>PTEX01000299.1:644955-726104 GCA_003342815.1 Eudromia elegans | reverse complement strand
TATACATTAATCAGGTCCCCTCTCAGTCTTCTCTTCTGCAGGCTGAAGAGGCCCAGCTCTCTCAGCCTTTCCTCATAGGGCAGATGTTCCAGACTCCTAATCATCTTTGTGGCCCTGCGCTGGACTCTCTCTAGCAGCTCCACATCCCTCCTGCACTGGGGAGCCCAGAACTGCACACAGTACTCGAGGTGCGGCCTCACCAGGGCTGAGTTGCAATAGAAGGTTAGGTTGCAACAGAATTCAATCACATTTCGTGGTAGGCTTCTGTTGTGTTGGAGTTGTGGCTTCTGGAAATCCAAATATAAATCTTTCATATGCAAGTAGTGTAGCTAGGACTAAGAAACCAGGGCGCTCTCTGTCAGTAGGCCTAAAAAACCCAGGGATTCTGAGGAGAGACGCCAGTGAAGGGAAGCAGGAAGAACAGTAGAGTTATTGAGCCAACTGCAAAACAAGGAACACATTTCAGAAAGTTCGTCATGGGTCACTTTATAAAATAACTAACATTAAAAGATCCCAATAAGATAATGGATGGGTGAAATGGAGAAAGAAATAGGAAAATGGAGAAGAAATAGAAGAGCTAGTGGCAGTTCCAGTTTAAAGCATAAATCTCTTGATATAAACAAACTTGACAGCTAAATAATACTAAACTTGTTTCTTTGGCAAATATAGTCCATTTTCCTTCAAAAGGACATTTCCAAAAAGGAAAGAAAACTTTATCCCAGTCCGTTCTGCAGGGTGGTCATAAACAAACAGTACAGTTAGATGCTAGACATATCTTTATTCAGAAATATGTGCTATATAATATGAGGTGCATACATCAGTGTTCATGGAGAAAAGCAGACCAGTTTTTTCATAAAACAGTGACTTTTTTTTTCAATAGATATTTACATTAATGGCTATTGTGGCATGGTATCTACATATAAAATCTCAAGAATCTGATTGATGAGAATACCTCAAAGTAGTACTGCAATGCAATCATATGCATTTATAGCAATACCAAGTCTGATACACTGAAGCATTACACAGAAGGTAAGAAATGATTCTAAATGCTTGAATAGCACCAGTTATTGTCACAGAATAAACAAAATGCTTTCTAAATGTAGCAATAGTTTTGAATGCTGATAAAAATTGTAACAAATGTACAATCTAGATAAGCAAATTCAACAGTCTGACAACTGTATGAAATGCCTTTACTAAAATCATGTGATTAGAAAGTTTTGTGGAGTTCTTTGCATTAGTTAAGATTACACTACTTTAAATTTTAATGTCCTTCAAAGGCAAGGCGTGGCTTTAAGTGGTAAATTTTTGTTTGAGAAAGTAAAGGAAATAATTAGAAATAAAAAAATCAGAATAAATGTATATAGATCAAATATGTGACATTTATGTCTGATAGCATTGACATCAACATTCTTGCATCACTGTATTACATAAAGATAGGAGGTAATCAGTAAGTGTTTTTACAGTTAGCAATTTTAGAGAAATATTATTAAAATAGCAACACATTTTACTTCCTAAGGGTAAGTCAGGTAATTAAAGACAAGATAAACTTACATGTAAGTATCAAAATAAATCATCTTARAAGTAGAACAAATGCAAGAAAATCCCACTGAGGACTCCAGTTATTTAAACAACTAAGACAGCACAAAGGTTAGTCTGCCATTGATATATTAGCATGAACAAGTAACTGAGGTATTTAATGGAAAGAACTAGCACACTTTGTGTTTGAGAAAGAGGAGAAGCAAAAGGCCTGTGATTGTATATATTGCCATTATTGAAAAGAGAAAAGGCTTTCCTCTTAAACACTGAGCAAGCTACGGTTTAACACGTGCACATGCATTTCTGTCAAGCACAACACTATGGATGTACACATTGCCATCTTATGTCATTATCTTTCCCGTTACTAAAATATTCTGGTGCAGTTAGTTCATATTTACTTTTTTTGAAAATATCATTTTTTTCTTTATTTTAAATACAATCCTAACAAACTATTTTAAAGACAGAGCTTATTTTATCTACTTCCTGCCCTTCTCACCTCTTTGAAAACTACTATGTTCCCTCTGATAGAAATACTCATATTTGAAAGTAACTTGTAGGCTCAAAATATTGGCCTTGCACTAACTTGGGCAGCTCAATCAACTTCCTATATCATCCAATTTCATTGCCATTTAAATTGCCTTGTAAGCATATGGTGTGTATATATATTTATATACATACATGCTAGCACTAAAGTGTTACAAGGTGCAGACTGAAATTTCATTACAGTCTAGAAACATAACCTCGGGAGCAAAAGCTATAATCAATGTGTACACACACACTCGTATACAAATTGGTCAAGTGACTTGCACAAAGTACAGATAAAACTAAGCAATTTCATATTTGTAATCTTCATAAGGCCATGAAGGCAGAACCAGAGCAACAAAGTGGTAATATTTAGGTTCATTTTTTTTTATTATTATTTGTGAATGCGTTAGTTCAATGGTATTAAAACTAAACCAAAATGTTTCAGCATGGCACTCTTCCCTACTATACTTGAAGAAAAAGATGGCCAATTATTTAAGTAAAGTATAGTCATCATGAAACATAATATAAAAGAAAAACCCACCAACAATTAGAGAATAGTAGAGTATCCATGTCCCTGAATATAATATACTATGTTAATATAAAAATATATTCAACATTTAACGAACTACATGCTGAACCCTCTAAGCTACTTTACAACAGAAACTGTAATTTTAGGTTTTCATAGTTATTTCTTACACATTTGKTTTTGGACTAATTATTTTTCTTTTTGATTAAAAACAGTGACAAAATGAGTTATCAGTTTCTTCTATACTCCCTCTTTATTTTTCTCTTTTGCTAAGTCACCCAGGAAATCCAGTGTCATTGGATGGTGTTCTATAGTTCCATATTAAGTATAGCTGTTTTAACTTGAGACAGTATGTTAAAGTTCACTTCACTTAACTATCTTTTTTAAAAATTGGTCTACAATATGCAGTTAACATAATTCAATTTTACACTTGGCATAGAACAGACAAAACACAAGTAATTATTGAAATGTTGCCTTCATTCTGCGCAGTGTGTCCTGAATTTTTCGAGAATGCTTTTCTGCTGGTATCTGATGGAAGTTGGTACAGTTGTCAGCTGCCAAGGCAGAAATGTCTGCATCTTTAAAATGAGTTATTCTTTGTCTGAGGTAAGACTGCAGCTTGAAATCTGGTGCAAATGTATAGGGATTCTCTTGAAATGCACGAACTTGGCTCACAACTTTTGCAATATTTCTTGAAAGAAAATACAGGAAAAAATTACTTTGTTTTTACTGTTGATAATAAAACTTTAAATTCAAAGGCACACAATGTTCAGTTTTATAAGTGTCCCTTTAGTTATATGTCAAAGCGACTGCAAGGATTTAAACTGCTAACGTGAAATGTTGTGTTTTCTCTTATAACTTCATTAGACCATCTTCTATTCTAAAAGTTCAGGTGACACATATCATTAAAATACTTACCTAAGTTTAGTCCACTTGTGAGCTCCATTTGTCATTGTGAATCCTCCTGTTTCTAGTTGTTGGACATGCATAGCCAAAACATAGGCTGACGGAATTGTTGGATGTGTTTTGAACCTTTCTCCTTCCATCAAACACAAACTGTCACTTTTTAAAAATACCTGTTTTAAAATAGGTAGGCAAGCAAGTCTCAAGTTTAACGTCAAGGCAGGTTTTGTAAGATGATCTCTCTTTTATGTGCCTACCACTAAATACTTATTTGGAATTAATTTTAATTTTTGTCATTGCAGTTGAAGACAGCATGTTAAATTAGCCTGGTAGCAGACATTTGAAAATATGAAACTAAAGAAAGTGAGTTTAACCAAAAGATATTCCAAAGGAGAGTTCCTGATCTTTCTAATTCACAGACAAAATTATATCTTAGAATTTTAGTCTAGTATTCAAAATCAGATAGTCAGATCTAAAAGAGAACACCTGTGATAAGAACAAACATTTAAGATTGCTCAAAACAGATTAGAGTCACAAAATGCCTGCAGAAATTAACACAAAAAAGTGCATCTAAATCTCCTAAATTGCTTAGACTTTAAGATACCTAGGACATGTGTTTGAGAAAAATACAGAATTTAAAATTTGTACTATACCTCAACAGCCTTGAGTTCTTCCATTATTTCAGCTACTTTTGCAGGTAAAATTTTCCAGGCCTTCCAATAAAAGACAACATAGTTTTGTTTTTCATATTACTCTTCATATCAGAACAAGATTATTTTGGCAAAATACTAACAGAAGAGAGTCCTAAAATATATCACTTACTGGTAACTGTCGAACAATAAGATTTTCCAAGCCTGCTAAGATTTGCATCGCAGTAGCAAAATTTCTCTGTTTGTAGCAGGATTTTGCTATAAGAAGAAATTTTGATAACAAGCTCACCTGCAGCTGGAAAAAAAAAGCCATTAAGATACATTTTTTTTATTTTTTTAAAGCGTGTTTAGTGTATTTGAAAGTTATCAAATTCAGTCAATTGCTAGTAAAATGCTTAAGCTGGATACTACTTTATCTCAAAATTAGAAAATAATTTGACTCATTTCACGGGAATAAAAACATCTTGGAGGTAGTGGAGATGCTAAGACTCAAGTTCAGTTCTTATTGTCAGTAATTTCTTGATTCTATTGCTCTTGGAAGGCTGGAAAGAGGCACAGCAGAGAGAAAGTAAAGGAATGTGCTCTCCTAAGAGCAATGGAATAACATAACACTAATCACTGAAAATCATTCATATATAGTGTCTCCTGAATGGTCAAATACCTGTGAAGGTTAGCAACACATGAAGACTTTGTACGAACAATCAGTGAGCTTCTACATATACTCTAGCGGACTACCTTCTTCTCCCTGGATTTGTTAAAAAAGATTGAATTGTTTCTTTCACATATATGTTTTTGAGAAATGTTATAAATAGGGAAGCCCAATAAAAACCCACCAGATAACCCAACAGAAAGAGTGATAAGAGAAATCAGAGGTTTTGTCTATGATCCTTTGAAAATAGAGAAATTGTAGATAGATGCAGGTGCAGGTTTTCTGTAGTGATTGGAAAGGAATCATCTGGTAGCAGGCTAGTAGCTACAGGAAAATGTAAAAACATATTTACTAAGATATTACTCCAGTAGTCAATTCATAAGTCAAAGCATCAATCAAGTTTAAGGTGTGACTTTCTGGTAAACTCTCAAGAAGGTATGTAAGTGATATCGCCAGTTCTGAAATTTCAGTTAATCACAACATCCAACAGCTGCTTCGTTTTGACGAAAATAGTAACTGAATAGACAGAAATCTAATTACTCCTAGAATGTGCTATTGCATAGTGATTTGAAATAATAAAATAAAATGAAAAGGATGAAGAGAGACATTCATCCTCTTTCAATTTATCAAAATTGTTGACTGCAGTTATATATCCCTCTGTCACTATTTTTTATGTTACTGAGGTGTCCTTGTTAAAGCCTGACTTCCCTTCTCCTTAGGCAATTAATTTMGTATATTCTACTAAGTTTTCAAACTCGCTACTACAAAACATTAGGCAGACTCTCATAGTGATAATAAACCAAATGTCTGATAGTCCACTGACAGGTACATAAAACGGGTGATAGTTTCGTGATTAATAATAYAAGAAAACCATGACAAACCTTAGAAGTGTGACATGTTACAATTTCAGCTGCAACCCAGGTACTGATGCTGTCTGCATTTTTTAATAACTGCAGAAGATACTGGTCTTGTATGCACTTAGACAGAAACAAATTACAGACTTTAAGTGAAACTGCCTCAGTTGAAACAGCTCTATGGAAAGGATGGGGGAAAAAGCAAAAATCAGTAATGCAGACATTGGATTTGCATGGAAAAATGTCAATTTATAACCACTTAAAATAACTTTGCAGTTTTCAAGTTTGATTTTTAAAATTTAAGTAGGTGGTGAGTTACTATTTTTTTTTTAAATTACAAGATAAGCATATGTAATTACATGCTAAGCATGTGCTGCATATACTYCTCTACAAAAGGACAGCTTCACATTTGCACACTTGTCACAAAAAAGACAATTTGTTTAAGCAGAAAAAACAAACCAACGAACCAAAAACCAGCTAACGCACAAAAACAACAGCCACGAAACTAATGCAATAAAAACTGAAACCACATAAGAATGCTTCTAACATTCAACAACTCATACAAGAACATCTGATTTACATGAACCTTCCCTATCCTTAGACAGAAAATTCTACAATATTTGGTATAATTAACAAGTACTAATTAGAAGCTAGCAGAATCCATTGGCTGTGTTAGAACTAGACTTTAAATTACAACTAAGAGTCCATGTGGCTGGATGAAAATAACAATTACAGTTGAAAAAGTAACTTACGTATGGAGGTTATATACGGATATAGCTGCCAAGTAGCAAATGATTCAGAAATCATTCCTTTTTTTCTCTCCACAAAATAAATTCTCCACAATTCTACAATATAAATCTTCTCTATAATTTTGGTCTCACCTACTTTACATTTCAAGGAAATCATATCACAAACTTGAGCTACTATACCTATGTACATATATACGCATATATACAATCTACCAAAGCTCAAAAATGTGTGTAAAGGGAATATCTACTCCTAGGAAAAATAGAAAGCATTAAAAAAATTTCTCTCTTCTTGGATGCATTAAAGGTATAATAGGAACTACGGTGCATCAACAGAATAGAGGGATGGATAAAACATGCAATATACTTACTTTTGGACAGCAACACATTTGTCTTTAACACCAAGTGCTCTTGAATTTAGAAAGTGTACCGGATGGCATTTATGAAATACTTCCTAAACAAAAAATAAAACAAGCAAAAAACAAACAAACAAACAAAAAAGAGATATATGCTGTTGTTAGAGCTAACAATCCTTATAAAATGCTAGAGGATAAAAATGACAGAATTTATTCACAAAATTTATCAGAGGGAATATTGCCTATGAATCGAGTTAGCCATTCTAGATTTCACTGTAAAGACCTGGAAAAAATGGAGCATTATAATTCCAAGTATTATGAAATAGTGGAAGCCTATTCAATTTGAAGTAGAGTTGGAAGTCGGTAAAGAAAGGAGGTTTGGTACAAAATAGGATGTGCATTATTTGTACTTCCAAGTGAACCCAGTCCTTTGTACCTGTTGTAGCAATGTCAGCTGACAAGAAAGCTGTTGCACGCTGTATTCTGTTATGAGATACGGTTCCACATCATCTGCTTTAGCAAAGGAAACAGGGAATTCTTCTGTGAAACTGTTATAGCATGGTTTTGGCAAAACAGATGAAATAGTGTATAGTCGCTCTCTCTGATGATGAGTAATTGGTCCCATACCTTTAGAAAGTTTCCAGGTAAAATTCTGCAGATTTAAAAAAAAAAAAAAAAAAAAAGAGGAAAAAAAGACCAAAATTATGGCTCTTGTTCTCTAAGGCCAATGTTACAATGTTATAATCTCTTGATTTAACCATCTGGAACACCATGTCAGGAAAAGACCTTTGGAGATCTAAAAGTCTTTAGCTAGCATCAAACTTAGCCCAGAGAGGCATACACCGTTTTCCCCATACTGCTATTTTAGGTTAATATGATATGTATAGTCAGTGAGYCTGAGCAGAAAGCTGCTACATCTAAACCAATTTATATTTTAAATAGTATATTTTTACTATTAAAGCCAGTCAACATAAAAGAATTATGAAAATATAAGAAAGTTCATACAAAGGCTACTRCTGCTATTGGAATTAACCCAGGAAAGTCTCAGTGACTTGTAACCAACCTCCCTCGTGAAGGTGAAATATTGATCTCATTCTAGATCATGTTATTTGCCTGGGCATTATCTTGTAGAATTTCCAAGTACATTCAATTTGTCCTCTTTTCATTAACTCCATTATCAACTTCTAATCTCACTGTAATACTAACTTCTAAACATGACATTAAGTCCTAAATACATAAAGTTTGAATTAGTATTGTTCTTTTCTTCCATCCTTTTCCTTTCTCCTACCTTGCAGTTTCAATTGTGATAGTGACTATTCAATTGTGATAGCAGACAAGAAGTCTGCTTTTTCCCAATTCTTCTTGCCATTTATTGGGTGAATCTCTAGTGTACCCCATGAAATTCTGCAACTTTATTAAGATAGCAATTCTAAATTTAATTTGCGCAATACCAAAACTTTCATGTGCCACTTCAGGTACTCTGTGGAGAGGATATTTTGGGGGCAAAAGCTACCATATGGTCCAAGCTTTGGGGTTACTTTTCACTAGCAAACTCTATAAACGAGTAAAGACAGATGAAAGTGCAGACAGGTTTTTTGCTCTAAGTTTGAAACTCTAGAAGAGAACCTTGCCACTCACTGTTTTCTTATACCTTTACTCTCACAAGTGAAGATACACATGTAAAAAAAGTATTAATAATTGACAAGGGGGAGAAAAGGTTTCCCAGTAACTAAGAGTCACAAGTTAGCAGCAAGGGTTAARCGTTCATCTCTCAGATTTTGGTTCAGATGAGGCTCTCCAGCTGTACTGTACAGCAGACAGGTATATCGATTTTACTGAACTAGGATCCAGATGCTAAGCTGAATAATTTTTTTGTGTGCAGTGTGTGTGTGAGAGAGAAAGTAATGTATGGAAAACATGCTGCATATGCCACAATCTAAAGATATGACAAACCTTCCTGGAAACATCTTCTGAGAGCTTTTTACATAACGAATGTAATGATTTTCTGTCCTGTTTGCCTTCCTCTTCACATTTGTCCATGCCAGAGCACTGATAAATACTCTCACATTTCCTGGCAGAAGCATTCTGAATGAATGACAACAAGCGCTCACCATAGCCATTTAATAGAGCAACCTGTAGACATAGCACAGATTAACAGAACTTTGAACTGAATTTCTCACAAATTATAAGCAATATACAAGACTTTAGACAGTCCAAAAGCAGCTGTACTGAACACAGCTGTCAAAGGCAGCATTTTTTTTGTACCTTACTTTTATTTGCAATTGAGACAGATTTTATATTAGCCATGTCTCATATACTATAACCGACTTCAATTTACCCCTTTTAAAGTTTCTGTCAAAATTCTGTCTTACCTTGGAAGAAATAAACTCTTTTAGAGTATACAAAAGATGAGTATTTGTTGCAAAGTCTATGCTGTAGCAGTCTTCAACCCAAGCCTGCAGGATGTAGAAACTGCGGTTACATATTTTGGCAAATGATGTGGAAGGTTCCAGGTTTGCGCTAGTAAGAAGAAAAATGCACTTATTGTACCAAAATTGATATCTTATTACAACTAAAAATAAATGTTGAAAGAAAGAAAAAAGCATATTGCCAAATATAGCATTTGCTCTAATTTCACTCTCATTTGGCAAGACTGTTTTATAAAATTAACCATCAAAACTGCAGTTTATTAAGTAGTTCTTTTCAGAAAGCTCTTTAACGTTGGAAGAAGAGTCAATTGTGTTTTGATAATATTTTTTTCATGGAAAGATACAGTACCTGGACAAAGTGTTGCTGATTCTTTCAAGAAGAAACTCTAAAAATTCTTCTTGTGTGCAGAAATAACGAAAAGTGTAGAGAAACTGCTGTACATAACCTTCTAAAAACGCATCTCTGTGAAGCACAAAAAAACCCCTCTTCAGGCAAGCAAGAACGTGATTCCTTCTACAGTAGGGTACATAACTATAAAAATCCTCAAAACATCAAGAACTGTCGGAGATTTCAAATTCACAAGCTCTACAGGAAATTAATTTAAATTTAATTTTTATTAAAATTGCAAATGTTTTATTTTATTTTTATACATAATATTTTGGAGAAAAAAGAGAAATACTGAGACTGGCAGTAGAAGTATAACTTCTGTTTAAAAAAAAAGGAATTTTATGGCAATCCTCTTGGATATTTCTATTCTCATCAAAATTTACTTTCTAATATTAGTACTCAACAATGCATTCATTTTTCGATTTTTTTGTGGTTAATAGCAAGGCCCACGTTCACTCCCAATTAAAGATGTGCAAAATATACGTACCTAGAATATAAGTAAGCCATTAAACCAAGTGGAGTCCCAGCCTGCAAATCTCTTATTCCATTTTGATTATTGCAATAGCGTTTCCCTGGATTATGGTAAACAAGCAATGATGGCTCATCCGTAGGTACCACATCCAATGTGTTAGCTCTGCTGCTGTGAATGACCGCAGGAAGCACACAGGACTCAACACCCCATTGCTCTGCATACATGATCTGCTCTCCAAGATGTAAAGTAAGGCAAAAATAAAATGTACAAAATGTACAAAAACAAAGAAGAAAATCCACAGAAAATGCAATCAATTGTACCTAAAGCCAAAATACATTTATGTAAACAACTTTTTTTTTTTAAAAATAAAAATAATACTACTAATTTGTCATTTTTATTTCAATCATTCTTTTAAATTTACTTGACTTGGCACTTGCCAAAACACTCCACATTTTACATGCTGGCTTGAAGGGTCAAAAACACTGATGCAGCATTTGATGCAACAAATGAAACCAGAGCAAAACAAAGTCTCACTTGCCTGCACATACTTCTTCACCAGCTCAAGAAACTGCACCTTTGATTTCATTTCCTGTAGCTGTCCTCTCAATTTGGGCAACATAGATTTGATTTCAGGACCTTTGGATGTAAAATATGCACAGCATAAAACATTAATGATTTGATGTATATATAAATTTCCTTAAATGATATCATACTGCTCCATTTCATCTTGGTAAGTTGCTCTAACATTACCTTTGTTTCTTCTTTCCTTCTGCAATAGCCTCTGGTAAAACTTTATGGTTTTCCTGTAATTTTTTGTCTCTATCATTAGCAATTGTTCCAGTTCCTATGTAAAGAGGAAATGAATTCCGTTCATAATGGTAAATGGTTTTCCTACAAAATTTCAGTCAAAAATGGAAGCTATTTGGCATTATTTTGCATGAAAAAAGAATATTGAGATAGATAACATGATAACAGCCAGGAAAAACAGTATGAGTTAGCATAATAAGTTCTGATAAATATCTCCTCTCTAAAACACAAAAGGACATTACATTTGAGTTTGATTTCCCAGCTAAATAGAAAGTAGAAAGTGATAAAGTTGAAAGTCAAATGGCAATTACTAGGCAATTTTTGAATTACATGAATAATATTTGGACAAATTATGGGGTTCTGTTAAATTTCATTATTTTAAAAATAACCGTGCAAAACTTAAGTAAAGCAAATAAATAGACTAGACTTTTTTCTTCCTTGTTTTCATAATTAAATGCAGACAAAAGATTCAGAAGCATTTAGAAGTCCAACAAATCCAAAATCTACTGGGGCTTTTTGAAGATTCTGCTTCTAGGCATTCTATTCAAAAAATACATCAAATTGTGCTTTTATGTACTATAACAATCTTTAAATCAAAAAAAAGGCACTATGAAAATCAGCCCCATATACTTTTCCTCAATACATAAGCACTTAACAATTGAATTCAAATAGAGAGGGAAATGCATGCTTTCTGTATTTATTCTAGTTTCAGAATAGCTTTCCCTTAGGCATGTGTTGTGTGTACAACACATAAACAAGCTGCTGAATAAATAAGTACAAGAAGATTAAACACAACTGATTTTACCTCTTTAAAAATAAGCTGTTTGTAAAAATTGGGAAAAGAAAACYCCCACAGTTCAATTAATAGATTAAGCAAAACAGAAATGACAGCAGAAAAACTGTGATTAGTACCCGATATTCTGAAAAAAACCCAGTAGTTATCAGAGGAGAAAAAAATGGGAAAAAACAAACAAACTCTAAACTATAAAACTCACCTATCTTGAGATTTATTAGGAAACAAGGATATTAGAACCTAATGTGTACTGGGGTTTTTTTAAAGTAGTGGCTTTTRCGTTTGTGTCCTGACTCCTGGTGACCTAGTTATGTGAAATACCATTTAAAATGGAATAAATTCACTGAATGTAGCAGACAAAACTCCCATAAACATAATAATCAGAAAGCATATGGTTCAGAGCTAAAATATCAAACAGCATATTGGTAAATAGGTTAGCTTTTGATGGCATGGACTTAGTATAAATTAATTTGAGCTTGAGCAAAAACCTGTCACTGAGGTGCCTGTTTTTGATAAAAGTTCAAAGGATTAAACAACTTAGTTCAGTAGCAGCAAGAATCAAATAGTTTAAACCTGGTATATTTTATAACACTTATATAGTCATCACATGCAGAAGAGTGAAAGCTCAGAGAAATTATTACCTAGATTATAGATTAGAAAGAGCTTGCTTGCTTTCACTTAAGATTCATTTTTATTTCATCACTTGAAGTGAAAACACACTGATTAAGAGAATATAATCACAGAAAATGAATCTGAAAAAATGGTCAATTCCTAGCGTTTGGAACTTGATGGATTTATTAGAAAGTGCCTGGTCTCCCAGTAAGGGTAATATTACGAGATTAAATCCTGATTCCTCCGAAGTATATTTCAATTCTCAAGACACTCTTCTCTATCTCATCTCTTAGTCCAGGCAATGCAGAACTACTTGCTTACTTAGAAAAAGTAAAAACTCCAAATTGCCCATAAGGTCCCAGTATTTACATGCCAAAGGCTGGTTCCCCACAAGGATCCAGAATATGGAGAGAGGGAAGGAAGGGGGAAGAGTGCAAGAAGAATGTGAAGCACTTGCTCTAGGAACCTCCTGGTCACAGGCTGGTGTGCAGAAGTTGAGTGGATACTCTGCCAAGGGACTTAAAAGTGCTGGAGGCAAGAGCTGGATCCCAGCTCAGCCAAAGAGGAAAAGGACAAATGCTAAGGATGAAGACTTGGTACCTCAAGAGAAGCGACAGCAAAAGCTGATCAGAGTACACAAAAAGATGTTGACATGAGGGCAAGAAGCTTGTTTTGTTGAAGCTTGCTTTGACTGGAAGGGTTCGCATTGGTATGATGTGTGCCATAAATAGGTACCCAACCTATTGTTACTTAGCACAACACACAGAATGTGTTTCTGTGAAAATCATTTTTTCTTTCTCCATGCATCTAAAACACAGTGTATAAGTCAACTTACTACTAATCTCTGAAGAAGACAGTGGAAAAGAATCTTAACTTAATGGGGTAAATGAAGAGGATAGTTTATAACAGCATTTTTTTTTCAATTTTCACCGAATGACCAGTATTAGGAAGGATTTTTATGCAAGATAGGAGGCTTCTGTTTCTGCAAATAATTTATTTCTGTTTGCCCATACAGCCTCACAAACAGTTCAGGTTACACACACAAATTCTGCATTACTGAAACTGAATCAGATCAGAGTATAAATCTTGCCCATCATCTAGGATTTACTAATTTTTATTAGATGATGATACTAGTCATTTATGTGTATACACATACATACACACACACACATTCATATTTATATGTGTATATATTTCATAAAATCACAGAATGATTGAGGTTGGAAGGGATCTCTAGAGACCATCTAGTCCAATCTCCCCGAACAAGCAGGGACACCTAGAGCACGTGGCACAGTGTGTCGGTTTTGGAAGTTCTGCAAAGAAGATTTAACAAACAAATAGTAGTAAGTACTTACTTACTTACTACTAAGAAGAGCATACACTTTTTTTTTCAGGTATTGGAATACATTTTCTCTTGACTACTGATCCCTGACATGACTGATCTATATTTAGTACTAACAGTAATCTCCCTCAGT
The DNA here is from genome assembly GCA_003342815.1 of Eudromia elegans. NCBI lineage: Eukaryota > Metazoa > Chordata > Aves > Tinamiformes > Tinamidae > Eudromia > Eudromia elegans. Next base: position 712,383 of record PTEX01000299.1, on the reverse strand, counting down.
GAAATGTGTGGGGCACAAAGACGGTATCATTTTCTACACAGATATCTCATGACTGTTTGTCCGCCCTCAACCACTTGCATGGTTGCTGGRTTAGCTAAGTTCTTTCACACTAGTGCAAATAGCAGCAACATATAAGAGCATATATTAACTGTCCAAGCAGATTCCAAAGTGGACACCTTAAATCTTGCTCAACTGACTGTAATACAATGGATATTATCATGCTTTCAAATAGAAAGTAAAGAGGTGTATTAATGATTTTAAATCCATGTACTCACCACTTTCTTAGCATCTATATTTTGTGACTCACTTGACTTCTGCTTTCCAAGGCTTTTCACATAACTATGAACTTCAGAACCAAAATAGTCAGCTCCATAAAATGCACTGCTCCAACCAGGATTACAGCTGTGAAAGTCAGGTAGGTTGGGAGATGCAAGGTTGCTATTTTCAGCTATCTTTATCATGTTTGCTTTCTCTCGTTCCGTATTTTCTTCYGCAAAGTCTGTACCCACACAACGGTCATTGCTTTGTAAGCACTGTTCCTCTTTTTCTATAAGAACGCTATTCTTCAGAATCAATTCTTTCTCACAGTTATCTAAACATGACTCATTCAGGTCCTTTTCAGCTAGCGATGTATTGATCATAGGCTCAGGCTTCATGTTAATGGTTGCTTCTACTTCTCCTAAAGAGAGTGAGGGTGGAATGAAAGGAATAACGGTCACATGCTCTGCTGTATGCTTCGTTAAACTTTAAGGTTACCTATACCCTTTAACAGAGTTCTTATAGGTGTACTAGACCACTTTAAAATGTCAACTTCTATGACCAAAATATCTTTTATATCTCTTTTATGCTTATTTGGCTCTCAGCTAAATGGTACCTTGTAAAAGGGTAAGAGTTAAAGAAACCACAAATCTATTACGTTTTGATAATAAGTTTCCAAAAAATACAACATATGCTCTGAATATGTACAAAAGCATTTAAACAAAGCATAGTACAGAAGAGACGCTTCAGAACAAAACTAAATCTCTCAAACTCGTACACACATTGTTAAAAAAAACTTAGCTCTTCAGTTGTTTGTTTTTTTCATCCATAAACCTTAAGACTTTTTACTTCACATACAGAGAGCAAGAGTATTTGATACACTTGAAGGACACATAGATATTACTGTTGTGATTTCTGCTCCTACAGGACTGATTCCCTTGAGCTATGGTAGGACTTCTCTGAAGCTACTAGCAATCTCAAGGGACTGAGGTGACAGTCAAAGGTTGGCATGATGCAGGCAACAGCCACCTGCCAGAAGCCCCTGTCTTCACTTGTGCAGTCTTCCAGGGCTTAGATATGCCAGCCTTAGAGGTAAATGTATCTGAGTCACTGGTGCAAAGAAGTCTCATGCCCCGTGGGAAGGCCTGGCGCTACATTTGCAATCATGCTGAACCAAAATATAAAAAATTGTAACATAGCACGACAGTAGCCAARTGCAAGCTCATAACTTTAAGTTTTGCCATAACATCCAGTACAACTTTACTCAAAACAGAAGTAACCTAGTTTAAAAACAGATTTATATATGCTTTATGTTTGAGTACATGGAAAAGGCAAAAAAGGAGATTTAGGACTATATAAAAAAGTGAAATTTCTGTAACAGTAGACTTGGAAATAGTTTGTACAAGTTCTGTACATGTCCCGTTCCCAGAATCTGTAAATAACTTAATTGACAATCCCTCTTCTTATTCTGTTTTTTTTTTTTATTTCACTGCCTAAGCTTAAATTCTAGTAAGTGAACAAAGGTAAGACCAGGTATGCTAAATGTTATGTAGTCATCAGTCTATCCTCATCTGCTTCAGTAATGCCTAAAGAGTTAAAATTTTTCTAAAGCTCTCTTCTCTCTAGCTAAGCTTGCTGTGCTGTATGGAGCTGATTCTGTAAGGCTGACCCCCTCCAATCTCTCTTTTTCCCATCTCCCTCCATCAAAGCATGCTGTTAGTGTCAACTGGGAAAGGAAAAAAAAGAAAAACACATGAAGCAATTAGGATTTCATGATTTTTTTTCAACAGTCACATGTTGCTTTAGTAAATAAAGCAGGCATCCCACTCGGTATTTGGTCAGATTTAAGCTTCAAATAAAAGACAACAATTCTGCAAGGTATAGAAAACACTCAGATGCTCTGTTTTAAGCTCTGAGGTGAATGTTTTCCTGAAGGCATACTAGGAGTACCAGTCTCTCCAACTTGACCCACTGGTGGATTCTCAGCACACATAAAGATCTAGACACACAAGATTCCCTCTCACCCTCCATCTGATTGCTGCTTGCCAAAAAGCTGTCAGATTGCTTCAGCTCTTGGAGTGTGCTGTCACATTTTGAATCATTTGCCTCAGTTATGCTGAAAATACAAGAGGAGGGGGAAAATTAATGTTTCATACCTTAAATATTTACATCAGGATGTAAATGAGATCTTATAAAATAATGTTACATGAAGGACTTAATTGCATTTATCAAACTCTTGAGGTTTGTACTCTTCACAACAAATTTTCAGTTGTTATTTTACAAGAAAAAATTTTCTGATTCTTAAGGACATTAAGGCATATTACATTTTTTAAAGTATGCTACATTTTGAGGCTACGTAAAAAAAGTACAGTTTTCATTGTTTTTCAAGGTAAATAAATATGTCACTAGAAATTAAGTAGTAAAAGTGTGATTTTAATTAAAATAGTATTTGCTCACTTAATCTATTTACAAAAGATCATGAGGAGGAACATTAGGTCAAACTAAGGTAGTTAAGTAAAAGACACTTCTAGCAAATCTAAATTATTTTCTTATTCTTAGGTGCCATTAGAATGAAAAAGATGTATCAAGGCAACTTTACTTTTAGTTTAAGGAGAATTTGAGCCTATACATAAAAAATGGAAACTCAAACAGAATAAGAAAGTTGAACCATAAGAACACTGTATGTCARGTCTGGGTAAGTGATTTCTTTCTAACACAAGTATTACACTCTCCAGCAATGGTTACAAAGAATATTTGATCAAAATTAGATCTCAATTACTCAGCTCTCCCAGGGTAGAGTTACAAGCTTTGTACAAAATATTTCTTGTTAATTCATCAAACAATATTTGATATGGGGGAAGCCAAGAAGTACCTGCTAGATTGGGAACTGGGAGTTTAGAGGAAAACAAGTAAAGATACCTGAAGAGAAGCAGCATACGCTTTTTTTGCTGTTAGTAATAGGCAAGATCTTAAAATTTTGGAAATAGGGGAAAAAAAAAAAGAATCAAACCAAACTGTAAGAAGTAAAAAACTGAAAAGAACACCTACCATAAATATGAAGCTCTTTCTCCATTTACTACTTGGTAGAGATTCTCCAGTAATTTTTCATCCCAGTAAAGGTCACAAAATTTCTCACAAATTGCACTGGAGAACACAGCAAACTTAATTTCCTTTAAGGCTAAAATAAAGTTACCTTATTAAAAAAATAGAAAGAGACAACACATTACTAAAACCATTCTTTTATATCAATGATATAATAAAAGKAATAAAACATACATACCCATATCAATAACTTCAACTCCATTCTCAAGATAGCCATCAAATGCAAATTCCTCTTGTATAAGATGAACCACTTTCTGTAATAAAGTGTCACTTGTGTTCTGCTGGGACAAGGCTTCAACATCAAAGAGATAAGAAGTGTTTTGATTTGTCCATGGCGCATGTCCTTGTTCAGTGTTTGTATCATCTACACTGGTAGGACATTCAAGATCTTGGCAGTCGTTTTTATTAATTTGGTCACTTTTTTCAATCTTGTTCTGTGTATTAATGATCTCATGATTTTGCGCTTTGCAAGGAGATGCAGTGTCTTCTGTTTGTGCGCTCCTTTTATGACTTGCAATAGTACCTGAAAGCAGCATTGGCAAACTATGGTAGCAGTCATAAGCAATTCTTGAATGAAGAGGTTTATTTGGTATTTGCTCTGATACAGCTAAATGTACAGGTACAAATGTTAAAACTCTTTTCTCGGTGTCCTGTTTGAGAATGTTATTTATATGAAGAGTATTAGAAGATGCAGGAAAAGCCAAGGAACTTAAAGAAACTTCTGATGAAATGCTACTTTCTTGTAAAAGATGTGAGGAATGGGACTTTGATGGTAATGTAACTGTAGAATTAAGCACCCTGCCAGACTTCTGTTCTTCTGAAGATAACTGGGATGAATAGCCTAGTGTTTGTAATTCACCTTCAGGTATTTCAGGTGCACTTTCAACAACTGGATCATCAGTACCATGACTGTTTGTGTCTCCTACATAGGATACTGATTGGGTTTGGTCCACGTGCTTTTCTCCTCTGATGTCTTTCTTGCATTGTAGAGAAGTTGGCTTGTTAATCTGTCTGAAAAGGAGCAAAGTAATTTTGAGAACAAATTCAGTAGATTTAACATTGAACTTTTAGCTTATTTTGCATTAGGCTACACTAACTTTATTATGTTTGCATGTTGTTGCAAAATAATAGGCTTGAAGTGAGTTGCAGGAGAGGTGAATGCGACAGGTAATGGAGCGTTCTCACAAGTTAGAGAAATCTGGCAAGGTACTGGTCCTCTAACTGCTATAAGTTTGCTTTCATTGGTAATTGGCACAAATCCTGAAAAAAAAAAACAGAATTGGATGAAATATGAATGATATGTAAAATTTAAAGACGATTTAGAAAGAAAAAAGCCTTTGTAACTGACTGAGAAAAAAATCTTACATAGAGAAAAGACTTAGAGAATACTGAAACAAAAGAAATCTGACTGCTTACCTAAACTTGACTCTGAAAGGCCCATTTCATGTCTTTCATTTTTAAATTCAAAAGTTTTTTTAAAGTTCTCATGATCTTGAGCAGAGATTACTTCTTCCTTGGAAGCCTGATAATAAAAATTAAWGTCCAACCTCAGTCTATCCTTCTTTTTTTTTTTTAATTTAAAAACACCGCTCAGCATGCTACTTCAAAACACTATAAACCAAAAATACTGAGATTTTGAACTTCTGTAATCTGCAAAGTAACAATCTAGTCACACGTAGGTGAAGAATTAAAATGACTGACACACAAAACTCTAAGAATTGGTAGAATAGTTTATAAATCTTGATAATTCACTGTGTAATTTTTGTAATAAAAAAATTTGAGGTTATTCATCATGTTGAACAAGGTCAGTTCACCAGACTGACTGAACATAGTGTTGTGTGTCCTATATGTAGATATAAAACATAAACAGAACATGACAACTACATATTAACTACATATTAACACTTTCCATTCTTGGATTAGAAGGATCTAAGTGAAGGCAAGATCATGAAACTAGGTCCCTAGCTTGTCTTATTTCTTCACTGTCATCCTTGCAGATTGTGGAGTTCAGGTGTCAAAATAGACASTAACCATTCCAACAGAGATAGACATTATGCAGCCTTTTTGGAACTACAAATATATTTCATCAAAAAAGAGCTACCTTAGAAATGTGATAAACTTGCTTTCCTGCAGTTAACTTTATTAAATTAAAAAGCTTTTCCATCTTTGCCCTATTTCTTGACCAAGTAATACTTGCAAAGTTCAACCTCATCGTTCAAGACCTTCAGATTCTTTTATATACACAGAGCTAACTTAAATATAGAATCATAGATTCATAGAATACTTAAGGTTGGAAGGGACCTCTAGAGGTCATCTAGTCCAACCTCCCTGCACACGCAGGGTCTCCTAGAGCATGTGGCACAGGATTGTGTCCAAGCGGGTTTTGAAAATCCCCAGGGAAGGAGACATATATATATATATATATATATATCTCTCAGAGCAGGCACTAAAATTCAGACTTCTAAAATCAGAATATAATTTTCACATTCTCTTTATATTACTGCAAGGAATTAAAAATATGTATTTGTTGTATACGCATATCACTATACAGCTAAATACATATTATATATTATAAATTATATACTCAAAGACATGTAACTCTAAGTATTATATAAATCCTTTACTGTTAATCATGTTCTCATAAACGTAATACTTAAAGACTACTTAAAAGTTTTGAAAAAAATAGGAGGATAAACAATTATACTTGCAAAGATATTTTACAGAAATAAATGGAAAAAAGGCAGTAAATTACAGAAAAAAAAGGCAGAGGGCACACTTACCTTAAAGAAAGATTTCCCCAACAATGCCAGAATTTTTTTGCTGTTTAAACCTCGATTGAGTAAATAGCAACGGCATGTCTAAAAACCACAAAAATCATAATTTTCAATTAGAAAACAAGTTTTCAATTAAGTGAACTATTCCTGGAAAAGGACAAAGTCATAAATAGTCATTTGAAGTTAACCTAAGTTTAGGAAGTCTTATGAACCTATGCCAAATATCTTACTGATAATTTCAATACAAATTAAAAACACACCTCTCCATTTTCCCAGAGGAGGAGTAACATTAAAAAAAAGAAAAAATGCTTATCATTGATAGGCTATTACCAAAAATAAATTAATATTTTGATTTTCAAATCATTAAAATAAGGCTCTGGCAACAACTAAGAGTTTCATACAAAATTGTTTAAACAGAGTAACCTTAATTGCATCGGTTAGAGAAGGTCGTTCTTCAGGATTTTTTTTTGCCATATCAAGAAGAAGGCTTTTTAACTTTCTTGGCAATGCTAGTTTGTGATGAGGTGGAAAGCTGTATTTTGCTGCCATCCACAGAACTGCAGCAACAGCATAAATGCAGACCTATGAGTGTAACACAGGAAAGAGGAAAGATGTAAACAGACCAAAACAACTCCTTCAAAACCAATCCCCCGCAGTTATCCGAAAAATGGCCTGGTGCTTCCCCAGAATGGACCACTGTCAGTGCTGACGAAWATCCTGGCCCATTTTAAAAACTAGCAGTGATGTGGCAGCATCAATAATAGTAGCTAATATCCTCCTGTTGGAAAAATAGGCACAATTTGTCTCCTTATTTGTCTAAAAAAATTATTAGAAAAAAATTTGTGTTATATTCAGATGAAGCCATTTATCACATAATATTTAGATTACTGTAAGTGCTAGGGTTCCAGCTTAAAATCTGACCGGAAACAATTTACTTAAAAATGGCCTTGACAATTCAGCAAGTAAATGGCACAAAGWCATTACAAGCAGCTCAGCACAAGCTGCATTTTACTCCTATGAACAAGTACAGAAGATTACACCTATCAGAAGAACTAGGTACTATGTATTTATTTCAGGAATGGTACTGTTGGTAGCTAGGCCGTTTGAAGTTGCCATATCGAGAGACCTTGGAAAAGTACTTGATCTTCACAAGYGGTCTTATTTTATTTGAAAGATTACTGTTTTCAGACAGAGACTTGGACTAATTAATACTTAGTCATGTTTAGGGATGCAGCTCTGCTGGAGCTAAAACAGCGTACTTGGTCGCATTGTCACCGAAGGGCACCCAAAGGCTTGGGGACTAGCAAGCTGAGCACAGGACTAAATGTTGTGGTAGTGCACTGTACACACTAAATATGTGTACAATACAGAGTTTTCTAGCGCTCTCTAGAGCCATGTAAACAAGCAAGTTCACTGTAAAGAGAACAAGATGTGAACCATCTGAGCTGCTGAGCAAAAGCTATTAACAGGTACAAAAAGTCTAAAAGAAGAGAAAGTGCCTCCAGCAGGTTATCTCAGTTTTAACCCTTTTTTTTTCTTTCTTCTCTTTAAATGAAAAATAATCACCCAACCCACTACATGCGCTGCAAAAGATCCTTTTACTGGTAAGTGGCATAAATAGTCACTGAAGCTGGCCTTGATGTCCACAAGCCTTGATGTCCACGACACATTTCTAATGGTTAATTCTCATAACAACCTAAAAGTTATACAAATATCAGAAAATTGCTAAAAATTGAAGTGAACTTAGTCAAAATTCTATATGTAATGTTGGAGAAAAATAAGAAAAAAAATGTATTTGCCAGAGATAAAGCATAAATTACGAAGACTTTAGTGCTGCTAATTTGCACTGTCTGCATAATTTCCTATATTATATTTCAGGGTTAGTTTAAACTTCAAGACAGCTTCCAAAAATCTTGCATACTGGATCAAAACAAATTAAAAAAAAGAAATGACTTTAAAGAAAAGAAGCATATCAACATTTTATAGGTATAAGTAATTTAACAGAAAGATACAATTTGGTTTCGGAATTTTTTTTATAAGCAATTTTTCYTCTGATTCACAACTATTATTTCATATTTACAAATGGACAAATAGGGCAGGAAATGCATATTAGCTCCTTTCTTTTCATATTATAAAATAGATACTGTAAATTCAGATTTTTCCTAACTATTAAGATTACTACATACAGTTTGCAACTAAGATGCAGTTGCAATAGAGACAAACGCTCACTTGCTGGTTTGTTAATACTTCTATCATGTTTGATCCGAGTGCTCTATAGCACTTATTTCTATAAGAAAACGTTTTAGGAGATATTAATTAAGTTACATTGACAAATTTSATAATGTTTCCATAGAAAAATGATGCCAGTATGCCAACAGCGTTATTTTTATCCATTATTCCATAGCAGATTAATACTTGGGAGCTTTAACCTAAACAGTTCAAAAGAGTCACTTTAGCATGCTTGCCAGAACATGAAATATGACTTCAAGCGAAAAAAATAGAGAGCAATTAAAGCTTAGGAAAAATAACAGATTTTGGCAATTAACCCAGTAATTTGGGAGAGGAAAGGCAAATCATTTTTAAGAAGTAAATTTTACTATATATTTACTTATTAATTCTATTTTTATTTCTTTATTTTTCTGGGAGACTTACACATTCCAAATCACATATGAACAGGAAATAGCATAATTATTAAAATGTTAAAATGTTTGTGCTTTATCCTTTAGAGAGCARAGGTGCATAACTGTCCACTGATAAAATGAATAGCAACCCACATACCCTACCACATTACCTTCTCAGTAACTATACCCTCCTCCTCAATTTCAGGAGCTAAATAAAATACATCACAAGATTCTGAAACAGAAAAGAAAACAGAAGGTAAGATATTTTCTTTCTTCTCCTTAAAAGTAAATGGCTTAATGTATCAATTTACCTTCAGCATTTGGAGCAGTGAAGATGATGCTACCATGGCTGTCAATTTGTACAGAGTCCAAACATAAGAACACTGCAAAACAAGTTACAAAAGAGAAGCCGTAATAACTATCTGTCCTTGTAAGTGTTTAACACCAAAGAAACAAAATAATTTGAAAAATAATTTGCAACATCAGCTATCATCTTAAGCCAGTAAAAATGAAACTTTAAATGACGCTAGTGCTGGAACAGAAATCACCCAATATAACAGATAGTAGAKGAGAAATCACTCTAAGCCGAAATTACAGACAGGCAATTCCCTCCAGAAAAAAAAGACAAGAAAGTAAAACAAGATGGGAACAAGATAAATGAAAGGACTTAGAATGTTGGAAACTAATTCCCTTTCTATCTAGCACTGAAGAGAAGGCCAAGAAATGAACAAATGAAAGAAATGCTTCCACTAGATGTGCTCCAGGCTCCTTACAGCCTTCACAGCACAGCCTAATTTAACATACTTTAAAATAAGAAGACATATGATCAGCAGYGTAGTTCTGCCCTCACAACTACCATCAAACAAATCATTTTGCTATGAAAAAGAAGGTGCTAGGACAGTAAAATCAAAATTAAATACTAAAATACAAGTTTGAAGAGCTCTAGAAAAAAAAAAAAAAGTGATAAAAAAAGGAAAAATCCTTTTGTGGTTATCTGTACAAAACATATCCAGAACCATCTAACTTTATTAAAATGTGCTTGACATCAGTTTTGGCCTCAATATGCCTAATGTAAATATAGGCTTGCCTTCCAGCTTCAGTAGTATTTAAGCCTGACCTGAACTACTTGTCTGGAAAATGGAAGCTTTCCTGAATAGGAACTGTTACTAGAGATTACTACAAGGGCAACTTCCATGAGATCTCTTCATGCTCACTTATTATATCTCAGCAATTAAAGCCTCTGGCCATGACTTTACAATCTAGCTCATGCAAACCAGGCMCGATCTCCTCCGTGGGCAGTATAGCAAGAGAATTTTCGCATAGGTCCTCTAAAGTGACATACAGAAAACAAATGGAAAGCAAACAGGTAAAGACTCAATGGAGGGTGCAAACACCTTTTGTAGCATCATCATTTTCAAAAATATATCAAAATACTAACTTCAGGATATGTTTTCTCATGCAGATAATTTCTTGTAAGCATAATTAAAAAAATGCACTCAAGGGAGGATGTGCAGGACGAGGTTGTCTATTAGAAGAAGTAAGAACTAGTCCAGCCTGTTCCACATTTCATTTATTTAGCCACCAATCATCGGCTACTTGCCTCAGTATTGAGACAAAGCATATTCCAACATATTGTTTCTATCATCACAGCATCACCTTCAATAAGCTAATATTTTTTAAAAGGAATACTGAACTTTGTCGCTTCTCTCCTCAACCCCTCCACTGAAAGAGTAACAAAACTGTAAGTCACTCCAGGATGTGCAGCCACTCTCTCCAAACAAGCAGGGATTCCTCTGGCAGAAGCATTCTAATTCTGAAAACATTATTCAAATTCAGAAAAAAGGTAGGGCACTTCTGCTTGCCTTTTTTTTTTTTTTTTTTTCCCCACAGATTTCTAGTTCGTATAAGCTAGACTTAACATTCAGAACGCCTACTGAAATTTAGGATCATCTTCTCCTAAGTTACGTACAAAATATTCCATTTCTGTCAAAGGTTTACTCTACTTTCCTCTCTCAAGAGCTCAGGAGCTGATATCTGTAATCCTCCTATAAACTGAAGCAAAAGAAAGGACAAAGAGCAGATGAAAGTCATGCCAAGATCCTGGCCATGAAATACATATATTCTTTCTCCTGCATATTCCTCCCTTCCCCCATGAAAGTCATAACAACACAGAATAAAGAGAAATTAAGATATTTTTAAAAAGTAGCCTAACAAATTAAAGTGTAAAATTAGAAATATTGACTATTTTTTTCTATACAAAAAAGTGATATTTTGCATCAATAGCCTATCCAGAATATGAAAACAGGGTTGTAAATTAACAAATATTTAAAAGTAATTACGCTTTTTACCTGGATAATCTATGCAAGTCTGCAGAGTACATAAACATTCATGACATAATGCCCACAGTTCACAGTCTTTCAGAGGTTTACCGTAACAGGACAAAAGGAGCTTTAGTGATATCCACTGCAAAAAAAGAGTGAGCACGGAAAGAGTTATTAGAAATTATTACAGAATAAAAATATTTGCTAATACAATGAAAAATCAAATCCTAAAATATGATGCGCATATCTTAAAAGCATTAAGAAAAGGTATTGTGTTTACTGGTAATAAACCAATAATGCTTCTTACTGCAAAAGTATTCCCCAGGTAACCAAACAGATGAATAAGTCTCTTAATTGCATAGCAACAGTGTAATTCAAATTAGATTTCACAAAGAATAGAAATGCTTCAGGCAAAGTGAGGCATTTGGAAGTTCTCTCTCCTCTTATTAGGAAAAGATTCTTTCATAGTCTCAAAGATGACCTATAACTGAAGGGACACCATCTGGGCTTAAAACATAAAAATCTAAATTAAAAACGAGAAATTAAAATCCCGATTTGCCCTAGCTTTTGCATTACAAGTCTTACCTTAAAGACCTCATTTCTTGTTCTTCTTGTGAAAGGATGTTAACAATATTGACAGAATTAATCACAGGAAGTGCATTATTTTGTTTTTAATCAGTGTTTGTTCAGCTTGCAAAAACTGGATTTATTTTTGGTTATAAATGTAGCTTTTATACCTGACCTATACCTCATGACAAATATACTGCTCTAATGCAACAGAACATTTATTTACTCTTCAGAGAATGCATACTTTATATTTTGTGCACATTTTTAAATAAGAACTTAACATTGATAGTACCACATAGACATCTTCTTCTAAATCAAGCTGAATCAAATCGAAGAGAGTATCTTTATGGCAGTCCTAATTACTGACCAGTTGGAACTCATTACCCTCGTCAGCCACTGACACCAAAGGAGCAGTGAAAGGTAACTTAGTGCAGGCAGATCCCTCTGAGTTAATGCAGACCATCAAATTATTTAAAACAGCGCAGGGTATTCTCTGTTGCATATGCAGACTCTAAGATATTTAACTATTTCTATATTGCAAGTTTAAGCCAGGTTGGAGAACTACCAACATCAATTCAGGATTAATTTAACCGTGGAGAAAAAAAAAAAAAGAATTAAAACCAAAATTACAAGCCTCAAAAATATTTGTTATTAATAAAAACCTTTATATTCCAAGATCTAAATATTCCCAGGGATCTGATCTTGCAGTCTGATTACACAGAATGGTAGTGCTACATGATGTGTTTGACAAAGTCAAGCTCTGAACTGTCATTTGCTGCAGTCAATTTTTCATGATCCTGCTTACAGATCACTCTCTGGTGAGGTACTGTTTGGATTTTATAACACAACATATAATGGATAGGTTACTGCATTACCTTTAATCAAGATCAACAAACAAACAACTTTCCTGTAATCTACAGAGGAAAAAAAAAAGAGAATCATATTAATTTCTACAGCTTTGTTGATATCTTAATATATACTGCCACCAAAGAAGGTGAATACTTTGGTTTCCTTTGGTTTTCTCCTGTTTAAGTGTCCCTTTAATGAGAGCCAAATAACCTACTAATTTTTAATAAGATGTGCCAGCAATCACTGCTTTTAATTTACTTAAAAAATTACATTACCTCTCCACCTCCAAAATACCATAAACAGAATTGGACGCTTGTACTGTTACATACTTCTTGCTGTCACTTTGCAAAAAGTTGTCATTTTAGTACAGATAGATATAAACATAGGTAATTGGGTTAAACTTCATTTCCAAATTTTGCTGTCATCAGTGCTCGAGCACAGAGTTCTTTTGCAAACATTTGCCTTGACCACATCTATAAATATAACCAAGTGTCTGACAATATGACACAGCTGAACAGCTGGGAAGAAGAGACCAGTTAGTCAGAGGAATGAACAAGTCTAGAGACTCTTTCAACCAGACAGAGCTTCATTTTGTTGACTGTTTGCTGTCCTCCACCAGGATTGTGATCGTCTGCTGGTAGAATAACACTTCTCAACTGCCTCAGAAATGCCTCTGCTCACAAACTCTTTGCCATGTTTTTATGTTTCACCATAAAAACAGCAGATAAGCTTCAAATGAATGGACAGCTGACATGCAAAAGGAAAAAACAAAACAAAACCAGCAGAAGAATTCTACAGTTTGAATTGAAAGAAGAATATTTTGGGATACTTTTTCCCCCAATACAAAGAACCTCTGCCATGTGTCTCTCAGAAAATATCTCCTCCTGAAGTTTGTGTCCCTAGAGGTTCTGCAGTAGACCAAGATGGCCTTTCTCCATTGTGTACACAAATGGGCTCTTGTGGCTGGAGGAGATCAACAGTTAGCGAGAGAAAAAGCCATTTCCCACTAAACTGGACAGTGAATTCAGCTGCGATAGAGAGTTCAAATTCATTTCTCWTCACTTCCAGCATATCCAAGCTCTCTAGAAGATGAAAGAAATGGTAGAGTTTTAAATATAGCAGAAAAGTAGGAGAAAGAACCCTAAGAGGAACAGCAGCAAAAGTTTATGACAAAAAAAGAAGAAAGTAAAAGAAAACAGGAGATGAGAAGACATCAGGTGCTGAACTTGTATCTCAGAAAAAGGATGTAGGAATTGTGATGAACAGTATGCAGAGTCTAGAAAGAGGAAAAAAAGGCCTCCTAGCGTAGAGTTATGAGACAATTTTTATTTATGCCTTAAAGGAGGTATTCAGCTTATCAGACATTCGATTYCACTGAACTTCCTTATGTTTTGGTAAACAGGTAAGTGGAAGTTTCCCTTACTTAGACATCTGTCTTCCATCCAAGTCCAGACTTAATTCCTGGCTGTTATCATTTTGTAATGCAAAAAGTCTTAAGTGCTAGAAAGTACCTATCTAATATACAGGCAAAACAGGCCATATCATGCTTTAAGTTTGCTTCTTAATTATCTATTTTGACAGCTCAACCACCATTCAGCACGCAAATAGCCTCAGGTCCACTGCACTAAACTCATTAATGTTGCTCACTATCTCTACTTACTTCAGTGCTGAGATGTAAAAATTAGCATATTAGCATTGCTGATTACCACACCAAAAAACAAGCAGAATTTTAATCCAGTGCCCATTTCTGGAATTTCTACTTCRTGTTCTAAAATTTATGCTTTCATAAAGGAAATTTAAATAATTTTTTCCCCTCACCACAGAAAATTTGACTAAAAATATTAAAAAGTCATATGGTTGATTACTGCCTAAAGCTACATAATGGTAACATTTTGCTTTATGACAAAAAGATTATATTATATCTCACATATTGAGAAAACAAATTTTTTTCCTTCAGTTTCAGTCAAAGCATTTATTGGGCCTTCTTTTTCATTGCTGACATCAGAACTCAATAGATATAATTTTAGCAATTATTGAAACTATGCTAACAGTAAAATATTTTACAAATACAATGGCATATTTTATATTTAAATTCATATAAAATATGCTGGCATATATTAAACAGCCAAAGCAAGTAAGGACTTGATTCTTTTCCTAAGGACTACTATTTCGGGAACAGACAACTTTTCTGCAAGTGTTATTTCCCTTGTGTTTAAGTGTCATTCTTCAGCGACAAGGGTTTTCACTTCTCTCATGCTTGACTGGGTATGAATGACTAACACGAAAAAAAAAAGTGTGTTTGCCAGGTTCCTGTCAACCCTTCCCATGTGAAAGCCATAACATTTGAATCAGAGCAACATTTAAAAGCATTAGAGATGAGACACACCTGATTGGAATGAAATTGACTAGAGAAATAAAGGATTTCCACTCAAACTTGAAGTGAAAAATATTTATTTATGGCATGCAAAACTATAAAAATGTTAAGAAATCCCTCACAAGATACACTGCAGTAGCAAGACAACAGCAAGCAAATATTTTTAGTAGTGCCTATTAGCAGTATAGCACACAACATTAAGCAACAGTTTTGGGGTTTTAGAAAAATATTGTCCACTGGAGAAGTACTACTGATAGGTAAGAAAAAACACTTATTCTCCAGAGTAGACAAGGTTGATCTTTGGCCGGATGGGACTTGTATTGCACTCTCTACAGAACAAGCAATACTTATGAGAAGTGCTAGAGATAATAATTCAAAAGCTCTGTTTGCAATAATCACGTTTATCTATCACAGAGAAYGGGTAAAAGAGTAGCACTGTAAATCCTCTTATGAGGTGTGAACCATTTAGTCCAGAGACTGAAAAGACATTTTGTTCCTTTGCAGCAAATGAGCACTCAGACTCGCTTACTAGTCTCTTAAATTCAAGTATGTTTAGGTATTTGTTAAAACTAGCATTCAGAAATGTAAGAGAACTAAAAATGCCAGAGAGAAAACAGTTGTAAAATATGGAACGAAAGGAWAGTGCAATATGGTGTTATTCTTGCAGTTGTTGGGGTAGGACAGAGGCACAAAGAGCCAGGTCTAGAAACCTGAGGAATAAAACCTGGCTTCTAACAGAGAAAAAGGAGAGAGCTGAAAAGCTTCTTAACCTCCCATCCCCCCTTTGCTAAGGAGAAGACTTGAAATACAACCACTCATATCATTGCATAACTATAGGTATTGCTTACAAAAGTTGATAAATGCTTTGCTCCATCTAATCAAAAAACCATAAAACCAAAAACACAACCCTCTCTCCTAGATTACTTACAACGTAAGATTTGAAAACATTATGCTCTGTAGAGATTGTTTAAGTGGCATGACCTGAACATTTGCTGCAATTTATTACCAAAACCAAAGATTGATTCTGTAAAACCTCTTTTTTTTTCCTACTGAAAAAAAAGTTTTATAAATCTCTGGTTTCCTGGATATTAGGTACCTTACTGTCAAAATTCAGACCATGTTTGCTAGTCTACTTCTTAGGTAGCTGGAATAATCATTACCTTTTAAAAGGTAATTTCAAAAGGTGATTTCAAAAAGGCTAATGACCTAGGTGGAGCAGATTAACCTCACTTGAAAGCATCCTTATGTACCCAGACAGACTTAAAACCTGATCCTCATAGTCCAGTGAGGACAGAATATAGGTCTTAATTCAATAGACTTCTTTCCTAAAGGAGCACTTCTCAATGCACTCAGTTCATGCTCTTAAGTGATGGCAGCCTATTTATCACACATACTTCTCTAGCTAAGCAGAGCTTGAGGTAAGTCCATTTCCATGGTTAGCCAGCTGASTCTCAAGTAAAATGTCTTTATACCACTGGGAAAAGAAAAGAGGGAGGAGAAAACAAAACAAAACAAAAAAACCCTAAACAAACCAACAAATTGCATGGCTTTACAGYGATCTGACAGCTAGAATTATCTGTCACCCTCTTTCTGACAAACTGCATTCAATTATTTTCAGATTTATAAACATCTGCCAAAAAAGAACAAAAAAGAATACAGGAAAGGAATTTCATGACATAATACAGATGACAGACTACAGATAATATTCAAGGGACAGCAACAGCTCTAAGACATAACCAGCTTTCTCATAAGACGTCAATGGTTGAGAAGCTGCCATGATCCTTGGATAAAATACAAGCACCTCTACAAAATAAAGCAGATTCATGGAAGTCCAGGGGAACAAATGACAGAGCAGACGTACGCGACTTTGGAATGATTTTAGAGCTCATGATCCTGTTTCACTCCCCTCTGAAGTGCACAGGGTTGCATAGCCTGGAGCAGGAGGAGAGGTAGGAAAAAAAGTGCCTGCAACAAAAGGATCCTTTCCTAGAGTTTGAAGAAAAAAAGGGATTTAAGAGTCAAATAAAGAAATAAATACGCATTAAATAAACGCATTCAGTGAACAACTCTGAGACCACAAAACCATGCCATAAGGTCCTGATCCATTTTTACTACCCTCCTGCATTATGAATTTGATAAGCACAGACGGTATTTGGAGGAGAAGAAACGGAAAGAGGAAAAGGCGATAAGAACAGTTTTTTGTTACAGCTAAGAAATGGATGACCTATTATTAATCATAGTCACAGCTCCTTACCTAGTTGACTATCACTGATTACTACTCCAGTGGAGGTGTCTGAGCAGGGTGAAACTAGGATAGGATACAGACTGAAAACAACCCTAGAGGCCACTGCACTAGATGACTGAAGGACAAGCTGCTAGGCAAGAACAGAGCTGTCAGTAGACACGACTTTGGAAAAGTCTTTACCTAAGCATCATTTCTGGAAATGAAGTGTGTACTGAATGCTTGTGCTGCTCATTCTTTCCAAGTCACAGCACAGCTACATGAGCATCGAGCATCCTGCATTTTTAACCATCAGTTCTCCTATTACGTGGATTGCTTATATATCTTCAAGTGTGGCATGAGAGAAAACCATCTAGTCAGAGGACCAAACTTGTCCACCCTGAGAATCTGTAATCTGTGCAGATAAAAGATCACGCTACACTAGCTATCACTGAATTCTAGTAGACAAAAAAAGTCAACTTTTCTTACTTGGCTATTATAGAGAGAAAATGCTCAAAAYATATCCATCATATTGTGCACATATTTGATCTTGATCATGAAATATACACAACACACATAGAAGTAGTGATTTAAGAACACAGGATAGTTATAGCTYGTGTACAATTCCGCAAATACTAAATGTATATGTAGATTAAAAAAAAAAGTGGAATCTTTTCTCTGCCTGAAGCAGATGGGATACTGCTGTTGATTTCAAAAAGGTCAGGTTTATACCCAGGAATCCTACAATTTTCATAAGCAGCTGGGCAGTCTACTGCAAGTTATTGAACTTAATTTACTGACAACAACATAAAGAGTCAAAAATCTCCATATGCTTTGGTAAGGTATTCTTACAAATGTAACTATCTAAAAATTATGCTACACTAACACACTAGTGAGTGCACACCAGTATGCTTCATTAAAAAAGTTAAAGGGATGTTGATTTTGCAATAGGATAAATGACTTTTAAAGAGAAAAAAAGGATGATCATGTTTCCAATGTGAACTCAAAAGTGTGCAGTATAGCAAAATTCTGTTCTGCAGCACACAATATTGCTGGAGGTGGGGGAAGCAATCACACAGTACTTAAGTCATTTCCTCTCCACATAAATGACTACAACAACTATATAATGAAGACTTTATTTTTACTACCTGCTCATTATTTTTGATTTCTGACCCTCTGCCTCCACAAAGATTATCTTCATTATTGTTTGCGCCCATCACACTGTTGCTTAATTCTGGAGAACTAATTAGATTTGATCCGTATCTGTTCCCAGGGGGTTTTGTTGTTAACACTGCATCCATCTTGTTCAAATGTATTGAAGAATTTTCATGTGGCCCTTGAGAAGTTTCAGCGCAGTCTTCCAGCTCCATGTAACTGTCTAGCATTGTTGTTTCAGCAATGGACTGTTTAGGGCTGTTTAGCACAGCAGCCATATATGGCATTTCAGAGGTAGCATCAGAACAGTCTTTGTGATGAGATGACAGAAAGACTGTATTTTTACCATTAATAAGCAACATGTGTTCTTCCAAGATCGTGCCAGAGACCTGTGTACGCACACAAGGAGCTTCTAAATGAAGATCATTAACCTGGTGATTCTTTGGTTCTACTTTTGGTGGATTACTAATAGCAAATGAATTAAGATTTCCCTTTGAAAAAGCAACCTCATTGTTATTCTCTAGAGGTAGTGGTTCTTGTGTAAGAAAGGGATTTTTCCTTGCTAGCAGTCCACTGTTGGTTACAGATGGGAAAAAGGGATTTGTATCTGAAGCTTCAAGTGGTAGCTTTGGAAAGGTCTTAATTTTTCTCAGAGAACCTTTCCTAAAAATGCCATCTCGCTCCATGTCAGTAATACATGATTTTATATCCAGAGCAACACTAGCAAAACTGTCATTATATACTGCATGTTTATCCACCTCTTTGATCTTTTTAACTTGAGTTGCAATTTGAGAACGTTGAGATTTCTCATTATTGAAATCAATTTGCATTTCCGTTAATCCACTTTCTCTGCCAGTCACCACAGTAACTACTGAACAGTCCTTGTGACAAGCAGTTGTCACATCTTCCACTGCAGAGCAATCACCTGCTATGCTGTTTTTCTCATCTGAAAATATTTTAGATCCCAAACTTCTCTGACACATTCTTCCCTTCCACATGTTATCACAGCCATCTAGATGCAAAAAACAGGTACTTACATTAAATACATATTAAAAACTTCTCATCTTTCCTAGTTTCTATATATCCTTTTCTGCCACTACTTCTTTGTTACAAAAAGTGGGAGAACACTCACTTTTAATCATAAAGGATAGTCTATAGATAGTTAAAATAAGTTAAAATAGACATTTATTCAAAATATATTATGTTCAACAGAGTTTTGTGTTGTCTATTCCTCCCTGCCACCCCAAGCCTGCAAATATTTAATAATGAATTCTGGATATCCAGAAAAGACCCTCTAACAGAGAAGTACACAAAACCGTAACATTTTAAAAATCATTAGCTATTTCAGAAAGCATACAAATTCTAAACTAAATACATTTTAAGCTTACCTTGAGAAGCACCAAATGATTCAATTGAAAGAACTCTTCTTCCAACAGCAGATAGACTTCGACAAATATTACTTGATGAAGCGATCTTCAGTTTTTCTTCGCATAATGACAAAATGCTCTAGAGAAAATTCATGTTAAATACTTAATACTGATAAGAATTATAAATTTTGACTAACTTGAATCACACAATACAGCTGAATTTATAAACAAGATTTTACRTTAAAGGTGTCTGCACCATTCATTATTTTACTTCTATTATGTAGCTGAACTCTTATTTTTACATGGAACATCATGTAATTATTTTATACAGTTCAAATTCTAGSCTACAGCTAGGAAATATTAAGATGATTAATTTTGGTTGCTTATTCTTAGATATTATGCTTAATAACCTAATGAAAATGTAAAAAGCTAGAATGTGGATTATTTTTTAAACAGATGATGATTCATTTTAATCTAGTGATATAGGCAGTACGAATATATATATTTATTACCAATATCACAACAGAGGTAAATTCTGAATCTTTTTWAAAAAGAGAAATACAGATATCCAGAGAACATTCCATATTAAAGAAACAGAACTACCAGGTCTAAAGGAACAGTAGCACATAAACATCTCTATTCTGTAGCCTAGGTATCATTTAATAAGCAGTGGTATCCACTCAGTGTTAGCTACAGATATTCACACACTTAAAAACTGTCTGTAGGGGCAGGAAGTAGGAGGTTCTCTTTCCAGATGCATCCTACTGCTTCCCTGGCGACTCTTGTTAGGCAAACACTGACAAAACCCCACGTGGCTCTGAGAAGCTTCTCCTAAAGTCCCCATTAAAGCCATTTAACTACTCTTCTGCTGAGCGGAAGAAAATGCCTCTGATGGTTAACATATCAGACTGAGAAAAGACAGGAAAAAAAAAAAAAAAGGATACAGACACCCAGCTGTGACAGAGCCTACAAAACTCTTGCAAGGGTCTATAAGTTATTGTATTAGTATATGTATTATGTATTAGTTACTCTGCCCATCCCTTTCTTGAATTCAATCCAAGCATCATCTGACTCATTATGCTCTTCTTTTTCCCCCCCATTACATAAAGCCTTTTACATTGTCTCTGTCTCTTCCTTTCTTTCTCTCTCTCCTTCCCCCTTTTTCTCCCTCTCCTAAATGATTCTTCTCATTTAATATTTAACAAGACAAATCCAGAAGGGTATTTATACAATCTTCTTAAAAAATTAATTACCATAAAGCATTTACATCTGCATTTCAGGTTGCTCTACTAATGAGCACATATTCACAAATCTTGCCATTTTTGTACAAATTAAAAAAAACGCACTTAAAAATATGGAGCGTTTTACCTCAAAATCTGGCCTATCTTCAGGTTTCTCTTCTTGCATTTGTTCAAGGAGAACATGCAGATCTTGCCCAAACTCCGATTCTGTCTCAGGTTCCAGTATGTATTCAATAGCTGCTTTCAAGGTTGCACCCAAGGAATAGATATGTGCCTGCATAAAGTTTAAAAGAGGCATTCAATATTTTTACCAGTTCTCTCACACACTCTCTGGCTCTCAGAAACCCAAGATCATAGGGGACATGCCTTACGCTGCCATCACTTTTAACTTACGAAGCAGCAATTCTTTGGAAAGGTAGTTTAAACTAAATTAAACAGAATGGGATGAACAAAACAGGATTTTAGTCTTCCTTTGGGACTTGAAGATTAAGACAAAGGTTAGAACAAAACAAAAGAACTATATGACATCTGACCTAGAAATAAAAACTTGAAATTATTGCTTTGCAAAGAAACAGCCTCAAGCTTTTCACCATTTCATCTTTAACTGAAGATTATTTACTTTGTCAAGAGTTTCAGAACAACTCTGTCAGGAATTATTACAGCTTTTGTTTTGATCTGGCAAGCAACGCACAGTAAGACCAGTAAGGTTTACTCCTTTTTCTGCTTGACTGCACAAACTACTGTAAAGAACTTAGTACCAGTAGCCCTAACAACACTCCCCTCATCCCAACATTAGAGGACAAGCAAGACTTTTTTTACAAGACAAAAACAGACTACAGTGACACCAGGATATAAAAATACAAAGTCTGAAGAGTAAAAAGTGGTAAACAACATCATAGGAAGACAGACATTTTTTCAGACTTCCCTAAGTCATTGCTACCCTATTCATATCTATTTCAGCCAAAGAAAAATGAACTCTACCCATAAATACACATAAACCCTGTTAACAGAAGCATAATATAAAGCCAAAAATGAAATGCAAAGCCAAATGCTTTAGATTTTAATATTGCTCTGTTTAAGCTTTTTGTAAAAATGGGRCATTATACTGTGGTAATTTAACATACTTAGAAAAACATTAGTGAGTTATTCCGTGTATTTCATATGATCTTTAACACAGAACACATATGATCTACAAAATGCCTTTATTTAAAAAAGGATTATTTATATCTCTAAGAGATAGAGAAAAAATTAAGGAAGATATTTGGATATTAAAATTTGATAATTTCAGTGTTATGTTCTGAAACTCAGTAAAATGGACTTCCACTATACAGAGTGAGCAATGTCAGCATATCAAATGAACCATAACCATATTTTGTGGCAGTACCTTAGAATAACCCATTTCAGCCTATTTACACTACTACYAACTTCAGAAATGGATGTCTCTTTATTGGGAAAATATTTTTTAATATATTAGCAACTATTATGTGAGTGACTTCAAACTTCACTAGTGATATTTTAAAATATATATTGCTGTCATACTCTTGAATGTGGGCAGCACTTTACATTTGTACTCCATCAACAAATCCTGCACCGGCATTTCTTCGAGAGAGAGTTCTGTTTATGGAAACGCTAAGGTTTATAAAGGCATCAGTAATGAGTAGGAGAAGAAAAATCTGCTAATTCCTGCTAATTCATCCTTAACTGCTCTACTCCCAGCAAGAAAAAACAGAAACCCAACCTTCAGAACCAGATAATGTTTTAACACTTGGCACGTCCTTGGCACACCAATTTACATGCTATATCTGAGCCATGAAATTATAGTAACAGTTTAACCTACTTGAAACAGTTCTGCTTTCCTATCTTGACATTTAATATGCAAACTGCTTCTGATAAAGCCAGAGAATTAAAACATGGATGAAAATTTCTTGTTCCTGCCTCCTCTTYTTTGCTCAAATCGAAAGCAGAATTTTGCAGACTTCTGTAGAAGTCACTTTTGATGATATCTTTTCACTTGGGCAACCTGCAGATTCAAATCTCTCCAAAAGACTGGAATTCCTCAGGATCTGATGTCTATYCTAGATATATAATGCATAAAATCAAATTAGAAATTATCTATATTTGGATAAAAATCTCATTATCTACAACTCAGAGATCAACTCCAAGATAAGCAATGCTACTTTAAAGGAACAAAGGAAACAGTGGAGCACTGGTTAATACTCTCTTTTGGTAAATTTTCCTCAGCCATATGCAGATGGATGTGGGCACTTTAGGGAGTAGGACTAACACATGCTGAGTGACAAGCTCTCTCATCCCTCTTCTTCCAGTTCACAATTTATGTTCACAGAAGAGTAAAGCTTATATCCCCTGTCTGTCTTGAAGAGTAGAGAGAAGTGTCTTTAGATGCAATAAAACAGACCTCCACTCCCGTTTCCTGTCTTGCTTCAAAGAAGTTGGATTGAGGTACCTCCTTCCTTCCATCATCCAGGAAACCCAGTTTTGAAGATGGTTATTTCAATTATCATAGTTTGCAATGAGTTTCCCAAGTTAGAACATGTACTCAGTTATTTTGGAATTTCCTGCCAATCAAATACATCCAAACATCTGGGTTTAAAATTTGTCTTCTGCATTCTTTGGCAGAAAAAGAAGTGGTATCATAACATGGGACATCTGTATTTACAGCATCCCATTATCTGCCTTAGGCAGGGCTATCTATGTATCTCTAAGGACCTCTCCTTTATACTTTAAATGAGAAACAGGCACGTGTTTTATCAAATACCTTGGTTATTTTGCTACAAATAAGCACATTAAGAAGATCTTAAAAACCTGCTGCTTGCTAGTCGGTCTTATTTTATCCATACACATCAGATGGAAATTTTCACAGGTACATTTTCCATGGGATTTCCCACGATGTTTGTATTTCTTCTGTCCTTACAAGTCACATTAACTTTGAAGGGCTTAATAACTCCATGAGGGAACAAAAAGAGGAAAATTTAAGTGGAAGTCTCTCAGCCTGTTATCAGATACGCTGATTTAAAAAAAAAAATAAAAGGAATAGTTACGCAGCTTTGACATACAATGTTGTTTACATTGCAGCATCTCACTCTGCATTTGCTTTTATTAAGGTATTTTCAGTTTGATCTTAGCCCCCTACCTGAGCCTGAACAATGAGCAAGTGAGTTGTGGKCATCCACTAGATGGGGCGTTCCTCAAGCCTATGCACCAAATGTGCTACTTTTACTTATCCTATTGTCATTAGTTCAGACTTAGAAAGAAGACTGGACTTTTTGAGAAAGGACAGCATGATCCTAGATGCAGGTAATGAAACAAAGGCACAAATATAAGAAAGTGACTCCTCCCACTAAAAAACAATCTCACTCTAAATTTTCACTGTGTAGAAAACTGAACAAGAAAGAACAGCAAACAACTTTCCTTCTCTTGGAAGACAAGTGATAGTTGGCACTACTACAGAAGTTTTAGGAACTTGCTTGATTAAAAACCTTCCACTGAAGTTTTTCCCTTTTCTCCCCCTGCCCCACTTAGTTTGAGGGTTTATTTTTTTCCTCTTTATAAATTACAAGAACTGCATGCCTAAGCATGCTATGTTTTCAGAAGCAGATAAATAGCATGGCTTTCAAGATGGGCAAAACACTTTCTTCGCAGTTCCTAAGGTTTTTGATTCAAAGATTAATTCTAGTATGTAAAAACATGTGCCATGCGGGCAGGCACCACTGTATCAAGTTTGAAAAGCGAGAAAGTCATACTAAAAACCAAGATCTCCAGATCGGTGGTAGAGATGTATATCTACTTGATGACAATATTATCAAATCAAGAAAGTAAATAAGAGAGAAAAGAAAAAACAAAACAAAACCACCACAAACACCACAGAGGAAAAAATGTTCTGAGAAAAAATGCAAGTACGATTTGAGGTCCTCAGAATATTCCTTTCAGCAACAGACGAAGGGAGCTCAATATGAGTGAAATATTTGAGAGTGAYAATCATACAAGTAGCTCCAGACTGAGATAACTTCTAACACTAGTGTGCTTTTTAAAGACACACAAAGGCAAAACAAAACTGAAAGTCAAAAMAAAAAAAAAAGAATTCACAGATAAATTGAGAAGGTAGATATAATACCAATTTTTAAAGCTTTCAGACTATGTTCAGAACTTACCAAGGGAGAGGACAGCTTCTATCATCATGTTAGAAGTTTTATATCATGAAAGCAACAWATTCAAAAAGGCTTGCATCAGTTCCAGGTGAACTACTTGGCTTACTTCATGTCAGCCTATTACCACTGAACACTACAGGCAGTTAAAAAAAAAATCAAGGAATAACAACGATCCTCTCTGGTTTTCAAATCTGCAAATCAAAAGACGGGGAGAAGCAGTAAAAGCTTCAGTGCCTGTGTATGGAGTGTGACAGAGGCTCTGTTGTATAACTTCTTGGGCTGAAGAAGTAAGCTTCTATAGCAACTTGTACTTGCAGACAATACAGGAAAAGAGAAAAAAATGACAAAAGAGCTTTTGAATAGCAATGCGCAAGCGGTTAGCATATTGCAAGTATGAATAATGGCCATTTACATTTTGTATCAAGATTCCACTGAGTTTGGAAATCTAAGTCTTCAAAAGAACTGAAAGAGAGCAGCCACTCTCTCGACCACCAATCAACACTCACAATAAAATATTTCTTATTAGATTATAAGATGCAGGAATAGGATATGACAACTCTGTTTTGACATTCATATCTAACCCTTATTTGAACTGGTATCATTCTTTTTTTTATTGAGGGTGATGGACATTTGTAGATATTTCCACCTGTAGACAATTCAAAGCTTTTAAAGTTCCACAAATGAAAGCTTCAGGGTTGTTATAAATTCTAAACTTTATAAATTCTAGATTTTATAAACAAATTCAAACTAATAAATGCATGACAAAAATTACTATTAAGGAAATAATTTTAATATTTACCAATGTTTTGTTTGACCTGAAATACCAATTTGTTTAAAAAAACCCTAGGATAGTCTTATAGCAATCAGCATTCTACCTGAAAACATTTATTTTAGCAGTTGTTGTAGTTTTATGTATCGCTTTGAAACATACAGGTGCCCACTGTCCAGGAAYTAATTTGCTAGTATCTACAATCGTAATGAAGTGAAACCATATTGAAAAGCAATATTGTTAATTCAGAGCTACAAAAGACAAGTTCGAACCACAGTCTAGGTTAAAGGGCAAAGAAAACTGTTAACCTAACTGCTGCAGTCAAGACTGAGACATAACTTGGACCATTGACAGTCAGCATGGGCATTCACTGCAATTAACAAGTCACACACGTAGAAAAGCACTAGATCTGACACAGCTTGAGTAATTTTAATCATGCTATAAAGACTAGTGCACAAAATACCCCCTTTTTTGCTCCACAAACACTTGAGTTAAATTAAAAAAATATTTCCCATGCTTTTACCCTAATATTGTTCTTCCCTAATCATAAGCATCGGCATGCCCAGACCTGATAGGACTGCAGGACTGTAAAAGTTCAATTACAACAGGTAAGGAAGAGTCCTGCAGTAAAACTGCTGGAGACTGCAGAGGTTAGATAGTTATAGATACATTTATCTTCAAAGCATCCAAAACAATGCAATTATTTTGAACTCTCCTCAAAACTATGAGTTTCATGTATCACAACCCTTCTTCCAATTTATTGGCCACTAAACTCTTTAATTTTAAGCTACCTGCCATAGGTAATTTATCACTTAAACTAACACAGTTTACTCTCTCTCAATATAGTAACAAAGTAACCTAGGAAACAGCTATATACATACAGAGTAGATTTTACTTCAGAAAAAATACAAATGCAAAGCTGCTTGTTTAAAAAAAAAAAAAAAAAAAGGAAGAAAAAAGGATGTTATTTTTATATTAAACCTAACAGAAGCTGTTCATTGGTAACAAAATCTGTTGGTTTTGTGCAGACCTATGTTGACAGTTGCTTTATTCCATGTTGTGGAACACATACAATTCTCATTTTGTTGTTTCGCATTAATATCAGTACAGGACAAAATACCCGAGGAGCATCCAAGTTCCTTTACTGTGTCATGGACCAATGACACCAGAGTTCACAAGTACAGTGTTTGAATAATACATCCTATCACAAAAAAAATCCTTTGTTGTGCAGTAATTCGTTCAGACTTCTTTTAAAGAATGATACATATTTGTGCCCTTGCACATGTTTTTTTTTTGCCATGAGGAAGATATACAGATATATGACACAAACTGTGTATTCCATATAGACAAAAACATTGTGTATGCAAAGCATAATATTTGCTACTTTAATGAGCTTTTCCTTCAAAAGTGAGCTTCAGACTGAACAACAGCCCAGCCTGAAAAAAAAAAAAAAACACCTGTTGCCATTATTTCTGAAACAAAGAAAGGAAAAGCCTTATTTGATTCTCCCCTCCTTTTCTTTCTTTTTTTTAGCCTGGTGAAAACACTCAGAAATTCTGGGACCAGCAGGAATTAATGGGTTTATACAGCACCTGTTCCAGGACTTAAGTACTACCTGAGAAAGCTTAAGTCCCAGGAAATAAAATCCATAGCTTTGGTTACAGAACTAAATCAGAGGTAACAGATAATGTGGAAAAGGCTGGAAATAACAATTGATACAAACCTACCACACCACTGCTGTCAGTGCATCTTTTTTACTACGGAACATGAAGGAACCTTGCAAGTTCAACTTCAGAACTGAGCAGCAAGCTTTAGGTTTTTGAGGTCATCAAATTTTTACCTACAATACAACAGATCTGTCAATTTAAAGAAAAGGAGCAAACAACAACTTGTTAAATTCTAAAATTCTGTTGGCTTCATAATCTGCCTTTAGCTAGTTCTTCGTAGAAACCCACTAAAGAGTGGAATTTTTTCACAAAGCACAAAGTTCATCACTGGAACCGCAATTGGGTTGATGATGTAACAGCAAGAACAGGAGGATCCTTTTTCTTGTCCAACAGCACAGAACTGACACAGAMAACCAAAAGCAATTTATTTTTGTCACAGGAGGAAATGATAGCTTTAAATAACACTCAGAAGACAGACTGGTTGAGACTACAGGACACATAAGGTATCATTCATTGATTACAAGCTTTGCCACTGCTAGACAGAATTCAAAGGGCCTTGGGGGAAACATAGCTCAATGTTCTGTGCAGGAAAACTGTGGTGCTTCAAAAGACTTACTTCCCTCATCAAGGAGAATTACAAAAAATAAAATAAAAAGCTCTAGGAGAATAGGTAAAATGACATTTCCCTTTCCTTTTGCACCTGAAGAAGGAACAGAACAGTAGAAACCACTATCCCATATCCCTCCAGGCAATTGCTTTAAAACACCAGAGAATTGGCAAAGGCAGAACTTTTTGTACCTTCTGCTGTTTTGATTTGGGAAAAGGAGAGCAGCTTTCATATTCAGAGAAAGACCCACTGCTCAGACTCAAACACTAGCTCAATAACCATCAGCTAGTGAGAAATACTTGCAATACCAGATTGTCACCTGTTTTCTTTACTAGGATCAGTCTGAACCTTACTTGCTTTGATCTGTTGCCTACATCAGTACGTTTCACAGGACAATCCAATCCATGCTTTTATATATGTATGAATACTTTATACGCATATGGTATCTATCCAAAGTTTTTTACCACATTTCATAGGAGTTATAGCAATACACATCTTAACGATATAATTTTGACAAAAATGTAATACTTGTAGCACACCTTTTCTACTTATAGCAGCCTATAAAGACAGTGGCCTTTTGTATATTTTTAGGGTTGTTGAAACACTTGGACTTTTTTTTTAAATTGATCAACTGTAACACATTGAGAACTGCATGTGGAGAGCTGTCACATTTTAGCAGAGACAGGCAGTATTTGACCTTTTCTGGTTCTCTCTTAGGTGAGAAATCAGCATATCCTTCTCCTACGTTGTTAGGAAAAAAAACACAGAAACAAATTTTAGAAAATAAAAAGAAATGTGAACTTGACTTTTTTCCTCTTCCTCAGTTCCACTTTTCTCCCTTCCCCGAGAGGTGCTCTTAATTTCCATATCACTTATTCTCCTTTTTTGATTTTTATTCCTGAAAGCTTTTAACCCTGCTACACACTGAGGTTTACAAACTATGACAGACATCTATTACCTCTAAATAATGAGGTCATTTAGTAGGAGCATTTATATTCTCAATTATCTAGTCTGTTTTAGATAGAAGAAAAGGCAGTCAAGAACAAATATTCACTGATTTCTATTTACAGAGGTTCATCAGAACAAGGRAAATTGAATAGCCATATTATTAGAAGATTAGAAACGCAAGTTCACACATGGCAGACATCAGTTCTTCATCTCAGTACAAGATCATATCTAAGAAATGTGGGGTTCTGCATCAATGACCCTCTGTGTCAGACTCAATGGCAGTTTTGTGATACAGACAAATAGCTATTTGAAACTGGTTTGAGACAGTTAATGCTTTTAACCTGAGGCAGCAAGCTCATACTGTAGTGATAGTTACTGTAATAAGTCTATAATTGAACTCACCAATATTTAACTATTCCTGTTATGTCTTACATTGGTCAAACTTGAGAAGTCTAGGTCTACTACTACTCAGGGCAAAAAGATAAAGCAGAAATCGTTTTAACTGAGAAATGTTAAAGCTCTTTGTAGGAGGATGAGGAAATGAGGACATAGCTTATGCTGAAGGTACATTGCTTATGTCAGTAAAATACAGTCAATATTCAAGTAGAGAATTTATTTCAGTTCTTCAGCCCTTTGACTCCAACCCTACAAACTGGGTCTACAACAGCACTAAAGAGGTCACCAGGTAGAAAGCTTAGACACTTCATTGATGGTCCTGAAGGCTCTTTTCTTCTAACTGTTACTTCCTAACATCTTTCTCTCTAAACAGTCTATAACATTCCTGACATTGACACTGTTAAGCCCCTGAAGGGCTCTTTTTTTTTTACTTTCCCGCTCTCACCAGTATTGTAAGGAGCTGTTATTCCCACTTTACAAACAGCAGGTCAGCAAAGACGACAACTCTACAACAAACAACATGAAATCAATTATTTTCTTTCAATCCTGCAATTCCCCTTGGATCAATCTTTAGATCTCTTGCTATGTGAAATTCTCACTGGAAACTGAAATTTTTAGTAGTGTTATTTCAGGCACCAGGAGAGTAATGCATTTCATTTCATTTCCTGTGTCCTGTTGCTTGTTTCTTTTGGGTGCTTGCAAGTGCCAGCTAACTTTAGCAACTAATTAGACTGGAGTCACAATTCTGTTAGAGGTCTGGATCAGTAAATCACAAAGCAGGAAACAAAACATCCCTTGTTGAAATAACTGTAGCTTTATTGAGGATTTTTTTTTTGAGACTTTAAAAAGGAGGAAGTCATCCAGTAACCAACTCCAATGTGTGGCTTCATTTTAAAAGCCACAAAATAGGTCAGGCGTCAAATCAAGTAAACCCCCTGGCTGACATAAGCAATTTGGATCAGCTGAGCTTTGACATTGGAGAAACAACTATGAAAGATCCTGAACAAAATTAGCAGTTCCAATACTACTTTATGTTCTTTATATTGGAATCAGACAGTTTCGATCTAAACACTACTTTCCATTCTTCTCATCAAAGCATCCTAAGCAACTGCAAAAAGACTCCAATAAAAGACAACAGCGTAAGGCCATTACCGAGGAAGGAGCAGTAACACCCAAAGAATTAATGCCCTTTTGGAATGGGCATCTTATGAGTCTAGCATAAAGAATTATGTAACACTAAGAAAACATGGGCGATCCATGATTTGCTCACAGAGATGTGTATATTATCAGTGAYAATCTGTTTTTCAAATGGAGATAACAACTGTGGATGAAAGGACAAAAGTATCAGTTCCTTTGAAAAAAACAAACAAAATCAGAAAACAACACAACAAAAAAGAGCTTCAATATCAAGAAAGACTAGCTAAAAAAATAACTAACAATAAACCCACAAGCACCACAAAAATAACAAGTATATAAATATTATCCTACTGTAGGTCTTAAAACTGCAGAAACAAAAGCAAGCTGAGGTCAGCGTGGAATCTCTGGCAGAATCGAATTTGCCACTAAAAAGTACTTAAGATCGAACCAAGCTCTATGGGCAGTAAGAAGTCAAGCTTTGAAAGCTCCATGAACAGACAGAATTGCCTGGCTTCCCAATGAAATGCATACAAAGTCAGAACAAAACAAACCATCACAAACTCCATGAAGGGAAAGCCCCGAGTTTCCAAGCTTGTACACTGCCCTTCAGAGCTGGCTTGATCCATGGAAGACAGCTGAGGCAACAAGACATCCTTTATTGTATTGTTCTCTTGCTTTGCAAGTTCCTCAATTGATCAAAGAAATAGGAACAGTGAACACAAGTCAGCACACACAGCCCTTTTTCCACTTCACAGTCATGGGGACAAGGAAAGGCATGCTGACCTCAAGCCTCTTCCATGCAAATGTGTGCCTTCCAGGGCTGTTGCAAAGAAAGCCCAAGGGCCAAAGTCCAAAGTCACTCCTGAACAGCCTCCCCTGACTGCAAGTTTGTCTGTAGGCTGTGCTTGGAATTGGGATTCAGTGGGACATGAGAGACTAAGTATTGCCCTAAGAGAAGAGCTAAACACTGATCCTGTATATAGACAACCTGAGTTTTACCTGACAGGTAAGAAATGGCCTTTTATTTCAGGTGGAACTGGAATTCCAGGTCACTTAAGACTCTCRCTGTCTTTCCAAACTCCCATTTCACCTTGCCCCACCCCTTCGGTCTCACAATCTCTTCCAGTTTGTCTAACTGCTATGCACATACCACAGAATTCATCCAGAGGTGGAGAAAGGGGAAAAGACAAGGTTAGTAAGTTTTGCAAAACACAAAATGATCTCACTGAAAACCAGAGGACTCTGAAGCGTGAAAACAGGATGTAAACTGAAAAAAAAAAAAAAAACAAAACCCAAAAACATTTACTCCCACTAGAAACATTTGCACTTAAGATCTTCCAAGGCTTGTTAAGAGTCAAGGAATGGAACATAAATCTTGGCAGATTTTAACTGTAGCTTCAGAAGTACAACAAAACAAAGCACCAAGTAAATGGCCACTTCATGGTGGCTTCAGAACCTGGTTTCCCCAAACACATTGGAATACTACAATTACCAAGCTTACATGCAACACCAGCCCCTTTCTAAACTCCCTCCCTCCTCAATGTCCCAAAACAGAGCCTCAAAAAAAAAAAAAAAACCCCAAAACAAAACAAAAAAACCTGCAAAAAAAGAAAGCATCATCATTAAAGCTTTGTTGATCTATACAAATACACTAACAAGGCACATCAATAGGGAAAAATGTTTAGATCTATAAACTTCAAAGACTGTGCTACTTTATATTCTGCAATCCTACTCTCTCATCCTCCAGGCTCATCACTCATCTCACTCACAATACTACCCTTTAAAGTTCACTTCCTGTTTTCCCTGGGGTGGAAATATAGATAATTAAAAACATAATTATGGAAAATTTAACTAGCAGAAGCAAAGAGTGTTTGTAGCTATGTTTGTATACTATGAAACAAGAGAATAAAATCTTTTATATCTTGAATGACAATAGAACATGCTACTAATTAAACCATTTCAGTTATCTAGAAATGCATGCCAGCAAAACACTGTATTTAAAAAAAAAAAGCCTTTTACAGAAATTAAGCAAGCAAGCATTGCACA
Source organism: Eudromia elegans (assembly GCA_003342815.1). Taxonomy (NCBI): domain Eukaryota; kingdom Metazoa; phylum Chordata; class Aves; order Tinamiformes; family Tinamidae; genus Eudromia; species Eudromia elegans. The sequence continues at coordinate 679,797 of PTEX01000299.1, read as the reverse complement.
AGGCAATGAGATGGCTGACTTGGGAGGCTAATGAATTAGTATAAATAATTTAAATCTAATTTAATTTAACAATGCAGAGCACTTGTGCATTGCAAAGCAATAGACAGTCATTTGTTTCTTCATTAACTCCAAGATAAAATTGGTGATTACCCACCTATGAATTATTTTACTGAARAGGAAGCAAAAAAAAATTTAAATTTAGTCATAAAAGTTCATGGCTGATCCTCAAACAAGCAACTGTAACCAGTGAAGGATACCAGTGAACATAATACAGACCAGTTGTGGCTTAGGGTAGTCCAGCATAGTATTCAGCCAAAAGATGTTTTTATCACTTAGCAAACAAATGTTTATATAGAAAATTAACACAGCATCTTAATTTTATGTTTTACTCCTACAAAACACAGTATACTTTCAAAATAGCACAATGAAACTTTAAACGTGATAAAATTATTCAATGAGAAAGCTGAGCATTTGGTACTGCAGAAATATCAAGATGACTGAAGAAACCTTCTGTTTTACCAATAAATTTATAAACTTGCCTCAAATGTGTTGCCAGTAATATCAAATTCTGGTGGTACAAAGGCACCCTCTGGATCATCTTTGGAAAAAAAAGGAAATTTGCCACATTAGAAATGAACACTTGTACTTCTTTAAAGTACATACCGATTTGACAATACACTCATACATGACACAAAAGAAACTAAATATTTAACAATATTTTGGTTCACTCGCATCTGACTTAAGAAGATCATGATTTGCATATTTAAGACACCAGGAATAAAATGTAGAAAACAAAAAACATACTTCCTACAAAGAAACAAAACAGACAAATAAAAAAAAAGTAGGAATACATTTATCCTCATCGATCACTTCTTGCAGGTCTTCTAATGTGGCATTGGTTTGGACCAAGTTATTACCCCAGCTGGTGGGGCTCAGCTGTGACTTGCAGGTTTAGTTTGATTAATGTGATACTTCCATTCAGTTTTTCCTCTAGAGACTTGGGGGAATAAGGATTCAGCCACAGAAAACAATCTGAATTCCTAATTGACTTCTCTTCTATAAGCCAAATTTGAACTTTGTCCTTCTTGTTCTTTTAAAAATTATTTTTATTATCTGTTTATTACTACGGTAAAGTTGGCAGTGTATACCCCATCTTCATGCTCCCTGGCAGAGAWCTGTGCTATTGCAGCAGTCACTGCCGAAGCAAGAGGCAGAAAGAAAAAAATGAGCATCCTAAGAGAGGGTGAATGTATTGCTGCATCCAAGCATGCATGTACCATCACGCTGTACTGATGGTGCATGAACTTGGTAAAGAATACTGGGGTTAAAAACCTTCTTCAAGTATATATTCAGCTCACTCAAACTATTCTTCTGTGAAGCCAAGAGATGAGAGATAGCATTTATGAGGTTACAGACTTCCTATATTTAAAAGGCCATATAAATATACRAAGACTATAAATTTCTCTTCTCATACAGAAGCAGAAATATGCTTACAGGTTTTGCATACTCATACATAGCTTTAGCTCTAATAGATTTTTTTGTGCCTGTATGTAAGAAGCAAAACACACAGCTCTTTCATTGTGAAGATACAAAGATATATGGTAGAGAGGTCCAGAGAGGACTTGCTTTACATATTTATATATTGCAGCTACCTGGCATGGTTGAATAACTGGATGGTACTAGATGAATACCTACATATTGATTTACAGCTGTTTAGAACATTCCCAACTCCAGTCTCTCACTGAGAAAAGATCATACACGTCTAGTTCTGCACTTCCTCTCCACACACACATTTTATTTTTTTTTTAAAAGGGGTGGAAGGAGGAGAAGGGTGAAATTTTGTTTTTCCTCTCAGATTACTGCTCATTCTATCCTTTTCCTTGCTACTCTTTCGATTTCTGGTTTAAAGACTGCATAAAAGTATGGTTTCAGCATTGGTGAAGCTCACTGAATTCTTGTGGTATGATGCTTACAATGCAGATTTTTCTGATTTGGAAAGAAAGGAGGATATTAGAGGCCTTTCGCACAACACTCTGTTGGACATTTGTCAGTGGCTGCAGAYCCACAGATACTGCAGGAAGCAGAACTCTCTGCTGAAGCTGTGGCGACAGACTGTTCATTTTCTCTTACTTTAAGAAAACAAGAAGCTTGGCAACCAGATCCAGAGGTTATCATCATCTTCTAGAAAAATACATCCATAGGACACAAGTACAAGAAAGCAGAAAAACGACCTCCAGAAGCACCTAACTAGCAAACTGTATTTTTACCTAGCATTGAGATTGGAGGCAAGGGGAGGGAAAAGACCCAAGGACACAGATGAATGGGAAGAAAATAAAATAAACCAAGGTACACATCAATGCTTACTCTGACATACTTTTAAAAATAAATTAGGCAAAAAAAGAAAACTTAATGAAAATCTGAATAGAACATATACGAACTTGAATGGATCTTCTAGTCAAAAATGAACATAATTCTAAAAGGACTGGAGGGAAAAAAAAACAGTGGGGTTTTTTGACTAATATTTCTGGCTGAGAAAAATCTGGTCAAACTCAGAAGTCTTGGCTGACTGTTCACAAAACTAAGCATAGTGTTTCATATGGACTGATATTAATCCACTCCCAAAGAAGTTCTTTTTATTTTTTTCTTTTGTCCTTGATTTTAATTAAGAGTCTGAGAAAAATAATGCTTTACTACAGCCTCTCACCATGAGATCTCATACTTTCAAAATAAATCACCCGGAAACACAAATACTTACCACTGAGCTGCTCCATGAAGCATACATTGCCATTGGTGTTAAAAGCCAGCGTGTCAGGAGTGATGCAGAGCGTCTGGAAGATCGCAGAATGGGCGATGCTCTTCAGAGAGCGGCTGCACTCCAGGCAAATTGCCCAGACATCTTGCTCAGTGAGACAGCTATCCCGCAGTGACAAAATATCAGCAAGGGACACGTTCTCCTGCCAAGAGAGGAATTCATAAATTACTCTGCATTTCGTGGCACTACTTGTAGCCAATCACGTCAAATGAAATCAATGATACACAATGTTACACTTCCAGCAAGTTCTTTGACTTTATAGGACACTGATACCAAGAAATACCACATGCATAAAATCACAGTTAACATCATAAGTCTCTCAAGGAACACAGTTAACCAGAATGAAGGTACCAACATATGTTAACATGAAACAAAACAGAGCAAGCTAAACTTCATTAACCCTGCACCAAAGGTAGGGAGACAGGACATTCAGATTTAAGAGCAAAGAAAATTAAATGATTTTGCTTAATCCACATCTTTCTTGAGCTTTCCCAAGTGCTTTTGGATACTTTCAAATTCTCTTCATTCCAGCTCCCTCTGCGATTCAGGGGGAAAAAAAAAAAACTTTCGAAATTAAGCTGTCTTAAGAATGATGCTATTGTGAAGCTTAATTTTAATAAGCTCTCAAAAGTCCAACATGCTGATGGAAAGTTATTCTTAAATTTTGACTTAAAAACATACACTTTGGTTGTCCTAGGTCTCTCCTCTATGTCTGGGCTCCTTCCCAAACAGAATAGTTAATAGACTTAAATTCTAAGTTACTGTCATAACTTACATGTTAGCTTTCATTTGACCTTGCCGATATAGAAAGGCTATAGAGTCCAGTTAAAAAGAATGGCTCCGATGTGGTTTTTTTTGAACAAGATTTTCAGTCTTGATCAAATTAGTGCTTGAGCAAATGCAGTCAGACATTTTTGTATGTTCTTAGAATACTGAACACTGCTAGACAAGTAAAATTTCATTCAGTTAAAAATTAACTGATTCTGTGTGTAAGAAAGGTAAACAGAGAAAAATGGAAATACCTACCAGAAATTACTATGTATATTAAAAATATATTTGCTATTAATTATGTATTATACATTTCTCACTAATTTATATGTAATGATTAAGAGCAAAACTATTAAGGTAAAACCATTATCTGAATGACAGTATCTTCAATTCAAGATGGAAGCGCATACCAATGCATTTAAACATTTGCCTATCAGACTCTCTCTAGAACAGCCTAAATTAGAATATTGCAAATAGAAAGTAAATCATTGTCAATCAAACAGGATGTTCCTTATGGTTGAAAAATGCAAACGGAGACCTAGTGGTTTAAACTAAAAGAGGAAACTTGGAAAATGCAGTTTTAACTTAGTTGACATAGCTCAGTATTGGAGATCATCTTCAAACACAAGTCCAAAATTTATTTCATTTATTTCCAAAGTGCAACCTTCAAGCTTTCAAAACAGTCTCAGAGTCCACTTCCAATCAAAACTAGATTATACAGGACCTGGAAGAATTTCTCACAGGCCAAGTTTTGAGGTTATTTTGTGTCTGTCAGGTGTCACATCAAAGCAGGAGATATCTATAGATCCAATCTGCAAAGCCATCTTTGTCTTGTGGTTAACTTCTTATTTGGGGAGTAAATGAAACACAGTGATGACATTATGTYAGACAAACTTATGTTCACTTCAAGTGAAAGAGAAATTTAGTTAATGTGAAAGAAGGAAAAAAGAAAAAAAGAAAAATGACTATGAATGGTGAAGACATGAAAAGAATATATCCCGCCCTCTTTCCAAGGGACAGCAGGTGAAGTTATTTACTTCACAGAAGCCCTGTATATTTCACTGGAAAGTTGCAGGAAAAGAAATGGAGCGTTTGTTACAATACAGAGATACTAATGTCTTTCCTCCCTTGTCTCATTACCAGCAAAAATAACTTGCAAGAAAGCAATCACTGTTTAATAACTATGAAAAGTGAACTGGTCAGGTAACCATGGTTTAATTACACACTTTAGTTCTCAGTTTCCCCTTATACTTTCTTCAGAACACACAAAATGATTTAGCAGCACATGTAATTAAGYGTACGGAGAGGCAGCAGGGGGAGAATTCCATTGGCCACAGCTTCTTTAAAAAAACTAAAGCAAAATTAAAGTGCTTTTAAACTGAAGAAAGTCCTAGGAAGGAAAGGTTTTTCTAACACTTCCCACAGCTCTACTCAGGCAGATTCCCTGTTACACCTGTTGACTTCTGCAAAGCACATGCACTGGCCACAGGAAGCCCATGTTCCACTAAATGACTAAGCAGCTAAAAGCCAGATTGTCTCAGCATTCATRGCCTCCTGGCACCCAAGTCTTTTTGCATAGGTAGTTTGTTCATTGGGACACAGGCTTCAAAACCCAAGAATCATGAGAAATATGCCAAACAGGATTCACTAAACTCATCACATTTAAAGAAAAATACTGGATGCTGAGCTAAGCTTATCAGTTATTCTTCAAAGCAGCCCTTTTCCATTAACTTCCCTGACTGCCAGGTGATAGGTCACACTTACTCCCTCCGCAAAATTATTTAATTATGTGCAAAAAGGGGTCTCTTCTGTATTTTGCATGGATCAGTCTGAGGAGGCTTAGTCCAGGGAACACTATCAATAGCAGAAGAACCTGTTTGCTTGACAAAAAGAAACTCTAGACCGAGACTGGAAAAAAATCAGTTTTGACAGCAGAAGAGTCAAACTCCTGAGCTATGAGATGCATTATGAACCTCTGACTTTTTAAGAACACTCTTATTCCCTGATTCAGCTTGGGTTCATGAACCAGGAGATATAAAAAAAAAAAATCTAATTCAAACTGTTTTCCCCAAATCATARTTTTCCCCATATGGTTTCCCCAACTCTTACTAAGAAAAAAAAAGTTATCTTTTATCAAAACATTCTCTAGGGTAAGGAACACACTTTATGTGAAAGCATACAAAGGAAGATGAGCAAGAACAAAACTGAACACACTCAGACACACAACGCTATAGTGCAGGATTCAGCTACAGGTTATTTGGTACCATAACCATATGACTCAACAGCTTTCCCGGTTTTCCTTATTTCTCACTGACAGAGGCTTTTATTTTTTAAAACACAGGTCCATAAGAAACAGCTGCACAAAAATCTCTTTGGCCACGGCTGAAAGCGCTTCTGCCTGCAGAAGAGATGTCCCTTTTCGGGGTGCGAGAAGGACACGCAGGGCTCGGCTGTGTGCAGACACGGCCAGGGACACCCGGCCACGGTGCCAGGCGGTGACCGTGACTCGGCGCTCGTGCCGGGGGGACGACAGTGGGGGAGGGAGGGAGTCCAGGAGGCTGCTCGGTGCCTGGGGTCTCCGCCGGCGAGACAGCAGCTATCTTGCACACAGCTGGCAACTGTCCAAACCCTCAAGACCTGCCTCTAAAATATTTATTTAGAAATAAACAAACTGCATCCAGGTAATTTCGGTCAGTAACTTTGTGCGGTGTTTGTGCGATGTCAGCGCAGCTACCGGGGAGCCAGGGCGGGGGAAGCGGCGCTCCCGGCGCAGCGCTCGCGGGAGGGAGGGAGGGAGGGAGGGAGGCGGCAAGACCGGAGGCCGCCGCGGCGCAGGTGTGGCCGGGGGAGGCGGGAGAGGCCGCGCTCACCTCATCCTCCAGCAGGGTGGGTAGCGGCTCGAAGTCGTAGCAGCTCTGCACCTCCTCCGCCGCCTCCTCCTCCTCCTCCTCTGCATAAAACCCGTCCTCGGCCGCCCCGCCGCGCTCCATGCCGCCCGCGGAGCTCCAACACCGCCGCCGCGCTGCGCCCGCGCCGCGGCTCGTCCTCTTCGGGCTGCTCCCGCCGGCCACCACCGCAGCGCTGCACCGGGCCTGGCGCCTAACCCCTTCGGGCGGCGGCGGGCACCTCCCGCGGCTACGCGCCGGGCGCGGGCCACGCTGCCATGGCAACAGCACCACTGCCCGCCCCGCGGCGCCGCCCCGGCCGCGCGTTGCGCCCACCCTCCCCGGGCGCCGGCCGCTGCCCGCGCCCTTTGGGCGTGAGCGAGGTGGGTTTGGTTAAACTAGTTGTCAGTTTCACCGCCTCCCTCTCCGCAGGGCTGTTTTTATGCTGTTCAGCCTCGGGGCCCCTCGGTTACCGCGAAAGCTCCCCTTAACTTCAAAGGCTCGTTGTCAAGGTTCTCACACCATTCTAATAGAACATGCTACATTATATTTTTGTTTGTGTGCTTTGGGTAAACCACCAACATATTTAAATACAATTTCTGGGGAGCAACATGTCCCTGCCGCCGTTTCTGTTCCTGCAAAGGGGAACCCAGCAGTGCACCTAGGGCTTTAGGAGTGCAAAGTGGATCCTGCAAAGCCGCTCTACGGATAGCAGGATGTGATAGAGAGAAGAAGCTGTTTCCTTGCATCATTAAATTTCATAACTACAGAATTTTGGAGAATGATAGCACTTCTTTTTATTACTGTTTCCCTATTCTTATGATTTTATGTCAAAATAGAGTGTGTAACTGCATTCATCTGTGCCCAATATGTAATACAAAGCAAGGCTTTTATATACTTTTGGTGTGTGCAGTTTTTGTTAAAATACACATCAATAAAAACCATAGGAGAAAGGAAGATAATCTGATTAACTGTTCCATAATAATTATTCTGCAACGGTTGTAAGACTTGTCCTAGATTAAATATTAATTGAATGCATTGCATAATAATGACATGCTTAAAAGCAATCAGATTGGATTTTTCTTTTCTCATATATACTGTCCTCTTACTAAAATTTTGAACTCAGCTGTTCTGAACAAAAGGTTTTTCATGTTTCTAAAATATATATATGTATAGTTGCGTAACTCAGGCTTTTAGCTGTGAGCAAATATTGGAGCACAAGAGACCCAGTTCTTCTGAAAACAAGGCCCAATGTGACCCCAATGGCACAAGACATTTCACAAAGTGTATTTCATTAACATTTTTGGAAAAAAAAAATTCCTGGGCAGTGTTATTTGCCCTAAATTCCCTAAGATGTGGACCCCGATGGTCATGGAATACAGCTTATAACTGTATTCAAACAAAACAAAATAAAACAAACCTAATAATACCTCCATCAACTAAAAGTTGTAGTGGGCTTAACCTTATCATAAGTGCCTTCATTGGCAGGATAGAACTGGAACCCATATGGACCAATTTTTTCCAGAAAAAAATGTCTAATAAATAAACCTCTGCTCATTAGTAATTGCATTGTTTTTGTGGTGTTTTTGTTCTCAGGGTTGAGGTAACTTTCATAAAAAGCTAAGAGAAACTTGTTTGCTACATTCAGGAGGTAATGGTGTCAAGTTGTACCAGAGGAGGTTCAGGTTCAGAGCATGCAAGAGTGTTATATTAACATAAATATATAGAATAGAATTTGGGGGACAAGGGTAAAAATTTATGTGCATACAGGATTCACAAAAGGTAGAAATAAAAACATTGTTCACTGATAATATTATGGTTTGAGAGAAAGATTTTAAAAATCAGTATGGTTAAAAAGGAATATACTTTAACTAAAAATTGCCTTGGAAAAGTATTTTTTAAAAATTTTTTAAGGAAGTATCAGAAATATGCTTTATTGCCACAAGATCAGATTTTGAGTATGAACTGAGATCTCTAATACTAATTACATGAGGAATTATCAGGGATATCCACTTCCTATCTATAGATTAGAAATGAAAATTACTAAGATAGGCTAAGCTCCTGGTATTATAATATTATTATAATTGAGGAACATCTTTACAAAAAAAAAAAAAAACTTTGAAGCAACATGAAGTTTAGTGCCTTAGACATCATTTAGGATAGCAAATAATAGACTTCATCAAATAAACCTTGTATGAGTACACTCACAGTTTTAGCATGTCCTCTTAAGCTAAATCTACTTGTGGTAAATTGAGCAGTTAAGTAAGGTTTTCCACGTAAGTTGTATTTGCAGGAGAACAGCTGACAWGTCTTCTGCTCTGAGTCTATAAACAAGTATACTTAACACTTTTCTAGCATAGTCTTAGCCTAAAGGGATTAAGTTTAGAGACACCTTAAGCCAATAGCAATGCCTACCCATTTAACAGACACTGGGATTTTTTTTTTAATGAATCTGTCCATTCACTTTTTGAGTCTGGATACTCTTAACTATCTACCAAATTCTATTGCAACCTTCCTTGCATGAAGGAAATTCTTTGTTTTATTTGACATCCCAAGTTCTTACACTGGAAAAGTATTTATTCCTTGTTTATGCACTGTTTATGCACTCAACACCACTCACTGTATTATTCAGCTGTCTTATAAGTCCTCCAGTTACATCTTTTCAGGTTAAAAGCTCCAGATCTAGTTGCTCACTCACCAAATAGAAACCACTCAATGCCTTTGATCATGTAGCACTACACGGTGCTTTTTCTGGTTTTGCTATTACATAACTAAAAATTGTGAGAGAGGAGTCTGTCTTCTGAATGAATGAATGGAAGAACTAGTAATACACAGAGGAAAAATGGCTTTTGAGAGGTTTAAAAATATGTATTAATGACCTGCAAACTTAAGTGCTTCTCTTAACTATGACAGTTATGACAGATTTAGTTATGATCCTCATGTCTTATATTTCCAAGTTTCTGTGTCCGTGAAATATTGAACAAAAATTAATTCAGTGGCCTCTAGCTATGAGGAATGAGTTCATGGGAATTCAGGGGGTGACTATGAGCACCTCTATCTCTGCAACGTGGTCCAAATAAAAGTCACAGAGAAAGAAAATTATGTTGGTTATAGCACATTGTGCCACTGGTGATGTCTTTCATGTTCTTTTGCAGGTTTTTCCTTTTCATTGTAGCACATTGGTTATTCTTCTTTATAGATTATATAATCAAAATTGGCTATTAAATTTTGGAACACCTTGTATACACYGGTCTTGTAGATGAAAGCTACAGATTTGTTACATGATAATTAGATTGTACATTCTTTTTTTAAGAGTTTTGGTTAATGGCATCTTGCCTGAAGGTTCTCATTTTAATTTAGTTTGGGTGAAACCAGGGGAACTGAAGGGTTGCAGTGCAAGTAATTATTATCCTTTTCAATTTTTTGTTTTTTTATTAATCAGAGATTGCTTTAATGCTATAGGCTTTAATAATTTTACAATCTATAAAACTGCTCTTCTTCTTCTGGCAGTTACATATATTTCAAGATAGGGAAAAGTTTTCTGCAAGTTGCCAGCTGCTGCTGTCTCTATGGCAGTACTGMGTAAGTATTATAATAAAAGTCAAATTACCTGTTGCTGCTATGAAACAAACTTGAAAGAATTTGGAGGTAAAGACACTTCAATTTTTTTTAAACCATCCCCTTTACTGCTACTAATTCCATATGGGCCCGCTTACCTGAAATGGTAGGCTAGTTTGTATTCCTGATACTTCAGAATCTTACGAAGACAGTCAGGATACGCTGGCTTTGCATTTCTGAAGAGGATGGGAAAGTTATCTGCACAGGCTGCATCCTATAGAGGAAAACCATTTACAGATATTCTCTATTCACCACACTGAATGAAGAATATAAGCTTCAGAGTCATCAATTACAGTCTTCTCTCATTACTGTCACCTATAATGTCAAACATTACTTGCTTTTCCATGTTATGAATCTTCTGATTTTCAACTTCAATTTATATCGATTTTTCCTGCCAGCATTGCCACTTAGCTTCCATTTGTATTTCTTTCCAGACTGCCATATCATTGTGTGAAATCATATTCATTCTATTGCCTTTGCCTTTATTTTCCTCTTTTGTAAACAATGCATAGTGCCAAACCTGTATTCCTAGTTGTAACTACTTTTCTATGCTTTTTTGCTACAATAATAGTGATAAGCCTATAAAAAATGATAAAGCTTGATTTCATGATTTCCTCAGGTGCTTAGGAGATCTGATCTTCACAACTGAGTTCTCTTTTATATATCTCTTTAATATGTTTCTTTATGGAAGCTTGCACCATTTTTGTCATCATCATTATTTTCCCTACACACTGTTTAAAGGCTTTGATTTCATTGAGTCTTCTTTGGATGGTAGTTTTTTTTTTGTCCTCATATGAAAGATTATCAGAGGATTCTTCCCTCTTCTCCTCAGGACATCTTTCAATTATCTAATATGTTCCTGACTGAACTGTAGCTGCATCTCCAGTCCTGCAATGAGCTCTGCTCTGTGGCATTTCAGGCATAGATTACTGCCATCAAAAAATACTTTAGAGTAATGCATTTTGTATTTAGACATCTCAATTTTCTCTCATTCTTTAAATGTCCCTTGCTATTGTGGTTGAATCTTCCTGTACCAGCTGGAAAACTGTGAAAGGCAGCATAAATAAAGGTGTGGTTTGGCCCCTTTGAAACCATTAGTGAAATCCTAATGAGAAAATTTCCCTTTAAAAAGTTCTTTGAGATGCAAGACCAAAGAGCAAGTGTGGTTTTTTTTTTTTTTTTTTTTGTTTGTATGAAAATAGAAACATAACCTAGTAAAGATCCAATACTCAGATGTATGGCTTTCTTATCAGCATTGGAAAAACAGGACTAGAGAATATCTAAGTCTAAAAAGTAAACCAGTGACCTTTCAGATTCCTTGTCCCGTTAATTAGGCCTCTCATAGACAGTGTCTATCTAAAATGTGTGTATGTTCACACATATATGCATAGATTGATAATGGGATTTTTTCTTTGTTATGCTTGCAGAGTATTACATGAATTCCCTTTCCATGGCATCTTAACACATCCCTGGTACTCCCACAACAGGCAGATATGGTAAGGAGGAGGCCCCCTTTGCACATTATACATAGCAAAGCAAGGTACTCTGAAAATAAATTACTTCCACCATTACTCAGGAGGTTCATAACTGGAAACTTAAGCCTGGAGACACAAATTTATGCTGCAATTGCAAAGCATCCTTTAGACATAGACTTCATAACACAATATTATATTTATAACTAGTCCCCTTGCTTTATTAATTCTTTTTGGTGTTGTTTGTTTGAGAACACTAGAAAAAAAGTTGCACAAAAGATCATTTTGCATAATAAAGTCTAATATGATGCCTCTGGCAATTCCATACTAGAAAAATAAACCTCAGGGTAATACCAACCATCCTTTAGAAAAAACAACACACAATAATTAACTAGTCTTAAATTCAAATTAAAGAAAAAGAAAAAAAAAACCTTGGTTCTAAACCTAGAATTGCTTATATTTCAAGCATTTGGCTATTTCTTTAAACTTTCCTTTACAGTGATTTATGATATTGTTATGACCTGCTCATGGTCACTAAAGGAAAATACTGATAAGCCAAAGAATTCGCCCATAGAATGGCAAGCAATTTAAAATGCATCGTTTAAAGCCTTCTTGAAGTTAATGAATCAGCAGAATGAGTTTATCCTGAAGAACTAATGTCTCCAATACGATAATCTGGTGTCCTCACATTTAATATGAAATCCACCAGTGTCTTTGCTGTTGTGTTCCCTTCCCGAACACATGGTTGTCCCAGAAACCTTTCCCAGTAAAAGATGGAATGTGACATAATCTGCAAGCAACAGAGACCATAGACAGTGTTTCCAATTTAGTTTCCTTGGCTTACTCTTTCCTTCTATCCAGTGAGGATGTAGCAGCTACTTTTCATGCTTGGGTCATTGCTCCTTCCTCACAGTGCTGCACTGGGGAGGTATTCAGGTTCTACCTGTGCATGACACCTCTTCCAGATCAAAGTAAAGCTTGCTGTGCGCTGTTCACACAACCCACCAACTGCATCGTCCTTACAGGCCGTCAATACCAAGAGTCCTAATGCAGCAGCCTGCTCTCTGTCTTTAGCCTGACACTACTGTTGCTCTCCAGGCAAGCCCAARGGCTGCTATAATTGCTATTGCATGGCGCTCAGGTGCTGAGCCCTTCACTCAGTAATAAAGATAGCTGAAAAAGTTTTCCAAGGTATAAATCATCCAGTAGGGTCATTTTATCTTGAAAGAGGTCAAGAGAAGAGTTTTTTTTAACATGCAAACTGAAGGCAAGTCTCTAAAGGATCCCAGCAAATGTTTGCTGAAAAACAGCGGAAGTTAAACTGAAGCTATTAAAAATATGTATATATTTAATTTCCAAAATAGTTCTAGAGAGAATTTTATTTTCATGAGAGCAACAAGCATAGAGGAAAGTGCACTTGCTACGGTTGATCTCTGCTATGATAGCTTTCAAATGCTGTGATTACAGTAATCTCCTGGCATATAGAAGARGTAGTCCTATTACTCAAGCAGGCTTTGAGCTGATTGTAGGTAAATTCTCTTCTTGCCTATGTGAGAGAGAAGAATAAAAAGTTCTATTTCCAGTCAAAATAAATTCAACCTCTTTTCCAATTTCTCAGTTCAGCTATGGAGCTGAAAAATCAATTATTCACACTACTCAAGCCTCAACTGTGTAATTGCTGCCTAAATAATTTGCTGATGGATACATTCTACACTGTGCCACTGGGAACGTCTTCATATTGGGAAATTCTCCTCTGCGGAGAAGCAGTCTATTCATAAAACATACCAAACTGGACAATCTGCACACCGGATCTTGTCCTAGCACGCATAAACCAGCAGGAGGAGAGAAAGGGAGCTTCCTTTACTAAGGGAGCTCATCAACTCAAGGGAGCAAATGGCCCATCAACCTCCTAACTAAACAGAAACTGAAGAACTGGGCTGCAGTTTGGCTTCAGGACTACATATATTTAGGCTTCCCACTCCTACATTTCTAAAACTAATTCAAGGGCAGAGGTGACTGATTTCTAATGATTCCTAAAGATATGATCATTAGATGTTTGTCAGTGGAGCTCAAAATGGTGTTTAACGAGCCTAGAGGAAAGATGAATTGCTGAGTTCAGCTCTAAATCTATACTARCTACTGTGATTATGTGTTTGAAACACTTGCCGTTAATTAGGCACCGTCAATTACCTTACACATTAAGCCAAAGGCATCTTGGGCCTCATAAAATCCAGGAGCTGCCATATATTTCTCCAAAAATAGATAATCCAAGTGAATCTAGGTAAAACCTTCTTTCAACCTGTTATAGATATTGATTCACCTGAAACTATAACATGTTATTCCATTTTCATTTTTAGTAAAGATAGTYGATTTATATATATTATATAATATATAAAGTACGTGTAGCAAGGACCTTGGCACATGAGTATCCCAGATAGAAACTTCTGTTTCCTGATAGAAACTTMTGTATCCCAGAAAGAAACTCTGCACACAGAGAGAAACAAAGAGATCACTAACACCTCCTTCCCTAATGCCTACCAAATCACTATTGCCTACTAGATTGGATTCCTCTGAATTAAAGTTTTCATGATATTTTCATTATCCATTAAAATTCTATGAAAATTTTAGTCCCTGAATTGATGCCCACATGGGCACTCCTTTCAAGAAATTGGTAAAAAAATATAGCTAATCATATCTGAAAGGCAGCATAATTCAATTTTAATCTGCCTCAAAACAACAGGACAGCCATAGGTAAATTATTTCAGTGCAACTTCTTCTAATAAAACACTACTATAAAAAAACAAACAAAAACCAAACCTGTATTAATCCATCTTCCCAAATCCTGACACCTCCCTAGTGTCATTAAATTTACATTGAGTGCCTCCAGTGGWCCTGTGGTACCAGATGACTTCTGTATTCCCCAAACAAGTATTTGCCATGTGACACAGGACTACTGGAACGGCTTCTTCAATTCCTGCTGYGTGCAAGAGGCTAGCTGGAGAACACAGAGAATGGCTTTGCTCCTGAAATGTCCTCCTGAAGCCAGAGCAACCTTCAGACTGCTATGGCCAGCAGAAAGTAAGAAGTTTCCCAAGCTAYTAGGCATTTTCTCATAATAAAAGAGGCCTTCAGGTGCTGCAAAGCCACTCCAGGAGCATTTAACCTACCAAGCATCCCAACAGCAAACACAGACTATGGCAGAGACAACAGTAGGCCCCAGTAATACCCACTATAGGAGCTGGTTTTACATTTAAATGCAACTTCTAAACCTTAGGTTTAAAAGCAACTGAAGTAGTTAGACCAATCAGCATTTGGGGAACCAGCCTGGCCCAGAGCTGTCTCAGACTCAGGGCAGCATAAATTGAAGCCTCACAGCAGTTTGACATTCCAGTTCCCGTCAGCTGTGCCAAGCATACCTCAGCTGCAGCCAACAACCTGGCACAGCAGCTCAGTTAATCAACAGAGGTTACATAATGAGTACAAAGCCTCAGTCAGAAAAAAATCAAACATATATGCACACAAAACTCTCATTGTTCAGTCAGGTCACTTCTGTCCTGCACCAGCTGCTTTTGTGAACACTTTTTGAGCTTATCTTCAAACAGTATCTGCCCTTGATCATTTAATCAGTATTTTAGGCTGTATATATGATGTTATTGATCCCACTTGTGCCTCCAGTGTATGTTTCAAAAGAAAATTCTGTGCAGGGAGGGCATGCAGAATGCTATCTGASCATCCACAAAAAAAGAAAAAGATGAAAAAGATGATCTTTGAATAGAGCTTGTGAGTACTGACCAGCACAGAAACAGTGAAATTTATAACATTCATTTCCAATGAATTCTTAATCTGTCTTCTGGAAAAACTGCTTGATATAAGGGGAAAATACATATGCTCAAGTTCTTCCTGCCTTTTCTTGGCTCTAATCCTTTGCCTGCACATGCATGCGCTGCATATGTGATAAACTCTGGTGAGCAGGCCTGTCTCTAATGACAATTTGTCTACATCAAAGCAATTGGTTATATACACAAAGCTGAATGTAAACTGTAATTCTTCAAACACTGCCTAAATGTGGTGGCTTGGCACCACTGGAGTTAAACACAGCCCAAAGCACTGTGATTGTTTCACCTTTATATTTTATCTGACAGCTTTCTCTCTCTCCCTGAAATGTCATGTAGCCCTTTTGCTCTGTCTATTCACATTACACAGTAGATGCCTCTGGTGTCTCTCTCAATCTTTTCCATACAAATGCATTCCCTGCAATACATTCAAATTTGTGTACAGGAGGCTTCCTCAGGCTCACTGTTGCTTTGCACACTTACCTTTATGCATAAATAATAGTAATAATATAGAGTAATAAATTAGTATGTTAATAAATGCCTGCCCCAAATGTTGAGAACATCTTCAGAAGTTAATATTCATAATATATATCTTAATAGAATGTCAACATAAAGTTCCCTTTCTGCAGGACTTCTAAATTCTTGTGTAGCTTCATTGGCTTTAATGTTTGTACTAGCGCTAGGAGAAGTTTACAGTAACAACAACGGATGGTGGAAAAAGTTTTTGATAAGATTTGTGAGAAAAGACTGCATCTCTCCTCAGGTAGGGGCTGGCTGGCAAAGAAAACATTCTTGTACACACTCTCTACTAGTACAGGATATGCTATTATAGCAATAAGGGCTTATTTCATACTTTACCTTCAAAAGACAATTGGCAGGTAACATTCAATATGAGAACATTAAAGTTTTCCACCTGAAAAGTTAACATCTGCTTGAATAACTCTTCAGTTCTCCTCTTTCCTCACATGACTTTGGATGTAATTAGAGCTGACACTCACAGTTGTGGGTTTGAATAGCTCTACTCAGTGTTAGGATTCAGTTTACATGTCAGCTTCCAAAACCCCCAAAACATGAAACTCTTGATTATGTTTGTCAGCCTATCCCACGTTTTTRCTTCGTTATGATCCTCATAGGAAAAGAAGTATCGAGCACTTGATTTCACTGTTTTTAATCTCTTCTAAAACATAAGAAGGAAACTTACTGAATAATATAAATCCCCCTAAAGGATTTGTATCTCTCTGTATCAGTAACAGCTGAAAATATACAGCACAAGGGTCTGGTTTAGGAACTTACCTTGTGCAACTAATTTGTCTCTTGTTAATATACAGTTTTGACCTCTTTGATTTTAAAATATATAAGTCTAATAAGTGAAATATCCTATAAAAATTGTGATCTAACACTTTCTATAGACAATTTAAACATATAAAATGAAAGGATTCTGAAAGGAACAGCTTTGAGTGCTATTGACTGAAAAACCACATGGTGCAAGGATACATTAGTGTCACAGAGCATTACCTTCATCTTTAGGAGCAGAAGATAGTATCTCGGTGGTGCACTAGGTTTTCTTATTGCTTTCTAGGTGATTCAAATCATAAAACATAAAATCTGTTTCTTACTGGAGTTATTTACTGAATAAATTAATATATCCCTGATTTACTTTTTGCATATAGATTGCTTCTCTAGGGGGAAAATTCTGCTTAAAGCTGCTAAGTCATTAAAGTCGCACCTAAAATCTTAAAATAGAGTGTAAGTGTGGCTTAAAATATGCATGAACCTCGAGCTGGCCTTTTCAGAAGAGTAGATCCAGTTTATTTAACTCTGAAGCATTAGACTTAACCTGTTTCCAATCATAAGGAGGAACAAAAGTTTGGCTCACACAAACCTCTCTCTTTTTCATGTCTCTCTCCTTCTAGGGACCTGAATCCTTTTTTTCCATATAGTAACCATATAAAGCAACTTGTTAAAAAAAAAAATTCCTCAGTTTTCTAATGGCAGTATTCATAATTATCAAAATCTTATCATAACATGGGAAGCTGTGCCAGTCCCATAGTTGCACGAATCTTCAAAAGTCTCCATGGGTGCCCCTTGACGAGGCTCTGCCTCCTTGCAAGGCCGGTATGATGCATAAAGGAGTCACCTTCCATCTTGCCCAGCCCTACTTTTTGCTAGGGAAAAATCACACAAATGAATCAAACAACAAAATGGATCATACTCATCACAGAAATATACTTGAGAAAAGTAGATTCTTTTTACTAAACACATTATTTTCCACTCACTTTTTAAATAGTCCTTTTAAAAAGATCTTTCCATAGAGAGACTGCATGTTCAATACCTAACATCTTCGGGCTATACTCTGAGATGACTCTGTCTCTTATCCATTACACCCTTTTTCTCCAACTCATAGGAAAAAACTTGCTCTAGGCCTCATGGTGTGGACAGACCCAGGAAGTATTTCTACTCCAGTATGGAATTTTAATCTGCATTCATTATTTTCTACTTCAAGAGAGCCTTTTCCAAACAAAGTTCAATGTTCAGATGCTCCATTAGGGTCCCTCGGGTCTTTCTGTTCAGCCAGCCTTGGGTGGATGACATATCAGAACAGCTGCACTTCAGTAGGAAGGAGGGACTGGGCGACCTCACCAGACTTTCGCTGGTCTAACTGCTGTTTCTTGATCAAGGTTAAAATAGTTTAGAATAAATTGCTGTCTGAGACTGGGCCTTGATCCAAGCAGGCATATCAGTACACAGGATGCTTTTGCTAAAGAAGATGCTGCACCAAGGATGTAGGGACTTGCCTTGGATGTATAGAAACCTCCCCCACTTGCAAGAGAGACAAAATACGCAAATGTGCATTGGCAGCCTGGCTACCAGAACCTCAACCCAGTAAGACAAATAGTGTAGCTATCTTATGGACTTAAAGGAGGCAGATTCTTAAGACCTTTGCAAACTGTCTGGCTACTCTCTGCCTTGCACCTTTAACCTTCCTGCTCTATTTGGGAAGCATTCACAGAGGAATTTCTAGAAGACCAGGGAAAGGAGGAAAAAAAAAAAAAAAGAAAAAGGCTGTAGGGGGGAAACACTTGTTCCTTTGTTTAGATGATTCTATGATTCTTGTCATTAGTAATATATAGAAGCATTATGGGCAAATATGGACAATTTTTAATTGGGACTATATTTTGTAAAAACATTTATTTCATCTAGCTCCAGGATAGCYATAGTCTATAACTGCAATGAAAGGCAAAAATTAACAGGATTTTTTTAATGAAGACTTGACATGAGCAAGCCTGAGGAGAGCTTGTAAACCTAAGATTAGCCACCAGAGAGAGCTCATTTCATTCAAAATGCTCAGCGGCTCCATTTGAGAGAGATACAGATAGCTAAGGATGTTTACTGTTGTTCAAATATTATGCATTTAGCAGGAAAAGAGAGGGAGAATTTGATTGGCTTCCTTTAAAGATTTAAATTGATAAAACAGAAAGAAATTACTAGGCACATGATAAGAAAGCATTGCAAACCAATCTAGATTTAACACAAGTGGTCCACAAGAACAACAATACAAGAACACATTGATGCGTACACATGCCAGCACCACAGGCAGCCCCAGTAAGCATRTGTGGACACTCTTTGCTAAAGAACAAAACCTAAACAATGTCTTTCCAAACAGCAAACATGCAGCCTTTTAATAGTCCCTGAGCCATAGTCAGGCCTGCAGATGAGCTTCTGGAGTCTGTGAATCCAGGCTGAACAAGAGCAACATAGCTATTTATTAATACTGAAAGCAAAAGAGAAGGAAAATTAAGTCCCAGATACCCATTTTGATGGCTCCAGATATGACTCTGAAACTGTGAATAATCAATAGAAATGCAAAGGGATGAGGAAATCCATGCCGCATTGAAGCATCTGTTACTACCTTTAAAGACTGTTGTTTTAAGGAAAGCTGTTACTGAAGCTCTCTTTTTTTGTTTTCTCCCCCCTGCGCTTTTTTTTCATCTTGGTCATGCAAGGATACAGTTTCACTGGTCTTCTGCAGAGGCTAAGCCTATGCAGATTAAACAGCCTGGTGCTAAGCAGTGAGTGAAAGGAGTCACTAAGCACAGTTAAGACACTTTCTAGTTAAAAGGTAGGATTCATCTCATCTGCTTTAACTGAAAGTCAGGCATGGAGCAGAAGCCCATTGTCCAGACTGCCTTTAGAGTCAGTGGAGAGAACTAGGCAAGTATAGCTTTTCTGACTGTGATGACTCTATACAGGCGCTCTGGCTTAGACAGAAGGGTAGTGCTGGGGGACAAAATGTTAGTGAATTTTAGCATTGGGGCTCTTCCTACACTGGTTGAGTCCTTGAGGTGAGGCAGCCCAAGGAAGCGCCATCTTAGATGTAAATAAATAAATAAATAAATAAAAAGCATGCCTGTGACAGCAAATTTTTCTACATTTAATATTTCAGATTGGTTTTTCTTTGTAACAACTTAGAAAAGTTGAAATAGACTAGTTGCTTGAAATGAAACACAGTAAGAAGTAACAGGTTTCCTCTTTTTTTTGTGGGTTAATGAGCACCTGAAGGCAGTCTCAAGTTGTTTTTAACTCTTCTGATTAGCTTGACCTAGAAGCCACTTTATGATTCTTGCACAGAAAATGTAATTTAACATGATCAAATTGCTGATCAAACACAGGCCAGCTAATAGCAGAGATCTTAAAATACTCTCTTCACAGCATTTTCTGCTCTTTCCAACCCCATGCCATTTTTTATTGAATGTAATGTCCTGGACTGTTAATAATTCCCACCAGAAATCTTGTATGTTTAAACAGGATGCTATTTTAGCACTCTGAAGTGACATCTTTGAATGTGTTGGATGTAAACTCAATATTACCCCTCATTCCTGACCTCCAAAGATGGATTCTGGGGGTATCCAGGACTTAGCTTGAGTGCACTGCTGGACATTTGCTTTGAGATGAGCTGACCAGGAATCTGCTGGGAGCTCCCTGCTTAGGAGGAGCCTCACTGAGAGCCCTGTCCACACTCGGAGTGCTAGCTGCTTCTATTGCGATTGCAACTTCTTTTCTGATAGGGAACTACTGGGAGTTTTGTCACGGGCTTCTCATCTAACCTGACAGCTGGTGAAAATTTTTATATATATATATATATATATATATATATAAAATGGGTCTAGGCAGAATATTTTCCTGTAGAATCAGAGAGTTTAGAGTCTTCAGATGAATGGAAGAAATATTCTAAACTGAATTTTACAGACAATAGTTAGAAATGAAATCTAAGCTGCATGTTCTCCTACAATGAGAGACAAAAGACAGACAAAAATACAAGATGTGTATATGTAATGTAAATCAGCGCATTAAGTAATCTTTGGACTTGCAATGAACTCATCGCATTTGTGTCAGACGCATATTTGAACAAGGGATATCAAATAGGCATAGCAGGCTGTTCCTCTTTTTATTACTGTTTTTATTAGTTTGTAGCCTGAAGTCTTTTCTAAGCCAGAAAAAAACATCTCTTTAATGTGGTCATTGTTCTATAGCAAATTAGTGGAGATCATCAAATCACTCATTCCTCTGAAGGCCATTTCCCATCTATCTCATTAACACAATGTGCAATCTAGTTAAAGCTGGGTCAAGCTAAAGTGAACATCTAATGGACTGAAACATTGCTTTTTGTATGAAAAGTTTCCAAATTTAAAAATATAATATCTCAGATAAAAGATGAAAAAAATAGATTGGAGTATTTTCTTGAAAAATTTTTTTAAATAGATTACAATGTACCATAATTTCCACAGGGAAAGGAGGGGGAATCTTTTAGAGGGATAATATTGACAGGCCATAACAAAGACCAAGTTAAATCTCATGTTACAATTTTGGAAAAAATGATTGCTTTTTCTGTCAGACTATCATAGAATTATCAACAAAAACATAAATGCATCAAATGTCAAGATCATATTTAAATTTGAAAGCAGCAATAAGTAGCCTGTAATTTATGCAATTTTAAAAAACTACAGTCTCTGGCTCACATTAAGGTGTACTTGCACATACAATTGCAAGCTTGCCCAAAAACAGCTGGGGAGATTTCTACATATCTCCATGCAAGCCGCAAGTGTGTATTCACTTGCAGGCAGAACTACCCAGCCTGTGCCTGATGAGTCATATAAAAAGCAGTGCACAATTTCTGTTTGTGCATGATCCTGACAGCACTCTTCTCAACTTCTGGCTATATCTATAATAGTGTCATAAATAAGTGATCCCCATTCTTGAGGACATGTTTAGTGTACCTCTACATGCTCAGCCATAGGTAGACATTAGGCTGCTCTACAAAGCCCATGGGATGCAAAGGAAATCTCTCTAGACAAACAGGCAATTTGCTTTGCCTGAGGTACAAGACTGCAATTCACTGGGCAGACGTATGCAGGGTGGACATATGGATGACCATGTAATTGCTCATTTCAGAGCTGTTGTTTAACTTAAATAGCTTTCATAAAAAAAAAACCCACCCTGTACCCCCTCTCCTTAAAACTGCCTTGAGAGTAGGCTGAAATGGACCCTAAATACGAAGTGCTTAGTACTTAGAAGGATTAGTTTTCTGACTCAGAAACAACAATATGAAATAGTATGGACTGATGTACAGCCTTGCTCAACATAAAATTGTGCTAAGAATCTCACAAAACGAGAACCAAAATAATGATGCCAAAACCATACACACACACACACATAACTTATCAAAATAGATTTGCTTAGCCTATGGAAAAGAAAATCAAAAATGTAAATGTAAAAACTATACCAACTAACCAAAAAACTTAAAGCTTGTTGGTAGAGTTTTGTTTTCTTTTAAAAGGAGAAAAGTCCTTTCTTTATCCTTACTAATGACCAAATTGCTGTTTTCCCTGTCCAGTTTAGATTGTTTGACTTTTTCTGAGTGGTGAAAAACACTTACAGTTCCGAGAGATTAAAGATATGATCATCAGAAGTTCTTATTTTGGTGAAATAAACACTGTTCCTCTCTTCTCTCTTTAAGCTATCAACACCGACAGTTATGCATAAACGCTGACAACTGTCAGAATTGTGTTGGGGAAAGACAAAGGAACCGATATAACAAATCGCTCTCTGCTGCTGCTAGGAAATTTCTTAAAACAATAACAAAATCCAACAGGTGAGAACTTCAATTTTTATAGTTACAGTAATCCAACTGTTTAAATCAAATTTGTGCAGTCTGTCACAGTGCTGGGATCTATTGAGATTAAGTGTGGAAAAAGATCTGATGGCATTTAGAAATGAGATTTTCCTGTATGCAAGCAAGTTTCCTGTAGTGCAGCAATTTTTGTGAAATTCAAGCAACCTTTGGAATGACATAGCTCAGTTGCTGTCCCAAGCCCCAAGAAACCCGCGTACTGGAACCTCTTGTTCAGATTTCATGCTTCCCTCATAAGGCTGTCAATTGGGACCTTTCAGCATCTTACAACAAATCAATTGGCTTTTGGTGCACGAATATTTCTGTATCTCCAGGGTTAACTGGGTTGGTGTATTACTAGGAAGCTACATTAGTTCCTGCACAGGAGAGATGCCTGGTTTGGTCTGTGTTAACTGTTGCAGCCTTTCTCTGTTTAATATTGCTTTTTTTTATTTTCCCTCCCACTGTGTTGCTAGAAGAGAAGAGGACAAAACCAGAAATGGCATATACCCCTTCCAAGAGAACACAGTTCATCTGTATTAACTCGTATAACTACGTAAGTTACACAAACAACAAAGAGATGAGATCTAGGTAGGATAATGCCAAGCATAAAATAAGCCAATATTCACTCCTCATTATCACAAGAGAGATGCACAATATTTTTCCGCCTTCCGCTCACCACATTGCACACCTCAGTGCATTGTTCTCTGTAATAGCTACCACAGGGGTCAGCGAATGCTGATCTCTGTGATATAGCAGGATCTCTGCCTTTTGCAATCCTCAAGCAGGTCAAGTATTTGAGGGCAAGAAATAAAAGTCAGTTGTCTCTTTGCATCGGTCCTGCAAAACACAGCATTATTATAGTGGTCTTAGCAGTTCAAAACAGCAATAAAGCTAGGTTCTGCCAGAACTGCTTCTGCAATTCAGAATTCAGCTCCACGAAGCAAACAAATACAAACAAATCTGCATGTCATAGGCAACACAAAAAGGAATCTCTCTCACAGTAGCATGTTATTGAACTAGACATGAGATAGAAAGGGCATGGGAAAGAAAAAGATGTTGATTCCATTATTGTTCTTTAATCTTCCTTGCAACTTTAATTTTGCATCAAAAATACCATTTAACTGATCACTACTCAAGAACCCTTAATACACACATAATCTTCCTCCCCTCATATTTTCCATGAAGCAGATGCATATGCATATTAAATTATATTTTACAATTCAGCTGGGGCAATTTAGCTGAGACATATMTTTTCTGCTTGCTATCAGAACAGCCTGAATTGAATCTTATTTGGCAAATAAATTCCTAGTGAATGGCAGAATAAAGACTTTAGTTCCAAAATCTGCAAAATTATTCTGCTGCATGGCAAGACAAAGCAATGCTTAGCCAGGGTCTTTTAAGTTGATGGGTACACCCTTGAGGTCATGTCTGCTGATTCCACTGCATGTAACTTAAAAAAAAAATCTGTACTATGTAGCAAAGTATTTTCAGCTGTAGGATGGCAAGTTTAATTGATAGCTTACAGGTCACACTCAACAGGATATAACTTCTCTCTAGCCACTAGTTCATGTAGATTTGGATATTTCCTAGTGTGCAATTTGATGATGTGAGAGTCTGGCCAGCTTTAGCTAATCTGAGTTTTGAAAGGAAAGTGTTAGATGAAATATAAATACAGAGGCAATTCTGTAGTGCTGCTGGTGATGCAGTCCCAGCAGCAGGACCATTGCACAGGCAATGCCTGGTGCCAACAGTTGGTATTTTAGTGGGGACTGTACATTAAGTTGCCTTTGCCTGCAAACAACTTGCATTTTGATAATGGCCAATTGATACAGTGGAGTCTCTGGAGAGACTAGGTTGGTTGTTATTTCACTAAAGTAGTTTTCCCAATCTCTAATATTAGTTTAAACATCTTGAATAGCTGGTATCTCACTCCATCAGGTTTATGTCTGCAACATAAAAAGTTCTGTAAACAGGTCTCCAAATGACAGAGGCCATTAAGGTTTACTGTAATCTAAAAAGGCATTAGGTTTATAGACCTTGTCATACACTATAGTGAGAGTTATCGTTTGTATTGCATTGTTTATCTTAACAGGTACTAGAATGCTTCACAAAACTTCAAGGACTGCTGGCTCTTGCTCTTGATGAATTAAATGCTGTTACACTATCTTATACTTGGTTGTGTTGGTCTCAGCTTTTGCAAATTAATCAWGCCAGAGTATTTCAGCTTTCACAACTATTTTGAGGAGCAAAGGTACCTTTAGCAACAGTAACAAATAAAGCAGAGAGGCCTATTTGAATCTGCAAATAGAGGCACTGGATGTGTAAAAATGGTGAGACTCGCAACTGTTTAGCTTTCATTTATCAACCTTCAAAAGGAAACAGCAGCAATTAGTAATTTTGTTAGTTTTTTTCACAAAAGCATTGTGGCAACAAGCTTCCCCATTTTAACTCCCTTCTACTATATAAGAGCAGGCAACTATCTAAAGAGATGCCTTTTCTTTGCTCTCAGTGTGTATCTCCATAGTAACACAACACCGATAAAAGACCACTTCATTTGGAAAAGCCTATTTTTAATCAAAGAATTCTTTCTCATTTTCCTTCCAAAAGCACTCAGAAATATTTCCAAAAACATTCTTGCCAAGACTTAAGTTACTGCAAGTGCATATACTGTGGCACAGCAGAGTAACACTCCAAGTTACTGACAAGGTAGGTAGGAGCAGAGAATAAAGAAATGAAATCTACCTTATGTCCAATTTAGATACCACCTCTGTCTGTGCAGGATGCAAAATCTCAGGATAAAATAGCTCTTTTGCTAGTCAACGCCAAAAATAAAAACCACCTTATCTGTCTGGGATGCCAAGGTCACTTGAAGTGACTGTCTCAAATCAAATTGCAGGTCAYAATGTTTTATAATCCTGATCTTCAACAGATAATTTTGACTGTGCTCTTTATTCTGTTCTACCTATATACAGAAAGTTGTCTGGAAGTTAAATTTTCTAGTGATTAAGGAACTTTTATTTTTCAGACTATGTTTACTTTTGCTATTGTGTAGCTCTAGCTATGCCAACATTATTGTTTATGCTAAAGAAATTATTTTCCTCATCATCCTTCAACCTTGGTTTCTTTATTCTGAAACAAGCCAAGCTTGATTTTTAATCAAACATTATTCTGCCGTCAAATAGCTTTTATATATCATGAATCTGTGCTGTGTATCAAATCATAAAGTAGTTTACCATCAAGCTTATGCTTATCAAAATAACTTTTCTCTTTAATACATGTAACCAGAACTGTCCGCTGTGTCATCCACTGTGATTAACCAGTGCCTGATATTTTCTTAGCTCACTTGACACATCTGAGCACAGGCTTTAAATTTTTTTTTCTGCTCCCCTGTCACACAGATGGCTCAGGGACAATGTGCAAAGGTCAAGTTTGGTTTCTTAAATTAGTTAGTTTCCTCTCTAAATGCTTTGTTTTGTAATTTGTCCAGTGATAAAAACCAAAACTTTTAGTTACTACAGCAAGATATTCCTACATTCTCCCATTATTAGCGGTATTTACTCTACAGTCTGCTTCAGAAAGGTCTGTAACTTCCTCAGAGACACTATGTCTCCCCTACTGCTAKTTTTTCCCATTCAAATAACATTAGAGAGATCTCTATCCAATACAAATTGAAGTCTAGGGGACTAAGGCAGCCATCCATCATTATCCAATTCCTTTTATGATTCTTCCTTAATTTTTACATAAACTTATCCATTTTACTTTTTTTSCCCCCTCAATCTCATGTATAATGAAAATACAGTATTGTTCCACCAGTCTTTAATTTCTAGYTTTCCTGAACAATACATATCCTTCATGGCTGTGTTGTGCCCTGTGATTGTTATTCTACCACAGCTGGAGCATCTTCGCAATTCCTGGTTTGACATCCTGCACCATAATTCAGCTTTCTCTTTAGCAGATGATTTTTCATTCCTATACTAATATTTATGATGTCTCTCTGTAGCCCGATGTGATTTCCTAGCTAGATTAGGGATAATTAATTCATGGCATAACTTACTTAGCTGACTTCTGTTGTCACTGGCATATTCCTTTATTTTCAGATTCCTCAAATGACAGCTCGCTTGCAAAGACTTACCTGCCCTTCGGTGTCMTTGCACGATGGTCTGGGACTCTCTGAGCAAAAACCAAGCAGGACGCAAACATCCAGTCCCTTCCCAGGAATGAAGGGATTTGAAAGGGGTGGAGGTGAGGAAAGATCTGCAGAAAGGAGGGCAAAAATTATATTTTGAAAATTGATGTTGATMATTTCAAAAAAGTTTTCCTCTCTCATGTGATGCCGCTCTCACCTCGGTGAGTTTACACAATACGTTTGGGGTCTAAGGGCTCTGGAACTGGACTCCACCATCGCCTGCTGTGGGGGAGCTGCCTCTTTAGCATGATGCAGGTTTGGAAGGACAGTAAAGCCAAGAACAAAGGGCCCATATCATATCATTTGATTATAAGGTGCTATTTTATCTTGTTGTCAGTAGGCCACATCCTGCAGTGCAAGGAAAATGTTAACATGCCTAATAGGCTTTTTCCCGCCGCTAGATGGCATCTGTATTTGTTCATTTGAACATATAAGAAAGTTACTGGGTTACTTAGAGATACGGTAGATGCTATAAAGGTTAGTATGATTTCCCTAGAACTCCATGAGATACCTATAGCAATACCTTGAAATCCAAATGAAGCAGGAAATTCTTAAAATAAAYATACAAATACACCTGAACCTAAGGTTTGGTTTGAGGCTTGAGTGGGACGAGAGATTATTTAGATTACTTACTGGATTTGCCTGCCAGGCAGAAGAGAAGAATTATGGAGTCTGATGAAGGCAAGTAGAGAAGTTGGGGCTGACAACAAGGATAGAAAATGGAAGGATTTATTCTTTGTGCAAACAGTGAAGCAAGAAATATTGTTTTGATAGGAAATAAATGGGACAAATTTGACCTTCATTAATCCAGCTCCTCTGAACTACTTAGAAGGCAAGCACTGAAATAACGATAGGCCTATTTTTGCTGCCACTGAGGCAGCACAAAACAGTCTTAGGGGGGACTGAACTCCAGCCATAGAAATCTGTTAATTATAGCCACTATTTTAATAGCCACTATTAGTAAATATAGTAAATAATAATAGTAAATATTTTAATAGCCACTATTAAAATATTTACTGTCCCCAATAATCAGAGCTATTCAATTTGTACCACTGAGTAAACAAATCATGCTTTAGGAGTTACCAATGGGTTATTACCATCTAGTCTGTCAACTGTCATTTAGTTCTAAAACAAATTTTCCATGTAGTTTATCTGCATAAACAACATTTTTTCAAAGAGCTTCATGGAAAAAGAAACCACCTTAAACAAAATTAAAATTAGTTAAAGTAGCATTAGTAATCTGACAAGCTCCCCAGAGCTAAACTAGTCAAAGTTTTTTAAAAATTCATGCTGACTTTTTCTGATGTGTTCACCTCTCTCTAGGCAGACTTACACTGTGTTAAAAGARTGATCATTGCTGCTTTTTGAATGCTGTTAATTATACATGCATGTGCAGGGTCATTTGTAATTGGTCCCTCTCCAGATAATCTCTCATCTCTGTTTTCATGAAAATGTTAATAATATCCACACTGACTATCACTTACTGTGACTATCATTAGTCGGCACTAAATTCCCTTTGCATACACTCTCTCCTTGTATATCTATGTCATATGTCCCTTTGTAATGTGGACTAGCTAGGGCAGATGGCATCAGGTACATCTRTTTCCTCTGGATAGGCAAACAGCATCATCCAACATTACTTTTTGGGGCACTAGTTGTTTTTACTGTCAGCTCTCATGAATGCAGTAAATTTTTATCTTATATACAGAGTAGTTTTAATAACTTCCATATGTAGCTAAATAAATAATATCTAAATGGTTTAAGACACAGACCTCAATCAAGCTACTCAAGAATTTTTTACATAGAGAGAAGCCAAGTGGGGTTATATTGCAATGTCAGCTAAAATAATAGGAGCTTTTCCTGCATGTGTTAGCCCTATATCCTGCATTTTACCCACATTATTAAAACTATTTGCTTTACTGAAGAAAATGTTGCACCTTGTTTGTAAAACATTGCTTTCCACTGAAAAAGAGTGGGTGGGCTTGCAAACTCTGCAGATTTCTGTGAAAATTTCTTTTATGTGCACCAATTGCCCTGCAGAACCCAAAAGACTTGTTAACAAGTAAGTTTTAGATAACATCTGAGCTTGTCCATAAAAATTGCATTGCTCTACAATCCCTAGTGAGCTTTTACATTTATAATATCAGATGAGGTTTACTGAGAAAGGAAAATACTGAAGCTCTTGACTAAATAAATATAGCTAGATGAACACAAACCTTTCTTCTGATGACACTGCTGAAATGAATATTAGCAAAGAGTGTTTCCAGATAGAGCAGAGTTGCAAAGAACAAGAAAGGTCTCAAATCACCATAAACAGCTTCGCCTTGGGGAAATGGATACTTCTGCTTTTAAAGGATATAATTTTTCCCATATCATTCAGCATATGCTTATGCAACCTAAACCAGTTCTGTTATTTATATTTCACAATATTTTAGACCAGTATTTATTTTTTTCCCCCCAGAGTTTTACCTGAGCTGCTCTTTCTTGACTGCTTCTGAGTCTGCATCTGATTCCAGAGTTGAATGCGTTTCAGTATTGCTCAGATAAAGGGCTTTCATTGCAGCTGTGACTTGAATGGGGTTGGATATTGTATCTTTCTTACGTCTAGACCTACAGGGATGACGACAAGCTGATTCATCTGTGAATAATCAAAGTGAATTCTCAGACTTTTAGACAATCTCAGAAAGAACCTTCTGTACTCACTTTTCTTAATCCCAGGATGCCTGAATGACATTGAATCTTAGGAAAAAGTGCCTAGTATAATAGGAATGTACATAGACTTAATGAATATGAAGAATAGGGACTTTTGCTACTTTTGCAAAGTATTTTGTATTTTGTATTCACGAACTGGGTCGTCTAAGAATTTTTTTAAAAGGACTCTGTTACGGCTTTCAGCTTCCAGCTAAGCAATACATCCTTACTTTCATTCTCAATACTGCTGTTTTATCCAGGAAGGGAGGACATACATTCAGTCTCTCTCCCTCCCTCCCCCTTTTTTTTTTAACAGGAACAAGATGCTTGAGCATTGGCTGGTTGAGAAGAGGAGGATATGAAACACACTCACTGGGCAGGGTGCTGGCTTATACACAGATACAGTATGTGGGCAAATCAGAGACTGATACAAATCTTTTTTTTTCTTTCCCCTCAAGTTGCTGTCCAGACAGAATAAGGTGAGCTTAAACTGAAAGACATTTATTTCTATAATGTTTTTCATTTTGGTATCAACAACACAGGATAAACTTTCACAATTTTTTCAGGAGAATGATGTGTGCAGTTTACCTAAAAATCTGCCTGAAGACAGTCCTTTCTCTAACTCCCAAGCAATGTGCCTGATTGATGCACCTGGAATTTGCTGCTTATGAATTGGAAGAGTTTATTTGAAAAGTGCTTGAGATGAAAGAGCCAGAAGTTTGGAGTGCAGTATTACTTTAGTTTTGCTGACATTTCTGAGATTTCTCACATTCCTCTATTTATTAGCACCTGATTAACTTCTGCGGTTTTCTTTAATGACTGTCACAACTAACTATAGAGTTTAGAAAAAAAAGTCCTGTGCCCAGTATTCTCTTGTAACAAATTATAAATTGATCTGTTCTAAGGAATTTTGAAAGAAAGGGCTGACATCAAAATACCTAAAGGATATGTCTTCTATGTGCCGGAGTCTGCCTTTTATGCAGATGCTACACAGACTGTGATGAAGCCAGGGGTTGTCCTGGTCACTGATATCAACAGCATCTCCATTTAATAATGTTATTCTCTCTCCAAATCAGGCCATCTAAGAGCCAAGACCTAGTTCTTGCCTCAGGGATGATATTATTGGTATTACATACCATATGTTTCCATAGAAAAAGATAAAAGATTTAAAAGGCACTTTTGCCCAAATGTTCAAAGAATAGACTCAGATTAACAGAATTTTCTGTTTTGTTTTGTTTTTGCAAATGCCTGAAAAAAAAAAACATTATCTCGGATGAAATGCTATAGTATCTGGTTTATGCGGAGATTCCATACAGTGGTTGTATGAAATACAGAAAGACTGCATAGTCTTTTTATATATATGTAAAGTGTAAATGTTTTGCTGACCCTCAGCTTTGCGTTTAATAGTCATGTGACATATTTGATGAAAACTAGCATGTGTAAGGGATCATGTCACCATATATAGCTGTTAGAGAGGTAGAAAGTGAACACTGTGCTACTGACATATAAATAATACCTTCTGTGCACAGCTAAACATTGGTGCTATTTTTGCCAGATTTTAAGCTCTTTTGAGGCCAACTGGAACAGCTGAAATAAAACATTGAAAAAAATGTTTGGAAGCTGGGGCACAGATGGCAATAGCCCAGTGTGTCAAAATAAGTGTTTCTTTTTTGGTCTAATGTGGGAAAAACAGACCTCGTCAATTACTCTGATAATTGCAGGTGCAATAAATGCACTGGGCAGCTAACCGGACCTGTTTCAGTTGGGCTTTTGGAGAAAAATACCTGCATCCTACTTCCAGAAGGCTGAAAAGGTAAATTGTGTTAAGCCACTGACTTTTCAATTGAAAGAGACTCTAAGTACTGCAATCAAGACAGAGGCTTTAATCCTTTATTTAGGACCTAAATTTCACAAATACAGGACTGTTTTTTCTGGCCTCTATAGATGCTGAATCTATTGCCTGTAAATCAATGACAGCTAAATATTTAGGAAATTTAGACTGATGTCATCAGACTTCTATGTTTAAATGTTTGTCTAGATTCTTCTAGAAAACTGTTGACAAGGAGAACAAACAGAAGAGTCCAACATGGCAAGATTCGTCTTGCTGCTATCTGAGAGAGCCAAGTAGGTCACCAGAAGTGGACGCTGGCATCAGAGAAAGGCCACCAGCACCTTCCCCTGCCGACACCTCTGAGAACAGAGCATGCGTGCACATGAGAAGACAATACCTACCTGCTGCAAAAGGTAGCTTATTAAGGTCAGAATTACCTGTCTAAAATACTGAAGTACTCAGTAGAGAACCTGCAGCTAGTCCCTTGCTAACACAGGTCATGGAGAAGGGTCCTGACTTTCATCTGGCAGGGAGACAACATCTGAAAAGGCTTGTGCTGCAGATAGCCTGTCCTCCCTGGGTACAACTACAATGCAGGGTTTTATCTGCAATAGGGAGCAAAGTGGCAAAGAAAAAGCACTGATCTTCATGCTACAGTACAACAGCAGGATGATTCACATCATTCTCTTACCCAGAAACTGAAGTCTGCTCCAGCTGGTGCAGTAATAGTTCTCAGTCTGTACCAAACAAAAAAGAAAGAAAGAAAAAAAAGGCTTACAACAGAATCTGGGGTTACTTCTCTCATTTTCCTGAGCCTGTGTCCTTCCAGGCAGCTCTGTAGCTTACTGTTGCGAAGCCGTGGCTTGTATTTTCTCTTCTGCAGCAAGATTGCTGTATTTTTGCTAGAGACAGGATTGTCATCTTTTCCTGGCCACTATAGCACTGAAGGCAATGTATGGCTTTTGGCTAGAAGGGACCTGCAAGAACAGAAAAGCTATTCTGTGGAAAAAAAAGAAAAAAAAAAATCAGTGGATTCTCTTACTGTGGCTTTGCATTTATAGCTAATCAAAAGCACATATTCCCCATGCACACTTCTAATCTATTTACAATGCTGTGTGTATATCAAAAATTACATTTCAGTGGGATGAATTCTGCTTTCTAGTAAAAATGCACCCAAAACACTCCTCTTTAAATGCTACTAGGGTTTCTTCTCTGCTTGAGGATAAGTGGGTCTAGTGGAAGTTATATATGGGTTACCTCAAAGACAGGGATAAGAAGGGAAATATGATGCAGACAAGGGGTAAAGAATAAAATCATAAAATTGATTTTTACACTTGCTGGACTAATACCTAAAACTCTGACCCCCACAGATATTTCAGAGAGCTATGGACATGTAAGAACATTTGTAAAGTTACTTCCCACATTTAAAAAGACAGCAAGAACAGGGATAGGAAATAGTAAGTTGTCTCAGTCTCTGCAGTTCCGAAGAAGGCATCCTCTAAAGGACCCATGCTACAAATATGGGAGTGCTTCAACTTCAATTTTTTGTGATAGCTAGCAAGGAACTGCAGCCATAGATCCAATTCTGTCTCCATCCCRCTTTAATTCCAGATGGACAAATTAGGGTCAGCAAGAGATAAAGCAGCAGACAATGACCCAGATAAACCCAGATAAATCACGCCAACAGCAAGATTTCAAAACAGAGACACGTTAGAGCCACAAAGCATCCTAGAGGCGTAGAGAAGTTGAGTGAGTTGATTGTTAGCATCCCTCAAGTTATTAGAGACAACTCTTCAGGTAAAGTTTAGCAGTTTGACCTCACTTCTATATGAGAAACACAGCACTTGCTTGAGAAAACCACAGTACTTATTCTGAGGACTGAAGATATTTTCCAGAGATTAATAAATTAATACCTTAATTAATATATGACTTAAAAATAATTAAATAAGCTCTTTAAGAGATTTAACATMTTTTTTTTCAGCCTTTATTTGTCCTGAATGATCTTCATAATAATAATTTTGCAAACATTTCATATTTGCAATCTTCTACACAAGCCACAGTCAAAAGMGTGTTTATAATCAAATTTAATTATTAATGATTTCTGCCTCTAATTGTTATAACTACTGTCAACTCTGGGCCGACTCATCTAATTCTAAATTGGAGAAACTAGGGAGTATCTTACTGTTCATGGGAGGGTTTTTTTGTAACTAAAATTAATTTAAAACAATTTAAAGTTGAACCAAGTGKCTTCAGGTCACTAGGAATATTGCATAATAGTATTACTTGCTTAAAAATTAGGACATTTCCATGGCAAAGGAACGAMAATATTGGAAAGAATTTAAAGTATTTCTGGCATATTTAAAAAAATAGGTCCAATTTTGTCCACCTAGTGCAAAATTTTAAGTTGAAACATCACCATTAGGAGCCTTGTTCTCCCCCACATCTATTTCTCTGCCCACAGTTCTGAGGAGGTAGTTATGATATAAACCAAGCAGCAGTTAGAGTCACCCGCCTAGACAGTCAAAAAGCTTCTGAGCCTAAAAACTAAAATGTAGTTCATTGCTTTTCTGCAGAGTTTGAATACCTAGAAAATTGTAGATTGCATTTAAAACCAGCAAAAAAATACTGCAAATAGTGGTAAACCTCAGATAAGAAGTCTTCTGATAATATGGACTGCTTGCTCAAAACAATGAGGGGAGATGTAACAGACCCTATGCTGATCTCCAATACTCTCTAGTTTTCATATGTGTGTATATATGTGCATGCATGCATAGAAATCTCAATGTAATTYCTAATGCTAGTGAAAGGAAAAAGAGCCTCTCTGCATCAGTTCTGGTGAGTGGCAATCACAAGGCTCTTTCCAGAAGGACTCACTTCAGGCACAGACCATCTGGACACTGTCTCATAGCTGCGCAGAGCAAAGTGTGAGGGAGAACATAAACCCAAGACACAGCAAGAGACAATCTAGAAGTGAAAATGAAGAACTCAGGCAAGCACCTTGAAAGAAAAAGAAGAAATCATATTTCCCAGTAAATTAACACAACATTTCTGCTTTGAGAAGTGTGAGAGGACATTCATGATTCAGATCTGATATTCATGGATCAGCACACAGATACAAGCAGCCACAGGGAAATAAAATTTTCAGAATGGAGGAACAAAAAGAGGACATTGTAGATATCCAGAATTGAAGTTATGCAACCTTGCATGAAAAAGACACAGGTGATTATTTCRAAATATTTGAAATTTGAAATCATATTCTGTGTGTTTTGTCTCTATCAGCAGTTCCCCTGCATCAATCTACTATGAACTACATAAGYCACTTATAGCAGAAAGTACTCAAGTCATTCTGAGTTTGATTGGCATATTCCACATAGGCTGATCTTCCTGGTTTTGTTAAGTAAGTCTAACCTCAATACCATCTGGAGAAGATGAAAGCACTAATGAAGCTGATTGTGCAATCTGAAGTTGTTCCTATATAGGTAAAATTCTGAATCACTGACAGCAGGAGGATATTTTCCCTCATTTTCTGTAGTTTTTTTTTTTTTTTTTTTTTTTGAAGTGTTTTTTTTTTTTTT
>PTEX01000299.1:525353-644913 GCA_003342815.1 Eudromia elegans | reverse complement strand
AAGCAGTGCTCTCTTTTGCAGCTCTATGGTTCCACATTACATACCTACTGAAGGAAAAAAACACTTCAGTGCAATCTTGAGGCTTAGATTTTCTGTGTTAGGAAAAAAAATCCCATTCACTTCCCCTCTCCGTACTTCAGTATTACAAGACTTTAATTGCATATCCACTTTACATGTGTCCCTGGCTTAAAATAATTCACTAACATACAGAGGGTACAGAAAATGCAAGTGCCACAGTACAAGTGAACACTATTTTTACCTAGAGGAAAAGCATTGTGGGTGGAGGGTAGTTACTTTCCGTGTACTATAGTCCTTGGTTGTGCTTGTGCTGTGCTTTCATGTGGAATATAATATAATGCTAGAAGATGTCTGTGCTAACTCAAAATGGCTGAAGTTTTTTTTTTGGTGTGTGTGCACAGCACTTAAGCTACTTATTCACCTAACTGCTACCATAAGAGACAAGGTGGCTATTTAACTCTCTCCTCCCCTGCTCAACTACAGATGTAGTGAAAGCTTCAAGAGGTTGTATACAAGATACAGAGGGAAACTAACCCTATATGGTGGTGACTGACCCCATGCTGTGCTGTCAAAGAGCTGATTATGTAAATGTCTTTGTCTTCCCAGCTTGAGCAATGGGTTTTGGGTTAGCAGTGACATGTATTTGAAGAGGAGGCACCTTCCTAGAGCTGAGAGCAAGATGATGTCTAATAAGCTGCAATTACTGCCCATGTTTTAATCCAAACAGGCTCCTCACGCTTAGCTAGCTGTTAGCTGGAGAAGGACATTGTGTTGTGCCACAGATATCTAATCCTTGCAGGCCAAAGCCCAGCCAACTCGTGGCTTGCAAGGACTGGATGCACTGTGACCAGCAGACTCAGATGCCTTCTCCTGTGGTATGCTTCCTGGAAAAGGCTCTGAAATTGATGAACTTACAGGCAGTCTATATAGGCAACATGAACTCTTTCAGCCAAGCTACAGGCTTCCTACAGGCTGTGCTACAGCTGCACACAGCCATGGCAGGGAATCTCCTGGTCTCATCCTCCTCCTAACATTCCTACAGAATTGTGGTCATGGGTCACACTTAGGCTGAAATATCTTGGAAAATATTCTCAAAGCAGGAGAAGCTCAAAGGAAAGTTTTCTAAGCTACTTAATTTCTAGCACTCAAAACAGGGAAGGGTAAAAGGGCCCTACCTGTGTTATTAAAAGGTTTCAGCCTTTTAAGAAAAAGCTTATAGTGAAATAGCTGCCTTAACTCTAGAGGTACACACATTTACAAAATTTTAAACCTGAAGCATCAAAATCAAGGTGTCAGAAAACATCATGTACTCACACAGTCAAAAAGAGTATCAAAAGATACCATAACCAAATAGAAGCTCTAAAGGCAGCCTCATATCTAACACCCTAACTCCAGTCTGTTTGGCTTTGAGCTTTATTTTCCTTTTTGAAATCAGTGGTCTTTTTTTGGGATAGTTCCCAAGGTTTTGAAAGAGCGCATTAAAAATACAGCAATTCGATCACATGCCACACAACCAGCTATCTGGTTAATCAACTGCTTTGAGCATCTGTGATTCATCATACAGATCTCTGACACTTAGGCTAATGGAATAGCTGACAGCATTAATACACTGTCATTTTCTATGTGGACCATCATTAAAAAGGAATAGGCATTTTGCAGATAGACTTTCAGATATTTATGGCCCACAGAGGAATCCAGTACACCGGCTTACACATCCAGCCTAACAACACCGTGGACATAGTTGTTCCATCCTATCTCAGTTCATCTACCCTACCCCTGTTTTATCCTCCTTTCTTCCCCACATACCAGCTCTTCTCTTCAGTTTTGGGAACTTCCTTTCCTCTCCCAGCCTGAAGTCAGCCTACCAGCCACCTTGTTGCAGCCTCCATCTATAGCTCCTGGTCAGCTTGCTCTAGCCAACTCAAGSCACTGTGAGAAGCCCAATGTTCTTTTCAAGGTCCTCTAGTGCAGCAGTTAATTCTCATTGTACAAATTGGATGGATGCTCCTCTTCTATAGTGCCTAAGCAGTTCAGCAAAGACCATGTAAGAAAGGGGGRAAAAAAAAAGCTCCCTGCCTTTTATCCCTGCCTATCTGAGGACACCTGAAATCAATCATTTGTAGGCAAGGTTCCTCAGAGCCCCTGTATTCGGTAGCAGCRAATGAGCAGGGAGAGGAGCAGCATCAAGGCAGGTGCATGTCCTGAGAAGAGGGGAAACTTCCTACTGTAGACTCTTGGGATATATTTTCCTGCTACAATAGTGATCTTTACTAAACTGCTTACTCAGYAGAAACAGCAAAAACTCTCTTTACCTCACCACCAGCCATCTTTCCTAGTTTCCAAACACCTGGTCCTGACAACAGAACTGTGCAAAAGTCAGTGCCAGTTACCTTTATACCTCAAAGTGTTCTCTTCTTTCCTCAAACCTCTTTGTTGAAAATGTCGGCAGCCATTTTGGCTAAACTCTTTAAAACCTTCCATTTGAGGGCAGTAACTGCCATGGGTAAAAATTGAGTGAAATGGGCAACTTTCAGCCAATTAGCAGAGAACAAGGTCTCTCAATTGGAAKAATCAAGGAATAAGTGACTTATAACTCAGTTAACAAATGGGCTAACAAAAGGCAATGCTGTGATGAGAATATGAATATTGTTCAGACCAGATTAGATGTTATTACTTTCTCCCACAGTTTCTCCCTAACCCCAAGAACAAGCTCTTCTTGCTGCCTTTTTGAGGTGTACCTGGGAAATGAAGGAAGAAAATCATTGGTCACAGTGTTCGATGTCACTTGATAATGCATCACAACAGCTAAAGAAGCCAGTTCTATGATTGTTCAGACTGCAAGCCATCTCAGAGTTTAAATAGACCAAAATGTAAGGAGACAGTTGTATCCACAGGCCATACAGACACCATTTTCCTAAAAACCCTTGCCTGTGAGGCACATCCAGCTGAACAACCTTAAGGCAGGATATTATCTCTTCTTGATTGTATCTAAGGCTTGTAAAGCAGATCTCAAATTTCTTTCCAAGAAGAAGTGAGCTAGTGTCCTGACTTCACTTACGCTTGCTTGGTTGCATCCAGACAAACGCAAACACAAGGCAGGTATGACGGGGTAACAGACGTCTTACGTAGACRGCTACCTTTATATAGCTAGTACTAGGGAGTCAAAAGTTATGTTTTATATAGAAGTTTTCTTCTTATTCCATTAACAGCAAGTCAAAATTGACCAGTAGGTCTTTCAACTTCTGGCAAACCAGAAAAAAACCCCAAACTCACAACCAAACAACTCCCATCCTCTTTGTAAGTTTGGCCCAGTGAGTAAGAATTGCCCAGAGCTCTCAGTTACCACAAAACTTATTTGACTGCCTTTAAACCCATATGATGGATCCTGAATCGTTAATGCCTTCTGCAGCTCCTCTATGAACTGGAGGTCGCTGGTATAGGAACTTGAATTTATGTTTTGGGAACAAAGATGGTGAGGTCCTTATACCTTCACAGGCATATAAAGGCCAAAGAGTCGTCCTGTTTCTGATGAAAGCTTCTTTTTCAAGTAGTCAAGTAGAAAAGCATCCTGTGACATGCAATCACTTCATTGTAAAAAAATCTATGTAGCTCATCCCAGAATCTAATTTACAGAGGAAGGCATCTCCAAACCGGTGGAGTCAAAGTTAACTTTTTAGCTTTAAGATCACATGCCCCAGARCAATTTCAAATGTCCAGGGCATCCAGGATGCTTAAGACTCTTACACTCTAAACAGCGAGACAGACCAAATAATGATGAACCTGAAGCTGTTTTGTGACAGAACGTCTGCAAATGTTTCTTCTGATTTGAGCCTTTCTAGTCATAAAATCCCTTGTGCTGTTTCACTCTCATTTCAGCTAACTGGACATTTTAGGTATGGTGACAATTTATTCCTGGATTTGTCTAGATTTGGCAGATGTTCTGGTGGTTGGGCTGGTAGCTCTGGCAGCGAGCCAGAGGCAGCAGGAGTAATAGTTAGACCGAACTGCCTGCAGCCCTTAGCATCCAAGTGGAATTTGTCCAGAATTGCAAAGTTACAATCGCCTGTGTTGTCTGAAAGTGGTCCTGACTCTGCTAGAAGCATAGACTTTGCTTCTCAGTCAGGGAGCAAAAACACAGCCATGGTGCAAGCTGCCTCAGGGAGCTTTCCAAAGGCTGGCTGAAGACAGCAAAGGAGGACACAGGTCCATGGCCACCCCAGGAACTGCTCTTTCGTACTAGACACAGCCAACAGACACAACACGTGTGATCAGGCAGAAGATGCAAAAATGTATGGGTCATTTTTACATTACAGTTCTTTATACCATGACAGATAGGTAAAACGGCCTTGGTGACTTAAAAATCTTCATTTTAAATCACTTAAACAATCTGAAATTTGATTGTGAGAACTGGGATTTGTAAATGCAGACAAGAACAGTGCACCATCAGAGCATATTTTCACCACAGTAGCATTAACAGATTTCTTTAGCATTTTCTTTCAGTTTTTTTTCTTTCAGATTTCTGTTCATTAAAACTTTCTGCAAAAATTATCTTTTCAGATGAAATTTCTTGTGCTTCATCTCAGATCAGAAAGTGAACGGTAAAAATCTGTCATATTTATGTCATCCATGAATCACTAAATCTATGTTGACACTGAAGCAGGTAACGTACATGGCCACAAGGAATTTACCAGGACAATATATCTCTTGTACTTCAGTTATTACATTGACTTTATTTTTATAGGAAAGGAAATCAGGAAAAGTAGTAATGATTCATTGGCTATAATTGACCAAAATCCCACAACAAAACAAAGCCAAACTCCCAAAATATTGAAATTAGCTCATTTATCTTAAGGAGGAAAAAAAGAAAGTCAAAAGCACAAAAAGCATTTTGTTCAAATTTGATGTTACAAAACATTTTTATATTTATTTAATATCATGTTCTCCTACTTTGCAGTTATACGGTATATTTTCTGAAAAAATAATATGCAAACAGATTATTGCATAACACATCGTTTCCAAATTAGCCAAGAAATATTCACTATTTTTTTTTGTAATGAAATAAGAAAAAATGTTTTAATAATTTATGTTTAAATTCCAGAGAGTTTTATCACATAAGATATTCTGTGGAAAGCAGCACCTATTTACTTCTTTGTAAGCCATTATGAAGATCAAACAAGCTTCTCAGACAAAACAACAGAGGTGACTGAAACACAAGCAGAATAAAGCAGTTCACTGAGTGGATTCTTGCAGAGGTGAGTATTTCACTTGGCTGTGTGTGGAATATTTTGCATAATGGTATACAGACCTCCTAGGATTTTGCTGTTACAGTATATACATTTATAGTGCTGAGACACAGAGAAATGGTATTTCACATTATGTTTATGCCTTTTTTAGAGCTCTGTTTCCACTGTTTATGTGGAATGAGATAAATTAATATTAAAAGAAAGTAATTATTAAACAGAAAATATTCCATTATGCAAAGAAAAATACTGTATTTTAGTTTAGGAACAGTTCAGGCGTACACAGCATATACATAATAAAGCTCAGCCGTTTCCTTTTTTTGCATTAACTAAAGAAGCAGCCATGAATATGTTGAATATTGGCTTAAAATTGAAAACCACCTAGTGCATTCTTCTTGCTCACCTTTTAAAAACACACAATCTGAGATGGATACATTGCACTGCTGGAGTTTACAATATATATTTCAAATTTACAAAAATATAGAAAAAAAGAAAGATTTCTTGCACTCAGATACTGAGCATTAACCCTTTGAGTACTAATTCCCACCTGCAGCAGTGCAGAACACATTCATCTGACTAACATTCTAACAATTATAATTGTCATCTTTATATACACTGTTAGGAAATGCACTCCTACATATTAAAAAAAATAGCAGAGTCTAATAAACTGCTTATAACAGAAAAATAAAGAGTTGAAGTCTGCGAGGATTTCTGCAAAATATACACAGAGCATCACAAGTTGATGATGTCTCAAGGGATTTCGTCTATTTCTTCTGCATTCTTCTGCAATATAACAATTACATAAGCCTGCATTAAGACACCACAATAAGCCTTCTCATGTGGCCATACAAAATTGTGCTTTTTCTCTTTTTTATGGATGCACTGCTCACTTTACACTCTAGACATTTTTCTCTCAGCACTATGCGCCTATTCACTTTATGTGATCCATTATTATTCTGCATCCTTCCTATTTCAAAAAAAGTAGTTTCATTTCATATGATTCAGTACTGTACTGTGAGTTGGYGCTTTGTGTCCAGATGTTCATGGAAACATGAAAAAATATCTTGCTAAGAGCCTTGTTAATAGAGAATGTTACTGACCCTCGAATGCCCTACAATTCAGCAGAAATTCTGAATAGAAAGAACTTCTTCGAAAGGTCAAATTTGCATTGAAGGATGAAGAGAACTGAAATTTCCTAGGAAAGGAAATGGATTTTCACATAGTAAGTGGTGAAATTTATAAAGGGAATCTAAGTTGTGTTTTTGAAAAAATGAATGAACTTTCTCTTTCCCGACAACTCTGGACTACATCGATCATGTAACTAAACAGTCCATATCATATATACTGTCTCTCTGTATTAGAATAAGCTATTTTAAAGAAAATAACTGTAGTCCTCAAAGAGTTAATGATAAAACTGCTCTACTTTAACCGATGTGGAAAGGTTATTGTGAAACAGCTTACAGATTTGTTCCAAAGGCATACTTTACRAAGAAGTGTAAAACTTGTTGAGACGATTGCTATTACACTGCACAGTGTCACATACAATGAGTAGTGCATGCTCTATAAAGACATTAGAGTGGACCCTTATCAAAGCTATCATATAACCTTATACAAAGGATTGTGCCACTTAAACTAGTGCAGAGTGATTGTTTTCCTGTGGATTTATAATGCTCTAGATTAATACCAATAGGGTTTTTCACAGTCTTGTACAACACCTTTTTTTTGTTCTTTTTTTAACACATGTAACACTAGAAAACAGCAAATGGTATATCCTGACATATGTCATGCAAAATACAACCAATACAGCACCATAGATGTAACAGAG
This sequence comes from Eudromia elegans, assembly GCA_003342815.1. Lineage (NCBI taxonomy): Eukaryota > Metazoa > Chordata > Aves > Tinamiformes > Tinamidae > Eudromia > Eudromia elegans. The sequence goes on along the minus strand of PTEX01000299.1, from coordinate 637,830 downwards.
ATATTACCTAGCACTTCTCGCCAACAAGAAAAGGGACGTAACAGGGACTGTACATTACATGATTTTACAGGCCGTATGCCACAGAAGATTTTTAGAGGCAGTATCACTTTTGCAGATCCTGTTTAGCATTTCTACTATCGTCACTTCAGATTAAAATTCATGGCACAGTAATATTTTGCTACAAAAATAAATAAGTACAAGTTTAAGATGCTGATATGTTTATAAAAAGTGTCTGAAGTTACTACAGAATAAAAAGTCAAAAGAATGAAATTATGTATTTCTAAAGAAATATAGTTCTGTATAACAAAAGGATATTGCCTCTTGCACTCAGTTCTCTATACCTCATTTTCTCATTACCTTCCAGAATGATTTTACAACTTTCTTTTAAAAATAATTTCACTTTTACAACACTATCACTTATCTCTCTTTAGTATCTCCTTATTAAGGAAAAGGAAACAAAGATGGAAAAGCTGTACAGTTTGCTGATGTGCTACATAAATATGTCAACTTATTTAGTTTAGAAGCAAAACAAAGCCTTTCTACAATGATTTAGGTGGAACCAAAGACAACACGAGGACCTGGGAACTACACAGTAGTTTCATTCTTCCAAGGGCCAGTTTTGATATTTCCTGTAGTGTCTGAGCTGTATATCATGGCTTCGTGCACGTTTCCCTTGAGGATGCCGTTGTGACTTGTCGTACTAAATGGCAATGATTGTGTCCGTGGGTGCATTTCAAAATGAGCTGTATGGTGCGCAGTGTCACTTTCTGGCATTTTAGCACAACTGTATATGACAGTACTTGCGTCGCTGCTTTCCGGCTGGTTGACGGTAGGGTATGGATCGCTCTTTGCACAGCAGGTCCGCCTGTGACCCGACTGGCCATCGTGCGTACTGTGGGGACTGTCTGTATGTGAGCTGTGGATGCTGCCGTCAATACTTGAAGGAATGTGGTAGGCGTACTCTCTCTCACCTGCAGACCTATGCCGGCTAAAATAACGTGGCTTAGTTCTGCCTTTCAGACATCTATGAATGTGCATATTGGGTCTGAAAGTTCCCTCACTGTGGACATGAATATGAGCTTCATCGTCAAGCAGTTGATCACAGTGCATTTTTGCACAGCATGGTGTCACGGGTGAAAGGCAGTTAACATGATTTTGAACTGCTTGTAGATTAGTTAGTTTGCAGTGGCTGGCAGCAGGGTGATTAAACATGGCTGATTTGTTGGGACATGGTGATTCCTGAAGACAAGGTGCATGAACCTGAGTGTCACCGTTGACATTGACTTTYGGACGCACATTAACTTGGACAGAGTAGGTGTTTCTTCTAGAYGGGCAGCAGGACCACCAGCAATGCCACACATCATCTCGCTTTGCACAGTGATGGATCAGGATAAAGAGCCCCAAGGTCACACAGAATGCTCCATAAAGACAGCTAAATATCATATCCAAGAAATGACCTTGAGAAACTGCAAGTGCTCCAAAGGTCCACGTGGCCATAAACAGGAACAGAGTGAATGCTGCGGCTCGAAGCTGAGCCTTAAATGAATGCTCATTTTCCAATAAGGAAGAAGAAATCAAGGAGCAAGCTGTCTGGGGAACAGACACAGGGTCTGTGATATGACTGTGGCTTGCGTCAGTGTTTGGCATTCTCTGTGGATCTTCTGTCCTTTCCCTCAACTCATACTTGCGTTCAGGATGGCGCTTCAGCTGCACATAAGTGCAGAGAAAGTAAATGCAGGTGACTAGCACAATGAATGCTACTGGCCCATAAAAAGCACCCAGGCTAGGCTCCCATGCCATCCAACAGCTGAAAGAACAAAAAAGACACAGTCAAAAAYGTTTTGTATGACGGATGACAGACTGATAAGAAACTGGTCTGAGTGGCTAACATATATAACCCAAAAGCGTTTCAGAAATTTGGATGTGTTTGCTCTGGAGAAAGAGAGTGTGCCTTTAATTAATCAATTAAGCAGAGGCAWAACTTTCACATTTTGTAATAGAATAAAGCACCTACAATATTTTACAGCATATTAAAGCTGAAACTTTCTGAGAAATGTAGGTCAGTTTAGAACCTAGAGCTGCACTGAAGTATAAGACCATTTCTATCAACTTTTTCTAGACTATTATAAATGTCAGCTCTAATACTTTGATTAAAAAGCAAATGAAGCATAGTTTAAACAATCTGCATGAGCAATAAGAATATACGGATTTCAGTGGTTTGTAGCCAAGCACATTCATACAAATTTTAAGCTTGATTTTTGCCCCTACAGAGTTTTCTTGTTGTTGAAGCAAGGACCAGCTCAGGTAATAAAGGGAGATCAGAAAAAAAATTTCCAATTTAACAGAGTCCTGGTTGCTGGTAGTGAGTGAACCTAGAAGATATATTCCATTTCAGGGTTTTCATAGTTTTTTAAATTCCTGTGGCTTAATTACTAACATGGCAAAAGTAACCAGCACTTCTGGTTAATGAAATCCCAGTTGGAAACTGGAAGAAGTTTGTGGGTAGCTATATATTTGCCTAGTTTCTATTCTTCTTTAGGATCTGCTTTTAGTCACTTTTAGTTAAAGACATGTTATTGTGTTGGTAAGGCTACCGTAAGCTAGCCCAACTGTTACCATATTTTTGTATTATAAATTTTTCATGAGTTGCTGGATAGAAGTTATTTTCCTCATCAATTGGACTAGAACAAGAAGTAATGGGTTTAAACTTCAGCAAGATGTTTTTCAAAAAGTTTCCTACACATTAGGATAATAAACTGTTGGAGTAGATTGTGTTTGGAGTAGACTACCTCACAGGCTGAGAACCTCTCTACTAAAAAGATGCAGTCTCACTGGTCATCATCAGGAGAAAATGTAGCAGAACTACTTTCAAGTTTTTAAGTCTGAATCTTAAACAAAGCCATACACACATTTATTAATGAACTCAGAGACACTCAGGAGCATATATTTTGCTGTCTGACGGGCATGCCAAAGATTCCATGTAGGTAAGTTACAAAATATGTTTAATTGGCTAAGCATGAATACTACATGAATACTTGAAGTACATTTGAATGTTGCATATCTGATGYAAAGTGGAGACTGGAATACTCCCTGTTATGCTCTTATTTCAAGTGGCATCTCATTGTGGTTCACTTCAAAAATCAGCTCCATAGAAAAGTTCAAGCTCATGCATCTACATTTTTCTGTGCTAATACCATTAAAAATGGTAAAAGTTTAAAATGCCTTAAAAAGGCACATAACTGACTATGCTGCTGCTGAATTTCAACTGTCTTTTCACCCAGTTTTATAACCACCCATGGAGCCAGGTTGACTGGCTGATTAAAACAGTTAAAGCAACATAACATCTGCAACTGTGCCAAAATGAGAAATGTCACCCACTTAAGAACATAAATAATTAAGCCTTTTGATATACTGTTAGTTATAAATGACTGTCTAATTGAACAAGTTTGAATAAATATATGAATATGAGTTGGTCCCTACACAAGATACCCAAGACATCTACTAATCTGTTATCAGGTTTTAAACTTCAGTAATCTATAAAAATGCTTTTAAGAGGTCAAATGCTCAGTTACAATCCACTCTACTTTGCTTCTAGCATTTTTCCTACACAAAATATAACTAGTTTCAAACACATCATGAGACTTACAAAAGCAGTAACTAAGACTACTCCACTATTCCAGCAACAAAGGRCTGGCAGAGCACTACTATATTCAATAGTATGCCCGTCACTGCCACCATTTATATGCTGATTCACATTTTACTCAACTTTTTTTGGCCGGCTTATTGAACTTAGTTGATATCTTGTATTTCATGCCAAGAACTAATAGTAACATTAAGCCTGGGCAGCTTGTGTGGATATACATGCTAGTACACTGGAAGGCTGTATCATGATTGCTGTGACTGGAACATATCCAGGCTGGTAAAAATTCAAAATCATTTCTTTCAAAGAGGGGAAAAAAAAAAAGATTTTTACTTGTCATCATTTCACATAATTAGTCGCATCTTACTTTGAATAAGTCACATGGCAGGTATTAATTCAAGGCAGGTACCTTAAAGAACTAAAAGTATTTAATTAGTATTGCCTATTAAATATATTCTATGTTAGGTATTTTGTAATACCCTTTCACTTACTCAAGTGTAAATGAGAAGTGAATATACATGAAAAGTGGCTCTGTTGCCCATAGCATAGTAGACTTGGAGAGAGTGAGTGAAGAGTGAAATTCCMGATGAAGATATTGTTCTCTCATAGCTATTATTCCATAAAAATTCATATTAAATTTCATCCCAAATGACCTTATGAAGTCAGTAGCATTCATTATATTTATCAGCATAAGAGAAAGGAAATGCTTCTCTTAACAGTTTGATTATAATACTTTATACTTACTATGGTGCATTGCCTTCAATTCCATAGTTATTGATATTGGTTGCTGCTGTAATTCCACAAATAATAAAAGGAACTCCTCCACTAATCAGATAAAATCTGTTGAGAGATAATAACTGATATTTTAATTTGCCTGACTTGTAGGCTTTTTAAATGGCTCTTCTTTCATAAAGTTTATTTAGYATACAATAAACAGTGCCTGAAACCTTAAACGTATCCCTAAATCAGTAAAGCAAAAGAATGAAGTATTGTCACAATAAACATTGTCATATTGTACTCTATAAAACAAACGGTTAATATTTAATATTTATATGGACTTATTTAAATTCTTTTCACAATCTCTTGACATGCTTTCAGTAAATGTAACTGCTATTGCAGTCATACTAAGAACAAAACCTTGTTTAATGAAATATCTCAAAGTTATTCCACTCACACAAGTATTTGTATCTAATATATCAAATATGAAAGCATTATAAAATAAAAAAAATCAGCCAAAACTACTGCTTACACTTCATTCCTAATCTGATTATTTTCCCAGTGAAACTCTGCAATTGCAGAGTCCCTTTCCTAACTCTTGGATAACAAGTGAAATGAAGCTCAGTTAGGAGAGAAGCAGCAGTCCAGGTGGTGATTTTTTTTTTTTCTCTGAACAAAAGAGCAATCTGTAATAATCAGGATGATTAAATGCTCTTTGGCACATACTGCACTTTCATTCGCTACTCAGACACCAAGCCTCACAAACGCATTCGGATGTGAGGATCTCTAAGAGTTGAGCAAGACCTCATTCAGAAAGAGCCAGGTGTTAATCTTTAGAAATGACTGAAAGCACAGAGCTTCACACTCCTTTAATTGCTTAAATACCACAGAACTACTTGGAAGCAGCAGCAGCCATTCCAATGCATGATCGTTAACTACATTACATTAAATTCCTAGGGTATGTTGGAACCCTGCATTCCTATGTCCATATTCAGCAAAATACATGATCATTGTATGTTTCCATTTACACAAGTAAAACACAGATTATGCAGCATCCAACCTCTGTAGTCTCCAAGGCAGACAGCTGCAGCCCATGGCATGTGGCAGGCTGCAGCTCCTCCACATCCACAAGTTCAGCTGATGCTGTGAACATCCCTTCTGATCTCCCAGTTTATATTATATTTTTCCATCAGTAGGTAGATTCCATTTATTTTCAAGCCTCTACCTGCTGCAGGAAGCACTAGGAAGGGCCATGGATACTGCCCAAACACTGCTATTAGGTTATCCAAAAGGACCAAAAGGAACCTTTTGACATATAGGGTAGACTTGCACCAGAATCTGGCTGTGATTTTTCTAAAAGAGGATACAAACATTAGGAAATCTCACAGTCATTGCAAAATGGGACAACAGAAAGAGAGATATAGTAAGATTAGGTAAACTAGCATTAAACCAAACCCATGATCAATGACAAAATTTTCTTAACCTCTTTCCGCACCTCCTTGCGGGCCAGCATTAGAGGCTGGGCTGTAGAGAATTTCATGTTAACATTTACAGTCAGCCTTTGCCCTAACATTCTAAGTTGTAAACAGAGCAGAGGAAGTCATTCTCCACATTCATGAAGAAGCCCTTCAGCTTTTATAATTTCAGAGGCATTAAATAAACATATCTTCCTCAAACTTTAGCTTATTCTGTAGAGGGCAACAAATTCCAATGAACAAGCTCCATCATTACAAAATCCACTAATTCACTGCAGCTTAATGATTCTACCTATCTTTTGACTTGAACATATTGAATAAGATAGCTTATTATTATTTTTAACAAAGACACATTGAACGACATTTTTAAAAACTTCAGGACATGACTAGGGTAAGCAATGAAGCATAGAAAATTTAATCTCAATTTGTCCAAGAAATAGTAAGAAAGAGAAAAATAGAAATACAGAGGCAAAGATAGGAAACTGCCTTTCAAACTCATCTGAGTGATTACACCATAGAAATGACCTATAATGCAATCTGTAATTTTGGTTTTTTTGTAAAGCAACTACTTTTTACAAATTGCATACATAAACTTAAATCGTATCATTATCCAGAATCTCATACAACATACTGGGGTGTTAGATTTATCTATTTCACATCTCACACTTTCAGTAGACTGCTGTACACTGGAATGGTAGTGCTCAGATACTTGGTGAGCTACACAGCGCTTCAGAAAAGTGGTGATATCTAGCCAAATTTCTGTCCCCTCTTATTGCTAAGAGAAAGAAAATAAATCCTAGAAATGACATAAGGTAAAGTCAAATGGTTCTGTGCACCCGAGGTGCACTGCACTGATATCCAGGACTGTGCACTGCTTGCCCTGTCTCATTGCGAAAAAAAAAAATGTAAAATAGCAAATAGAAATGACAGTGTGTACAAATGATTCTTCATTGGCGTCTTCAGTGTTCTTGAGGAGYAAAGGAGAAAAATAATCTGCTCAGTAGAAAGAAGTTGAACCAAATGAATGGGATTAAAATAGAATGAGCAGAAAAAAAAATCAAAGAAAATAATAGTTAAATTCTTAAGAGTAGGGTTACATCTTCTTCTCCATGTGAACTTATGGGCTGTCTAAACACTAATACCAGAAAGTAAGCAAAGAGAAGAAACATTATTCAATAACATCCAAATGGATGTTAGTAGCGATGAGGCAGACTTTTAATCAAGAAATTTAGACCAGAATTTCCAAAGATTAGCTCCTCTGCAACCATTTGTTTTATCAATTTCTTCTCTTCCAACCAGATGAAAAGATTAGTGTAAATAATTTTTAAGAAAAAGCTATCTTAGAATTAACAGTGCATAAATGAAAAGTGAAGAAAATGTAGCTAATAACTAGAAATACTTTATATTCCTAGAGAATTTTTCATCTAAGGAAATCAAAGTGCTTTCTAACATAAATTAATTTAGCCTTACAGCCCCCTGTGCATTCAATAAACATTATTATCCCCATTGTACAGATAAGAAAACAAACAAGGAGAGATTAAGTGTTCAAGGTCACATGGAAAATCTGTTGCAGAATGAGACTTCTTAATTCCTATCCTGTGCTAAGCACAAGGCCCCTCCAAGCTGTAAATAAAGGGGCTGGGCAAAATACGGCATCCAGCCCAAGAAGCAGGGTCTGCCTCTCTATGGATTAAAGCAGAAGTGAGAAGAATACAGCTTCTCTGGGCAGGTTTCCCCAGGAAATGGAACTTTCCAGCAGCTGCAAGCCTCAGAGGCTCCTGCATTTCAGACAGCTCTGCCTGGGCACATACACAGAGTGCAATCACCTTCTCCACTGCTGCCTATGGACTATGGGGCTTCATGCTGTAATTAAGAGCTTAACACCTGTTATCCAAACTTAGGTCTGTCCCAAGATCATGCACGCATAATCCTTCTATGCTTTATCTCAGGCATGTTGGTCAGATACTTATTTACTGAAAGTGTCTATAGAATAAAGGTATTTAGAAAGGTCAGAACCACAGACAATTTGCCAAGATAAATACTTATGGTGGTCTAAGGAAAAAAAAGTTCAGGTTGTATGACCTTGTCAACATGGACACAAATGAGGCAGCATTTGTGCTGATGCAGGCATCAGACATGAAGAAATAAGACATTCCCATGGCAAGACTTCCCAGCATTATTTGAATCACTTCTGTACCTGAAGAAAAAAAAAGGACTTTTGCAGTTTGCTCTGAAAGTTCAAAAAAATATTCCAGGTCATTACAAAACATATACAAGTCCTGACTTTGGACCTGTTAGTTCATAAGAGTGGAGCTGCAGGACTTAGGAGTTCATTTGCTTGTTTTTTCCATCAAATCAGTACACTGATACCCCCTTCCCCCAACACAAAAGCATACACAGTAACTCAGGGCTCTCAGTCAATTTCATCTACCGATGCGATGCTTTTGCAGCTCAAGAAAGCAAAGGCTGTTCCTCAAGCTAGCAGTAATTCAGCTCTGTAGGCAGCAGTAAGACCAAGGACTGTGCTGCTCAGCCATATCTGCCTGTTAGGAGGGACTCAGCTAACACAGAGGGCTTGGCTGCAGCAGAGATACTCAAATACAGAAATCTTTAAAGGCCCTGGGAAATCACAGAGCGGAAATGAAAAATTCTTCCTAGCTAAAAATTGATCCTGACAGCCAGTTGATTTATATAATATTTTAAAACTGTTTTGCAGGGAACTCTGTCTGTGGAATGATGCTAGAGTGAGAAGCTGGGGCCCTGGGGAAGGGTTTCTGCAATTTGTGCCTTGTTGTTGCTGGCCACCCTGGGATATCTGAAGGATTCCCTGAAGGCTTTCACATCAACATTCATTTATTTCCTGAAATTCACTCCATCACCTCTGTAGGGATATTGTTCTCCAAGCTAATTAGATTAAAGTTGGCCTCATATGCCCCATCGGGCTGCACTCACACCTCTCAGTTGCAGTGTGGGCAGCATCTAGGGCCTGAAAACCAGGTTAGAATGACGCTCCACGGCATGTAGTAATTCTGCATGGGGCTGGCAGCTGAATCAAACTCACTGAACTCAGAGACCTCCATGTTCCTGCTGCAGCTGCTTGGGACCAGAACGTACCATAATTTTTATTATACACAGTGACATAAATAAATAAATAAATAAAACTACAACCAAAAAACCCAGGACACAGCAGCAGACACTGCTTGAGGTGATGTCCCTCTGTCTACATCACAGTGTACTATTTTGCAGCTTCCTTTCAGCAAGAACTCCTCTTGTAAGGCAAACCCTACTGCAAAATCCTGGGAGCCATGCAGCTAATCTGACAGAGAATAATGTCATCAAGAATGACTGCAATAGCCTCCAGGCAGCATCAATTCTGCTAACTTAACATACAGTATATTCTTCTGAGCTTATTTCCATAAGTATTATTCAGTAAGTCACTGAGTAAATGGAGAGTCCTCACCAGTTATGAGCTTCTTCCTTGAGTGTCTGAATTTCCTTTAGCCCTAAAACACTTCCAGATCAAGATCCTTGACTCTTGAATGACATGTTACACACTGTGGGTGTAATAGAGGATGTCCTTTTTTCTTCAGTTTATTTTCTGCAGTAGTTGGTGGAGTTTTTATGTGTAAGGTAGAGATTTAATAGCTTTAAATTGTCCTTACTGCAGATCTGTTGACTGCTGGATATATTTTCAAAGGTATTCCTCTCTGCATGCACAACTCTAGATAAGCATATTTTAGCTATATAAAGATAAAAGTGAAACATCCAAGAAAAGAAAGACCTGTTTACCCTCATTGACTCCTATGGCACAATTCATAAAAGAAGAGATGCCAGTATATTAGCTGCTTTCAAAATAAACATAAAAATAAGAGAAAAGAAAAAAAGTCACAGCAAGAAGACTATTTTTCACTGAGTTGGGATTTGATTTTAACATCTTTGTTAAAATAATCCATACAGAAAATGGTCATTAACTTCCGAACTACCCAGATGCCACAGTTCAAATATCTAACAGGCAGGCAGGTAGACAACTAAGCAGTTGCTGTGTACAACGCTGAAGCATTTATGAGCCTGATTTTCAAGATATTCTTACAAAATTTTTCATGCATCAGATCATTCCACTGTTCTTATTTGGGAATTTAGATAAAATGGAAAGAACACTTTGTAGAAATAGTAGTATTTTTTAAATGTACCTTTTTGTTGTTTGTTAATTTTGAATCCTATTCCTAGATAGTCTTGCCTTATTAATTGAGTATAGAGAAAATTCTGAAGAAAAGTAAATGTTTCTTCTGAAAAAGAGATATGCTTCACCTATAAAGAGGTAAGTGGTTTGCCTTTTGGAAAGCCAGACCAACTCATCAAGCCATGCTGCATCAGAAGGGAGAGAAACTTGTTTTTCTTTTATTTTTTTGAGAATGCCTAGGATGCTGCTGTAAATCAAAGATGCAAAAATAGAAGACTCTTTATGGCTCACTCCATGCAGAAGATGAGCTCTTTTGACATCTACTCCTGCTTGGGCTTACTGCTAAGTAACTGAAGTTGGGGGAAGGAGGTATTCATGCTGAATATATTTCTGAAGGAAAGGTAAATAAAATATAATACAGCACATTGATGAGAAAGCAAATGTAGTTTTCACTATTTCTAAAAATCATAACTATCTATCTATCCATTTATCTACCTAAAGTTTAGAAAAAGGATGGAGCTCACAGAAACAAAATTGATTATATTAATGCTTGAAGAGAATTATTAGCAGGTAAATAAAACCCTTCCAGGCTATTATACCTTGAGTATTCCCTACTTACACAATCACTTTATCCCTAGGAAACATAATAGGCTTTTCAATTCTGTTTACACAGTTAATTTCTAGTAGCAACATGGTTGATACTCTTGTCCTGAGGAATTCATTGCTACCTCATTGCTACCTCATTTTTCCAGACATTTGACTACTCTGGTGTAGAGCTGTTATTTGGAATTATTTTGCAGTTCCAGCCTACTGAGTCAAACAAAACTGCTTCACTGAGCATTACAGTACACCTTCAGAAAGTTAATTACCAGCAAGATGTCCTCCTGCCTTTTAAATGGAGAAAAGAATCATTAACCTATAGACACTCATCAAGGTAAGAAATCTGATAATAGCCTGTATATAACAATATCATTTTGTAGAATATTAAAGCAAATGAAAAAAAAGAAAAGATAGTGATAGTAAGTTCTCTCCCTGTTACCTTAGCATCATTATTTTTATAACTGTTAATAGAATCACTTTGCATTTTAAACTGAATTTTTTTTTTTTTTATTTTACTCAATGTAATATTTCATTAAGTCTGCTGAAGGAACCAAATCAAACTATTAGCAAGAAGAAATGTATGTTACTTTGGATCAAATATGAAAGATGCTGACAGTTGCCTCTGGTCTATGTTCTCTTGGGACTGAAATTTGAAGTCATATGTTTGAAAGGATTTACGTCAACCCTATATCTTATTAAGGCAACCACCAATTCAATCTCCGGAATCCCCCTGTATTTCATATATTGTGAGGTTCAGCACTTGCTCTGTAGGCAACATTTTGTTTCTCAGGAAGCATGCTTTTTCTTCTATAGTAATTTCTAAAAATTTCAAATTGACCAGTCAAGTCCTTACTATGTAATTTAAATATCATCTGAAAGCATATTATTTTGCTCTTTCACAGGAGGAAAACCTTTGATGAGATTCTTCAGGGGTGCCTTATTCTCTGTTTGATATGGCTTTTTTTTTCTTTTGAAAAAAATGGCAGCAAAATCTATCTGTAATTTCAAAAAGAGATATTTTGTGACTGTATTTTTTCTTATGCCAAGCCTATGGCACGAGTTGCACAGATAATATGTGAAACTGTCCATTTTCTGGAGAAAAATAACCGGAGTTTTATACTCTGTTAAGATTTTTTGCTGTACAAGCATAGGAGATATTCATGACCAAACCACCAATGTCCTGAARTAAGGGCTTTATTGGTTGACCCAGGTAGCTTGTTCTAAGATCTGTTTGGTTGAGCTTTCAAGACAGATATGCGCAAACAGACTGAGAAAAGAGAATACGGGGATGTGGGCTGGAAGATATCTCCATGGAGTATATGCTAAAACTTCTCTCCTAAATTTGTGTCTCCTTTTCCTTTCTTTCTATACATATCAATGGTTTTATATGAAGGGCAAGATCTTTGCCCCAATCTACCAGAGGGAGACAAATTGTTTAAAGGAAAAGACAAGAAAAGCTTCAGACAAAAATGAATTTCCACAATAATTACTTTGCTAATTAACACATTGTTTTGCAAGCTTCCTATCTTATAATGCTACATTAAGCATCTATTCCTGGGGACAGATTATATGAGAAGCTCAACTTTCTCCACTAACCTGGGTACAGAAGCAACTGAAGTCTGACTTCCCACAGATTCTCTCTGATGATCATCTTTGAACAAGAAAGTGCAAGCTCTTCTTGATGTCTTTCTGTGGTTATGACATCTAAAGTATCTCTTCATTTCAGCCTTCCCTTATTTTGAGATATTTACCTGTCCTGCATGTGCCCATCTATTCACAAGCAAATTTAATTMCTTTATGATTTCTACCTTTCTCAAATTAACTAGCCAGTCAATAGAGAGGGAAAGGCTTAAAGATTTTCACATGGTTACACAMACTGCATCATCATATAAACCTTGTTTCTATAGGGATAAAAAAAAAGAAAAAAGAAAAATGTGCACTTTAATAACCCCAAACTAGAATATAGAAGGAACCTTATATTCACCATTTCCAAAAAACACCTTGTTTTTTACACTAATGATTTTTATTCTGGAGTCTTGATTCTTGAACGACGAGTCTTGGCATTACTATTTACAGAAAGAAAGCACAAGCTCCAACAAGCTAAAAAGCATTTCTATTTTTTATGCTGGCCCTGAAATATTTGAAACAACTTACAAAGCCTGTTTGATTGATACAGACCATAGAAGTAATGCATTTAGAAAATTTAACATTGCCCCATGAAATCTGCCATTTCTGCCATAAAAAAAAAGYTTTCTTTTTTCAATAAAAATGACAATTACAGCTCCACACATAGTGTATGTAAAACCAGTGAATGCATCAGTTGGTTTCTAAAGCATAATACTCATTGGGTGGTTCATGTTATACAGAACACTCTATTAGAAAAACTTAAAAATTGTACCTCTTCTGATCATTGTGCAACATATATATTTTAGATAGTTAATATCATTTCTATATTTCTTTATAAAACACTTCATTATGAAGTTTACATAAAAATGGTAATTTTTATCTCTTTAGATATTTATACAGCATATACTATGCATATATTTGTAAATTATATTTACTGATAATACTCCTGATAGGTATTTATAACACCTGTGTGTATACGTGTGTGTTCTTGCAAGTACCTCTACTGACCCAAAAGAAAAAGGGGTCTCTGAAGTACTTCTGCTTCTGAAGGTTTTATAGATACGGCAAAAAAAGGCACACTTTTAAGGAGTAGGTGCTACATCATCAAAATTAAACACAAGTAGTGTTTCAGACTTCTGAATCTCTGATTTTACAATCATGGACTAATCACAATTTAGTTCTGCCTTCCATCTATTTAGGTAATTTGGTTTATTTATAACTGCATGTATCTAAAATCTAATCACACAGCTACAGCAAGATGTGTCCTCAGGCACAGTGAGAGAATAAACAGTCTTACTTAAGACATGAGAAAACCACACACTAAATAAAAATAATATCATTTTGATTATTAAATTTTCTTAGTCTAAGAGAAAAATCAGTTACAAACCCAGAAGGCCATTAGAAATTGAAAAGCCTTTCCACAGAAGATCCATGGAAATGGCAAAAACCCTTTCGGTTAAATCTTTCCAGCTACCAAGCTTTTATCATGGACAAATCAAACCCACATTTTTACAGACAAGATGAAATACTTTCCTGAAAGGAATTATTTTTAACGTGAAAAGCATACAAGCAGGTTTTGAATTTCTCTGAAATTCAGTGCAGTAGAGAAAGAGACACTTTTATTTTAATTCTCTAATATAATAATATAATAACCATTTTACAATGTTTCAATTAATTTTTGAATAGTTCTAGTATTTTTATAGAATAGTTCTAATATTTTTAGGCTTTTGGCACAGGTCACAAGCTAAGCAGAGGGTGTTCCTGAGAGTTAGGAAAAATATGTGCCCCAACATCAAAAACATGATTTTCAAACACACAGAATGCCTACACTTCCAGGTAAAGTCAGAGAGAGGTGCAGACGATAACATCCTAAGATACACTCTAGATGATTTGACATAGGTACTTAATTTTTAAGGCATCACATTTTTGTCTTTGATTTTTCCAAGACTGCACAATCTCAAAAACAAAACTAAACAAAAAACCAAACCCCCCAAAATATCACTGGTAAGTTATGTAGGTGAGCTAAAAATATGACTTTCTTTTTTTTCCTACATTTCTACCTTTATATTTTCTTTCTGTATGTTCTATATTTTCACAAATGCCTGTTGAGAAAATGCATCTCAGTGCTTATAGAAAGCAGCAGAATAGAACAGCATTCCTGCCTCAAGAACTAAATTGTAACAAGAACTGGATGTAATGAAAATTTAGGCTCCAGAAACTTATAATGTGAAGCCAGAAGATATAGGTTGGGCTCTAATTATGAAGATGAAATATTTCTGAACAGAAATAATTCTCAATTTTTATTATATAATAATTTTACTATAAATAGCAATAAAAGTTAAATACATAGAAATAAATAAATAAATAAAAATGTTTGCCTTGAATGATAATTCAGTTTTACAGCTAGTCACACAGATTTGTAAGGTATTTATATAAAATCTGTAACAACTATTTACACCGCAAATATAAAGAATTCATTAGCAATACAAAATATATTAATTTGATTAATTGTGAATAACTACTCTCCTTGACCTACTAGTTAGATAGTACTTCTATACAGTTTCAAGKACATGTATGAGTCAAGTTTTCACTGTATTTTATTCCCAATCGTTTGTCACTTGGGAATCCTTCCTAAAGACAGCATCATTTTCATGTATTTCAATATTTGTATTTGACTTGGTTTCACTAACTGAAAGAAAGCTAGTCTTCCTTCTTTTCATAACTTAGGTATTAGCTAGACCATACTAGCTAGACCAAGTCATTTTTAATCTATGTAAGAATGCTTAACGTATTCTGGCACTATTTCTCTGGAACAATATGAAGCAAGGCCTATGACCTGAACCACATATCTTCCAGTTTTCATATAATTGAGTACATTGCATTTGCCTCATGGCACAACAAAGTTCCCCTCCTTCTTTATGCTGTACACATTGTATAAACACTGACCAAAGGGAGTAAATGCAGAGAGCAAAAGGGACTTAATCTCTTCCATTTCTTACTGAATCTGTCCGCTCAGGCTCTGTAGTACGTGGCCCCAGAAAAGTCTGAAAGCTATTATTTGTAAAAACATGGAAAGAAGCAAGAAACAGTTTCAAGTTCACTGGTGTCAGTTAACTTGAATGACAAAAACCAAACATTTTTGGCAACACCCAATTTTGAGGTATGAATGTGTCACTTTTTTTTTTTTTTTAAATCACCTAGAGAATACAGACTTGTTGCAACCCAACACATTAGAAAAAAGTAGTGGTTTTCATGATGCGTTTGTTAGGAAGATTTTAGATCCTGAGAAAGAAAAGCAGTAGGAGATGACTATAACTATTCTTCCTTTGGTACAATGAAGCATCATGAAGTTGTGGGTAAAGCTCAGTATTGCTTCGGTTAGACGCATACATGTCTAGAGCCAGCCAGGGCATGTTAGCAGTGCATAATACTTCATTAACATATAACTGAGATAGGACAGGTCCTATCAGCCAGAAGGGGACCCCACTTAACATTATACCAACAATGAGTAAAGCTGAGATTATAGCCAAGAAGTTCCCAACTGTAAAAAAAAAAATCTATGTTAGCTATAAAACCTCTCTAACACTATACAAGATATACTATACAAGAAAAAGCTTACTTTTTATGCTTATTTTCATGCAGAAAATCTCATATTAGAATTTATGCAATGTGGTCCACTTACACAGCTTCCAATTTATCATGTTGACAGATATCCAGGTAGCAAAAAATCCAAAATCTCACCAAGTAGACACTATGAAATGGACGGAAATTACTTTTTTTAATGTTTTTGGACTTTTCGCTTCTTTCTAGAATGCTTTCTTCTTCATTATGCTTCTACCATAGGATATGATTCAAGTAGCTATTCTAGAAGCACCAAAAAGCATTCTCTTTTAATGCTCTACATAAAAAAGTTAGAAAGGATTTCCCTGCTACTAAATCACAGACAAATTATATTCAAGTAATGATCTGAACCCACAGAAACAAGGAGATTTAGAGCTAATGGTAGAAATTCAGGTTGACATCCTGTCCTTAATTCACCCTAGTGAAAAGTAAGAAATAAAGGTACAATGGCATGAGTTCAAGAGTGTCAGCCCCAATTCTTTAGCTTTAATGTTGAATTTTTTTGCTGTTGTCAGTTTTAGTCATATTAACTTCAGCTATGGGAAATATTATATACACAATGATTTTATGAATGTTTGCTTTTTCCTGGTTTTAAACAAATGACATACACAGAAATCTATTTTTGGTGATCCCTATTCCAGATTTTAACCAGAAGCAAAAACAAAACTTTTCCATCGTATATAAAAAGGTCAAAAGGTATGTTAAAAAAAAAAAAAAAAAGCAGGGTTTTTTTGAGCACTCAGCCAGCTGTGATCATGAAACTTGGAAAGAAAAGGACAGGAAGAGAAAGAACACAATTATCTTTATAAATAAATAATAATTGAGAAATATTAATTAAATTTAGAAAACACATGTAATTTCTAAAATACTACATTACTGGGTTAGTAGTGCAGAATATGGAGATTTGAAAATGAATAAATAGCAGTCACGACCAGTTCAACAAAATTCTGAAAGCATTCCTCTCTTCAGCTTTCCAGGTCAAAAGGCTGCCTAAATTTGCTAGTTATGATAATCATTATAGAATTTGGCAATGTCAGAACTTAGCTGGAAAATGGTGTCTTAAATGTGTGGGGAGGGAATATAACTAGTCGCTTACTCAATATTACTCAGAGAAGAATAAGTGTCTATATGGGCAGACAAGTTTAATACCATTGTGGTAAGAGACAATAACATGAGCATGACATGACACATTAGCAAGTTCAAAATGCCTTATATATTAATCAGATGTAGCTTTTCACCAGCTTAACACTGGTGTTAACACTTTGCTCATGATTCCCATTTCCTCTTTCTTCCATTCATTACAACAATTTTTACAGGCATTAATAATCCCAGGAATCAAATTCTAGAGCGGTAGGCATAAATACTTTTGGGAAATTATTTTTGCCTGTACAGGTAGTTCTGGAAATGTCTTTAAATTGCTCTAGCAATGAAGAAAAAGCAAGATCCTATTACTGACCACAGTCATAAACTAGTCACTGCAAAAGCAAATAACTTGGAGATAATTTAAAGGAATAGATATATCTGAAGAAACTGTAATCTGCTCAAATTATAGGCATAAATTTGTGGATTATGTTCTTTGTTAATTGCCTATTTCTATTGAAGTGATTACTTGTAATAAAGACGTAATAAAGGGATGTTAAAACTATAACTCTCACACTTCTTACATTTTCCACACTCATTATATAGAATATTTGAAGATTATTCTCTGAAGCATTACTAACATATGCAATTTAATGGCACCATTTATGATGTCAAGGGGCAAACATATATGATCTTCAGTGATTGTCACTCTACCATCTCAAAAGCCAGGTCAGTTTTTACTTTCAGTTAAACTGGTAAAATCTTGAAGGGTTCCTTAAGGCCATTGTGTGGTCCAATGATTTACTCACTTATCTGTGGGAGTACTCAATTACTATAGGCGTAAACTTTAATCTGGATATTAACCAGCACTGCCAAAGTGTACTAGATAAAATATTTAAACTGTTTCAATCTGTATCACTAAAATTGGAGGGCATCTACAGAGTTTAATTTTCAATAATTTTCATCCACGAACCAAAATCTTCCTATGGTTGTACACGTACAGTTCCCAGTGATTCCTTGAAAATCCTCTTTGGGTATATACATCTCAGAGCAGAAGCTGGCCTAATTTTTCTGTTATATTTTATATAGCTTTACATAATATGGTACCTGAATGAAAATACCTAGAGGATCAGCAGCCAGTTTCTACTAGATTCACAGTGTTTCCAAACACTGAAGGCATATTTGGAACACATTAGTTTCAAAGTCTCCTCTGYCAGAATTTGCTTGCACAATAAAAAAACTAACAGTTCTTAAGAGATCCACAAGGCTGTACAAATTCTTGAACAAAGATTTGAAAAATGAGAACACTGTTAGGAAAAATGCTTGTTTTTATAACAGTAGAATTGTAGGTCAAGAATGATGTTCTGGAGGTCAACTAGTCCACTCAAATGCTGTGAGGCAGGGTCACATTAAATCTACACCATTCAGGGTAGATGTTTACCTAATCTACACTACCAAATTGCTGATGACTACATTTTGACAGCCACCTAGGTAATCTGTTTCATTAACTAAATCTTCTCATTGTTAAAAGACTTTATTTTAATAACCTGTTTATCCTGTGCTGAAAATTAAGTTTGTTATTTATTGTCCTATCCTTAATAATTATGAAAATATATTTATAATTATGAAAAATATATTTAAAACCTCAATGTTGATATTAATATCTAACAGTAAGGATCCACTGTTTTCATGCAGTTTGACTTCATGTATTCCTCTTATTTTTCACATTTTTACCCTTGTCATTGCAACCAAGGAATTTGAAGCTTTCTTTCCAGCTGAAGGTTTCTAACAAAATCACACATCTCCAGGAGTCTAAGCTCTAAGCTCAGCAAATTCTAAGGACATGAAAGACCATAAGCTTTTCAGTGACATCATATTGATGTTCTCTTGCTCTTTTCCTGCTCTTTCAACTCTTGAGCTTTTCAAGAGATGTATTTAGCCAACAGAGAGGTAATCAGCTATCCATTAACAAATAAAAGGAATAAATTTTGAACAGAAATTCTAGAAGATAGATAAGAACCTTTAAAATACATGCCAATCTTTTAAAATAACYTGAGTCTGCTTGTCTCTTTTCTTGCTGCAGGACATCATTTTCCCCTTTCATCTGCTTTATTAATATAATCACCATCTCAGCTGTCCTTGTGGCTTCTACTTTTCTATGTTAGGTTCCAATTCATGTTTTTGAGACAGTCTCACAGCTGTCCCAAGGTCTTTATGTTGGTCTGCACTTTTGGTTCAAGACCCATCTTTGCAAAAGTTCTCCTTAAAGCTTTTCTTTGAGCATACTATTTTGTGTCATTTCTTACACTGCTTCTGTGTTTTCTTCTGAGTCAAAATTTCCTTTCCTGATATGTCTCTTCAACTTCTTTACTCTCATAGTTTCTTCTGATCATTTCACTGAGTTTGTCCCATTTACAATTTACGCAGGTCTGGACAGGCAGTTGTCTATGGTGGCTCTGTGAACATATGAATGTAGACCTACAGCACTTCAGAGGAATTCAGTGAGCTAATGCATGACAAAGGTTGAATAAACATATGATCAATAGCGAGGAACCCCAAATGCCAATTCTTAATATCTCAGCTGAATTTCAGGTTTAATTTTCCCATTTAGGAATACAAAGTTAAAACACACAATTAAAATGGCAGAGAAAGTACTACACAAGTAAAAAGACTTGTCGTACAGATAAAAAGCTGCCTTTCCTCCAGTAACATTTATCAGCTGTGGTAAAGAACTCCACAGTGGGTAATTCTGAATTAATCTGATCAGAAAGTGACCTTGGCTTTTACACTAATGTATGAGGGCTCTGCAGCAATTCTTTACTAAAAATACTAAATATATATGTTACACAGTGCATGTAACTTATATTTATTACATTTCCCAGTCTACATTAACTTCAGTCACTATGTTTTATCTTTCCACAAAATGAGAAGTGATGATAAACGCAAAAGACAAAGGTTTGAGGCATTGATGTACAAGGTATAGTTCTGAATGATGAGCTGCCTTTCACTCTGTGATTTAGACACCTTGCTCCTGAAGACAGCTTCACCAACTGATAGTGATAGTAGTGAAGGGCAACTGAAATTAGTCCAAAAGCCACACAAGATCCTAAGACAGTCTACCTTGAAAACCAAATCAAAAACACTGAAATACCCTATGAGGATGTTAACCTCAAGCATTTCTACTTTAAAACCATAAGTGCAATTTTCACTTAAGTGTCTTCTCATTTAGAGTCTTTGATGAAGACTAAACCAAAGAGAATAAAATCAATCACATTTCCAGTAGGAGGCTTCAGTTACAATATGCCATCTCAAAAGAGAACAATTAAAGTATATATGTATTTTTCCATGGTCTCCCAGCTCAAAACAAATATTCAACAACCTGCATAACCTATTTCGTAATTCTTCAGGTCATATGTTCTCTTGAAAAATCAGCTTCCCTTCCAATGAAGCTCCACATACATTCACACCTACTTAAAAGACAGTTTTCCAATAATAAGATTTCAGTTGCATCCAAACTGCAAACAATATWTGAAATCAAGAACTGGCATCTCTCTCAAATTATTCTTTTTAAATCTTCTTAATAACTTAAATCAGTATAATCATCTACAATTAAAGATCAGATAGCCTTTTGTATAACTATAGTGAATGCCATGCAGAAATGACTCGTAGGTTATTTGCCCATACCACGGTAAAATAAACATTTGAAATACCTTACATATTTCTCTTTATAGCATTTTTTTGCATAATCAAGTCTAAATCTACATGACACTAGAGAATCATTTGAGAAAATATTTAGCTCTCTTAAATCTGATAAGTTTTCTACAAAAACCCCATTGGAGTTTGAATATATTATCTTCAAGGATCTTTAGAACTTGCAAAATTTCCAATCATCATTTTACATTTTGCCTGGAGCAGCATATCAAAGTCAGACATTTTATCAAGCTTACCCTACCCTCTAAGTTATCCTTTACAATTATGTATATGACTAACTTGAATTCTAGAAAGTGTTGAGGGAAGGAATTGTGTGACAAGAATTCTGAGTTTCCAGGAAATATATACGTGTGAACGCATAATAAAAGCAGCTGAAAAATCTGCCTTATACACTTCTGCAGATCAGCATATTGCAGTTATAGCCTTGCAAATCTGAAAATATCACAGGAATAAGTTTTTCTGAAACTCGCTTCTGTGTGAACTTTCAAATGCCATAACTCATAATGAGCACTAATAATTTCTAAGGTCCAAGCAACCTTATCATCTATTCCCTCAGTAAATGAGCAAGTATCAAGCAGATGTTGCATCATTTCCTTTGTTTGTTAAACACTTTGTCTGTAACTTAAGAACTGGTAAGAGCTACAATTCAAGGGATCCTGGTACATGGCTTGCAGTGCAATTTAATATTTTATTTACATGTAATAAGATGACATACATTGTTCTTTTGCAATAACTACAAGCCATTTCTTTTTATCTACACTAAGTAGCTCAGACTGTTCTTTTAACAAAAACCATAAACCTTTCCCTCATAAAGATTTGATATTATTGGATTTCTACTCTGGAATGTGTTAATACTGTGGGTGTCTCCTCTGCAACACAGCCAATGAAGCTACRGCAGTAAAAATTATGTTCGATTCGGAGTGGGCAAGAAAACGCCTTCCTCCGGACAGTAGTCTGGTGTTCTAGGGCTGTCTGCAATAAATATTTACAAATGCTATACAAAGTGGAACAGCTTTCTCAAGGCACTGCTGACAATATATTTAAACTAAAACTTAATGTTATTTTAACCTTTTTTTTTCCCTCTGAAAATGTGCTAGCATGGAACAATTGATTCAAAGCTGAAGTAAACATTTTCCTTAGCCTAGGATGATTTTTTTTCTCCATGTGATGGAAATGCATTTAGCTTCAGGCTGAAATTGAATAAAAAGAATTCATGAAAATGTTTCCCTTGTCACCATTTTATACCCTTTTCCAGTGCAGATTTTTCAGTTTCACTGCTTGCTAGCAATAAAATGGCCCTGGCTATAACCTGTGATTCCATCAGGCTATCCATCAGTCTATTAAGAGTGATCATGTTAAATAGTTTGTAATATCAACACGTCCCTGATGTATAAAATCACCTTCAAAGTACTGCTATGCTCTGAAATCCTCTCTCCCTACCCCTCTCATGGTCAAGAGACTTATAGAATTCATTTTGTATTCAAATGCAGTTCTTTTGTCCTCTTTCTAGTCTTTACACTTGAGGTACCAAAACTTTTCTGTTCATTCAGGCTAAGGTGCCTGTATTACAAAATATTTTTTCTTGAGTTCCTATGAGAGAGTGTCTAACTAGTGGGGCTCATGATGTCCCATACCATCTGATTCTTAAGACCATAATTTCTGGTGACACCATTAACTGTGTCCTCTTTGCATGTCCAGGTCACTAAAACTGTCTTCAGAAAATGCTGCATTGTTCAAAAGATGACCTCCATAATTAAATCAAACAAAAACTTTTGAATAGCTTTTATCATTAGATTATTTGATATTTAACATGCTAATATATTAAATTATTTGGAGTTTTTAATATAAGCAGTATTTTGGTGAATAAGACTAAAACAATAGCTTGTAGAAAATAAAACTTCTCTGAGATTCAATTTTTAATGGGAGAATTTGAACAAAATGGTATATCAGCAATATGACCTTTCCCTTTCCCAGAAAAATATGACAAATGCTAGAACAAGAAACACAAGACTAGCATTTTGCAGAGATTATGTATGAAAGTGGCTGCTTTACTCTCGATACTATGTTTTTTTCAGTAATTTCTGATACTGAGTCAAAATATGGTGCTATGATTACACGAGGATTGAAAAAAAACATTATTCAATAATGAATCAAGCTAATTACAGATCAAATTGAAAATGATCTAAAAATGTACATCAGAAAAGACAACTTTCTGATCTTTACTTACAATAGCTAAAATTAAATATGTTGATAACAGCATCAGAGACATTAGTTTTATTTCCTGATGACTGACTTTCTCCACACCAACAGATTATTTCCTTAAAATAAAAGGACGCAGCTAGGTACTTTAGATATATATCCATGTCCCTTGAGCATGGTGTAGCAGATTTTTCAGTGAGGCTGTTGGCTAGTCTGTGACTGTCCAGGCAGTGAAAATCTTACTCACAGGAAGATCTCACTTCCACTTATCCACCAATGACAGAAGTGTGTTTATTATAATAGTAAAGACTGAGCTGTGCGGATCTCCTCAGGGCTTTGGATAATTCTGGCTGTGGCACTTCCCATTTATTTGAATATGTGTAAATTGTTGAGAGTAGTTAAAGAAAAGACTGGAAATCCTTAGGATGATCAGGCTTAAATTTTGAATTTATAGAGGAGGATTAGCATGCTCACTGTGGAAAGGAAGAATGACTTCCATGGACAAAGACTAGAGGAATTAATTTTTAAGGGCACAGCACACAGAAGAAAGCAACTGACTGTAATTGATACTTTTCATCTCATCTCTCTCCCTTCCTCCTTCTTAATCATTATTCAATAACAGACATGAATGCATGAAAGCCAGTGCTAATGAAAAATACACCAGAATTTAACTTCATATTAGA
This sequence comes from Eudromia elegans, assembly GCA_003342815.1. Classification (NCBI taxonomy): domain Eukaryota; kingdom Metazoa; phylum Chordata; class Aves; order Tinamiformes; family Tinamidae; genus Eudromia; species Eudromia elegans. Next base: position 614,298 of record PTEX01000299.1, on the reverse strand, counting down.
GCTACTGGTGTCACGGGGACAAGTAAAGTCAGTGTCTGTCAGGTTGAAAATTAAGTTACTTCATATGATTCACACTCAAGATCCATAAAAGAACATGGTAAGAAGATGACACGACATATTTGGCAAACTTGACATTTAATAGAGGATTTGTCGTCAATGTGCACATTTTGTTTCCCCATTACTCTGAACATTGTTATGCTGGAATAAACTACAGCCTATTTGTTATAGCTGATAGAGGAAAATTTCTAGATCCTTAGAGTAACAAAGAACACTTGTTGAAGACATTTACAATCTCAGGAATAATAGAAACCATCAGTCTTCTCTAAGTTTTTTTTTCCCTCTAACAGGAACAGACATAACAGACATAATCGTTCTTCAAAGAACTAAATATATAGTCTTCAGTCTTGAATATTGGCATGTTTTTAGTCCCTGCTTTACAGCAATTGCATTAGCACAATAAGACCATGTGCCAGTTTTCAACAATGTCACAAATAGTGCTGTATGCAGCTCAAACCAAGGAAAAAAGCCTGCTCTGCTGTATCTCAGATTATTCAGTAAAAATTGCCACATCATCAGGTCATGATGGAAGTCATAACACCTCCCCACAGGCTCTCTTGGTATCTGCATTTTATCAAATGCAGCAGTGTGCTGCAATAGCTCATCTGTGCTCATGAGCTGGTTTCCAGAATTCACTCAGAATTCAGATCAAGCACCTGAAAAATTCATCCTGAGACAAGCAGGGTTAACAGTCCAAATGAGAGATAAAGCAGATGCTCCAACCCTTGCACCATGCGAAGTCTGTAAAGCCACCTCACTGCAAGGCAAGAGGCTCATCACAGGATTTGGTGATAAAAATCCAATGACAGGAGATTGTCTTCCCGGATGTGAAAGTTTAGCAATGTTTCTCTTTTTCTCGTGACATTAACAGAATTCAATGTCATACACCCAGAGGCCTGTCCACTATTCMCCTGGATACTATTGATTAATGGTTGGGCAGTTGAGAGAAGTAATGAACCAGAGGATGACTGTGAAGAGCTGCTGGCTCAAAAGAGGAGGAGGGGGAGAATGGAAACCAAACATCTCCCCTTGCACCTGCATGGAATCATGGTTTAGGTTGTTAGTCCTTGCCACATCACTAACACAGCCCATGAGGAAGATTTCCATTTCTGCTGCTTTCAAGACATTCCTCAGTACTCCGTAAGTCTACAGATAATGCAGAGTCCCATAAATCACCCATACTTAAGCTCACATAGAATATACACAYGTATATGCACATATGCATCCATCAGCAGATATTACAGTTCAAGTGAGTTCTTTAGCTACGGTCTTCGAAACATGTATGTTCTCAGATCCTATTTGTAGGTCTGTTCTGTGCCTCAGTTAAAATGAAGTTTCTATGAAATTCAAAATACATTAAATGACATTTCAAAATATATGAAATATTCAAACATCTTTCCCATCATGAAAATAACTGTTAACTTGTAAAACTACTTAAAGATAAAAGCCATAAGAAAGTAAAATCCAAGTCAATGATATTGACCAAAGGTCCTCTAGGAGCCCTGGTGTAAACAACTTTAATTTGCCTGATTTATCCGCTCCCCAAAATACTACATACTTGTTTTTAATAGTTGTTGAGCTAAATTTAGCACTATGAATAAGAAAGGAGAGATATGCAGTCCATTCATATATCAACAGCTAGATATATACACGTCTTCAAATTTCAAAATGAGATACTTTTCCTAGAAGTCCTTCAGCTTTTAGTAGGAACCTTTTAAAAAGTGTATCTTGAAGGCATATATTTTGTGTACTACACAGTAAACAAGATAAAGTCCAACAGCAACAGTGTTAATCATTTTGGAGTTGACTCTGAAATCTTATTTATGCACTTATTTATGCAAGTTTTTCATGACAAAGATAGGAAGTTAGACTCAGTAACCTAAAGTTTGCTATATATAAGTTGCCTTGCAAGATGCTCAGAGAATAACAGAGGATGGAGAAAAACAGGACACACACTGAAATTAAAGGTTCCTTAATATCTGATTCCTCAATCTTTAGCACAGAAGRCGGGTTATTTGTTAATGTAAATGTTCATAGTGCAACTCTGCTCAGTAGTAATCCTACTAAAAATGAGAATAGCTATTCTTTTTGTGTGGAAAAAAAGTGATTTTAACAGAGTATCTTTAAAAGAGAATTTACTGCCTGGTCTATATTCCTGTCTATGCTATATATATGTGCACAAGGCAACTCRCCAAAAAAGCATGCATTTACCAGCTATAAACATCCCATCTAATAGCTGAATCTTTTGTGCCTCTTGTGTCTTTGCTGGCAAAATTTGACATCAGATGAGTCAGAAGCCAAAACACTGTCGTGTTTTAGAAATGTCCAGAGAGGATGAATAGACAGAGTTATTTATTTCTATTAAGCATTCTAGAGAGTGTATTTTACAGAAGTAATTTCATTAGCTGTTGCAGTGTTAAGGTTCAGTACTTAAATATAAAAAATTCAATGATGCATTAATTTGATCTATCTCATTTAGCATCCAGGCACATTTGGTGGAAATATCAGAATAGTAATAGTTTCATTCATCAGAGTGGTAGACCCTGAGAGCTTTAGCTATATAATTCTTGATTAATGTACAAAAAGAGACAATATTTAAAATTATATTGCCATGAAGAATAGCTTTCAGTAATTACAGCAGAATAGCATGTATATAATGATATCCTTTACATTGCAAAAAGATTTCAAATTTGATTACTGTAAGTAGAAACATCAGAAAACTAACAGAAAATTAATATAATAATTGAATAGACATTGCCACAGCTCAAAGAAAACTAGGAGGAAAAGATCAAGGATTCAACATTTCTTTTACTTCTGCAAATGCATATGCAAATGGCAAGGCAGAGATACTGAAGCAAGTATATAAGCAAGTGCCCTTTTCTACTCATAGGTCAGGTGTATTCTTTCAGATATTTTGATATATGTTTTTACTACTTTGAAAGTGATTTAAGCTCTTTGAAAAAAATGTGGCCAGGGAATTTTTTTTTTTTTTTTTTGGTAAATTCCATGCCCTAGATTTATGTTGGTTTTTGGTGGTATTAACAGTGACTTACAGAAAATATATCCCTGTCTCTCATACAACAAATATGCACAAGAGGAAGGCGAAAACATTCATGTGTGAACTACAAACCTAGCCTAACCTATATACTCATTACCAGAAAAGATTGACGCAGAAGAGTAAAAAAGTGTGCAGTACTTGTTAAACATACATATGTATTTATGTTCATCAAAACCCAAAATAACTCAAACTAGAATACACCGATTACTGATAAATCCTGTTTTAAAAAGTGTTCTCATAGGCCACCTTAAATACTTCTTAGCATTGATAGTCTATACACATAAAACAGCTTAATTCCATTTAAATAGACTTAATATTTTTATCTGCTAGCCTCAAAATGGAAAAAAAAAATGAACATCACCCCACACTACCCATACCAAGACCCAGCAAAACTGTGATGTTATCCTTCAGATACCTTAGGCACAATAAGTATAAAGTCAAGCACTAGCTTCTTAGATACAGCATGGTACGGAAATACAAGCATCTTAAATTGATTTTATGTAAATATGATATAAAATAATTCTGATTTTAACTTTATAAAAAGCAAGAAAGCAAAAATGACCATAAAAATGACCATTATTCTTCTACAGGGAAAACAATTACTAATTATGAGTTTGGCATTTTCATGCTTAAAGCAATTTTTAATTTTCCACATACTATACCCATTTGCTACATGAAATGAAATTAATTCTTACTACTTTGAAGCTACTGCTAACCTTTATGGAATTGTATTAAACATTTCAGTGGCTATGTCTCTAGGATGTGTACTGCCTTGAGTGAGAAAAATAACTCCCGAATCATTCATTTAGCTATTAAACAATTATATTCATGTTCTTTTACAGCTAAAAGTAGGTTTATCATTTCTATTACTAAGCTTAAAATATCTGCTATTTATTTTCACTGGCTGAGAACCTCAACACGACTGGTACAACATGAATTCTAATTAGAGTAATCTTTTCTGTAACCCAATTGTCTGCTGTTTTCCAATCCTAACAAGATTTGAATTTGAAGAACATATACTATGCTAGGTCTATGTAATCTGAAACAATTTTCTACCTTAATAGCCACACTGCAGCCTTTGGAAATGGGTAATTATTCATTTTCCGTGTGCTAGTAACTGAATGAGGGAAATCCGCATCGGTGAGGAATGGCACAGTAAATCATGGATTAGCAAAGTTGGGCTCTCTCAGTGCAAATATTTCTTCCTGCTTTCATCTGATGTTCTATATGACCCTTCTCTTTCCTATACAAATGTTACGTGTACTTTAATCAATTTCATCTCTGGAAAGAAAAACGGTCTAAAAAAATCAAAGAATTTAAGGCTTAACCCAACAAAACCTGGACGACAAAGCACAATTCATATTTCTGTGCCATTTCAACACATTTCAACAAGCTCGCACAGCCTCTTAACCCACATTTTGGTGTTCAAACTAAAGTTTCTTGACAAAAGAACACTAATCGAGGTTCTTCAACAACGCCATAGAGAGCAGAATTCATCCTTCTTGTCTTTCACTACATAAAAAAGAAGTGTTTAGCCTAAATTGTCCATCTGTTTTTTTCTTGGATCTGGAAGTTGTGTTCTGTCTCTCTCTAAAATCTGTAGAAGGACACTAGATATCTCTGTCCAAAGCCTAAATTGATGAAGTTAAGAAAGATGAATGTTCTCTTGTCCATAGTAGGAAACCTGAGTTTAATACAACTTTTTTTTTTCTGAAATTTTTGCTACATTCCACCTGCCACACTGTCAGGGACATGTTTGTTCATCTGCTCCATCTAGAAAGCTGATAGGGAGCCCAGACTTTCAGTCTGTCTGGTAATAGCATTAGATTTCTGGTGTGGGATGAGGAAGGTCACTAGCAGCTTACTAAACAATCAATACAAGTATGGGCAAGATTTATAGGAGAGAAGATAAGGGTTAAAGGAAAATCATTATAGGGTAGTTTCTGATGATTAAATAATGCCTTAACAGAGAAACAAGCCTTTTTTTTTTTTTTTTTCCTCTTCCATAGGAAACCAACAAGAACAGTTACTCCTTTTCAGATAAACCTATCTGAACCTAGTCTACACCAGCTTCACAGATTTTCATCTTCCACGCTGCATTCAGCATACAATAAATATTTAGATTTTTCATACAACCCTAAAGGATTCAGCTCCTAGTTTAGGAGCTCCTAGCTCCTGTTTAACATAAAGATGCTTTAAGAATAATCAAAAAATATACAGCTAATATTCCATACCTGAGTAGTGGTTGCTTTGGATAAGAAGGCTGGTCGCTGTTTTGGCATGGCTGAGGTTTTTTTGTGACTTGTTTATAAATATTCCTGGCAGTTACTCCAATCCATAGCATGGTAGAGAGTGTAGAATAATGCAACACTATGCCAACCTGGAACAAGTGATGACAGTTAAACATGTCAATACATGGATCAACAGAACGAGACTTTCTAGAATCATTTTATTATAAAAGTGTACAAAGTACATTTTTTAAAGTAACTGAATTTGCAACTGTATCAACTTTTTACATCTCTCTGGTTATTTCTGATAAATGTAAGGGAATGAAAATAATTTTAAAAAGAACATGGAATATGTGATTTAATCTATTATAGCTAATATCTGTGATACCAGATGTCGTGTTATGAAACCAAGACTATAAAACATTTGTTTTCTAAGAATTTGATTAGAGATAAATTTTTACATCTAGATTTAAAGTGAAGCTTAATTTGTGTTGCAAACTTTGTTAACAGAAAATCAGATATTGCATTGCTTATCACATTGTAGGCAACACAATTAAAAGACGGTGAAAGGACAGCATTTTTGTCTGCTGTTATGCTATTATCCCTTTTCAATTTTCAGCAAAATATACTAAAGCATCCTGCTGCAGTTCCTTCTCAGCTGCATATAACCAAGAATAACTTATTTTAATGACCAATAACTTGTTTGGGATCAGTGCTAGCTGCCAAAAAAAATTTCAGATACTTTTAAGGAATTTATACACTTGGTCATGCAATTTTAAAAATTAAATGATAGATCTCAGTGTCCTCTATCAAAAGGAAATGCAAATTCTCAACAGTGTTATTATTATGATGTCTCCAAGAGACTGGTGTGTATATCATTAAAAAGTAAAATAACATATAACCACTAAGTTACTAACATCTGTGTTATGCTACAAATTTTTATTCATTACTATGGAAACAGTAATTGGAATTTTATCCAGGCTCCAGTGCTTTATTACATTAGTTAAGTCTCCATCTGATTATATAAAATGAGGTTACCTTTGAAGCAATAACCTGACATTTTGCAGTGACAAGTAAAATATTGCTATAATTGGAAAGCACATAAACATTTAAGAAATACAGAGAACTGCTGAATAAAGCTAACATAAATCTACTACAATGATTTCTTTGAACTAGTATTTTTGCTGAAGTTAAAACAAAATAATTGATGGGTAAAGGAAAAAAACCCAAGAATTTTGTTTATATTTAGTCACATAGGATGAAACTTGAATATAGCAGCAAATATCATCAACAGAAAGCCTTTTGTAACTTTCTCTAGGACTTGTCTGACACATTAGACAAGGGAGAATAAAACCTTCATAGCTGTTGTCGCTTGAGGTAGAAGAAGCAGAAATAAGAGAATGAGACAAGTTTGTACCATCAGTTGGCAGATGCTGCCAACTCAGTGGCTAGTGCTGTCTGGGCTTGGTTCATGTACAGCTTGCAGCATTTCCATAGGGACACAGTGAACATGACTGTGAACAGGGAGGGTGGAGAGGAGGGAAAAAGCAGGGAGAGAGAAAGGGAAAGAGGACRAAGGTGGCAGGAACCAGGAAGAAAAGACCTAAGGACTTGACACATGATCTTATTCTCATTTCAATACAGCACTGTTGCTATACATTCTGGAATTATTCTAAATGAATACACCAAAAAAGAATCAAGAAACACAAGGATGAATTTGGAGAGATGGATCAACTGGTGAAATTCAGACACTATATATATTGTCATATGTGCAGAAAAGACCAGGCRCTTATAAGGATCACAGAACAACAGAATCTCATTTAGGATGAGATTCCTAAAAATAATGCAATAAAGCAATGTCATTGTTTTCAGTTTCAACTTTCAAAGAGACAAATGAACTGGACTGACAATATCATGATTATGCCATCCATTAGTCTTTTTACTTTCTTCACAAAGTGAAGAAAAGATGTTCATCAGCATTTTAGTTCCTTCTGCTACATAAGCATCTCAAGTAAGCATGGAAAAGGGATAGAAATGTGACCAGCCTCTCCTAACTCTTTGGAAGTGTGTTTATCTCTCTCAAAGAAAATTTCATTTGTATTTCTTTCTTGAGGCAAAAGAAGATATTATCTAGTGATATTGACCTATTGGCAACTGTTAGATCTGAAGGACAATGGAGAGATCTGCATGTAAAGCAATGACACACACGCACACACAATTGGAATTTGAAAGGATGCACTAAGCTCCTTATACTTAAATCTAAAGGAAAGGGCATYCTTCTCTTTAAGCGATGATTCTCACTTCACATCACATAGAAGAGGCTTCCTGGAGAAGATTTTTTCATCTTATCTGTATTTTCATTTGTAAATAAATGCTTGTCATGCCTGGTCTTGAAAATGCTGGTGGTGGGCTCTACTCCTGCCTCTTCTTTGCTCCATTGAGAGCTCAGTCATTCCATGGGGCAGAGGCAGCTGTTAAAGGGACATGTGCTGTGTGTCTCTCAGCAGGACAGCCTCTTTCTAGCTTGCTTAAGCTAGGAAGATGTCCAAGCCTGCTGCATGATACATGAGTCACTAGGTCATCTGAGTTACAAGGAATTGGAAGGCAAGGCTCAGCAGAGAGGGGAGCAGGACCAAGAAAGGTCTCAGGACTCAGAAAACAACGGTCACTTAGCTGTGTTAGCAAATAGGTTAATACACTCGAGAGTCCGGGTATGAGGTACGAGTTCATCTGTGAACATTTTGTTACTGGATTTGTATCTATGTTAAGAGGTAAATAAATAGATACAAATTAAACATAAAAACATTCACTAAGACCTCTTTTCACAGCTCTTTTCATGGAGCTTACCTTCACCACAACATATATCACACTAATGTGTGCAAAGGGCTCCATTTTTCCCACAAAACAGGGTGATCATTCATAAGAAAAGTTTTCCATTGACATGTCAAACGTTACAGAAAGAAGAGTCAGGACAAAGATACTGAGGCCACCTTAAAGCTACTTAATATTTACTATTTTTTTTTTTACTAATTTTTTACTAATATTTAATTTTTTTTTACTAATATTTTACTAATATTTAATATTTACTATTAACACATGCACTGTGTTTTTAGAACTGTTATATGTGAGAATAAGTACCAATCTACTGAAAAGATGTGCCTTCAGTACATACATGTAAGTATGTGTGCCTTCAATAAACTTCAGTACCTTAGAAGCAGCCTAAATTCCACACCATTTTGCAGTTGCCATGGCAATGACCAGCATACATGTTTATGTAAAGCTACCTAGTATTTTGGCACATAAAGGTCTCTTGAACAGCTTTAACCTACACAAAAACATCCTTGTTTCCTCCTAGTTTTTATTTCATGTTTTTTTCTTCTCAATCATATTTCAGATAAGATTCTCCATTCTCAGTCATTTCTATTTAACGGAAGGTATGGATATGCTCTGACATTCTGATTAAACCATTAAGCCTGCAGAAGAAATGCTTCTTTTCAGTGAAATGAAGGAAGAGGGAATTTCTGCATAGTCCCCAATATTACTACCAATATGTAAGTATTTAATAATCTTATTTAGCCTTAGAACTGCCCCATTAGGGCAGTTGTTGTTGTTGTCATAGGTTGTTGCTAATAGAATTTCTAACCACTAAAAGTCTTGCTAGCACGTATGTCTAGCTCTACTAATGTCTCAGTAGTACTGAGCAGTCCAACATCCACCTCAGGAAAGACCTCTAAAAAGCCATTAGAGGACATTCTTCTGTATATATCTTCAGGAGTCCTGAGTGGGAAATTTCATAAAAATACACTGGTTTTATCTAAATATTTGCAAAAGCATAGCTACAGTGGAAAGAACTGCTCTTTTCCTCCTGCATTATAATCTCCTATCCAAGATGTAGCTCCGAGTTCTAGGACATCCTTGGTCTAGCAAGATTCGTATCCATGTTTCTGCCTTGCAGCTCTTATGTTTGGTCTTCCTGCACTTCAGCACTGACCATTTCATCCCCTGGTAGCCACAGACTTTGACACCATCCAGGTAAACGAGGAGCAATGACTCTGAAATCTTTCAAACAAGGTACCAATGCCTCCAACTACCGTCATATCTCCCTATATCTTATTTCTCAAGTGAAAAGAATGAGCTTCCTTCTGCCCTCTGAAGCAAATGAATCTGAGAGCCATGGATMGAGGGAGGCAAAGGATTGAGGACATCATCTGCTGGCTCGCTCAAGCAGCCTCTTATGCAATGCACTGGCTATGATTAATATTGTTCTGCTGTTCCTAACACATCCTTGGCATTGTCTGAAGGACTCTGGCACCAACTCAAAGCTCTGGGTTCCACACCAGCATCCAGGCCTCCGGGACACTCAGGACCAGATTCACAGATTCGTGTATCTGCACGTACACACCTGAGACAAACAGGAAATCTGTAAAACAGCACAAGGATCTTCAAGATCAGCACTCTAATATTTCTTTGCAAATAACAAGAGGACATAGCAAAAAGCCAAGTGAGACAAGCTACACAAAATCTTCTGTGGCATAGACATGTTTGTTTAAAAGGTAGTTTTAGATTGTTAGATTCCAGATAAAAATAAATATCTTATTATCTGTGATAACACATTTCTCAGTTCAATTATTTTTCCTTCAAGGAGATACAAAGTTTCTTTCAATTATGTCACAGAAAATGGGTCCATCTCCATCACATTAATTCCTGTTGCTTAAAATTAGCCTGGGACACATCATTTAGAAGGGGGAAGCTGATCCAACCACTGTTTATGCTTAATTAGGAAGAAACAAATCCTCAGTCTATTATTCACTTAGGTGAGGATATGGCAGTGAAATTTATGTAAAAGTTTTAGAGATAATTACAGTAAGCAAGGTAGAGGTTCACTGGCTTTGACACTATGTTCTAGTTGCTATGACAAAATGTTTGCATTTGGAATCTTCTATGGCACACTTAGGAAACCAGAAGTGCAAATCACATTGCTGCAGGAGTGAAGCTGTGCTATGAACAGTAACAGATAAAAAGATACTTGTGCTATAGCCACACTAATGGAGTTATTAACGGAATATCACTAATCTTCGATGCTACTTAAAATAGTAACATTCTCACAAATCTCTTCTTAATCAGAAACATCATCTTGTCTCCAAACCTTAAGGAAAAAGAGTCAAAGTTTACATTTGGGGGCGACAGGAAACCAGAACAGCTAAGCAAACGCCTTTCTGTGGGCTGAGCAATCTAAAAAATGTTTCTACACACTAGGGCAGTAGGTAAGGAGCACTGTGCACACCATCACTGCTTACAAAGACTATGAGAAATGCTAAAATTTATGAACTACTCAGAAGAACTTGAGAAGATCTGATTTCTCTTCCTCTTAGGTTTTGCACCATAAAGGTTAATTCTCAGGTATTTACTTTACCAGTAATCCTCTAAAGGTTACCACAAGAGGAAACTGGGACCCACAAAAATTTTTCAAATATTACTTCTCGTATGGAATCAACTAAGGAAGGGTGTGGGCTGGGAATGTCCTGGGAGAGGACATTTGTTCACCTAGAGGACCGTGAAATTAGATTATCTGGACAGCTCTTTCAGTCTGCCCTACCTAATTCCATCAGGCATCTTCTACTAGGAACCCAAAGAGAATGTCTGTGTCCTGTGTGCCCTGCTTCCTTCCTGTATCTTAACAGCTGATGATACTGCCTGTTGATAGGGCATGGTGTCAGGCAAATAAATAACTTTATGAAACCAAACAAAAGGCATATGTGCTTGGTTCCATTCATTTTCTCTTGCTGTGCCTATTTCTCAGCAGTTCAGAATCTGTCTCAATACCATAGCAAGAAACAGCTGTCACTGATACTGCATTTTATTAAGATATTCACGTAGTTTACATATTACTCATAACAGATTATTAATAAACCATTTATCTCAATCAGTTTTCCATTATCATTTTTAATACTGCACTGTTACCATGCAATCTGCAAAGTAAATAACCAGACAAAGATTGTAACAACAGATGGTCATTTGTGATCATGTAATTAMATGCCCATGGCTGCCCTACAACCTAATCTGCTACCCTCACTTGCAAACTGCAGATGAAGACAATGGTAAATGATATTTCAACCTGTTGGAACACACAGATTTATTACAATGCAATTTACTAGATATTGTAAGATATTTATCCCAGAATAATTTAGTGGACAACTGTGTCATTTAAATTTACACCATGTAATGAACCTACCTAAACTTCGCACATGAAACAATGTAGATGCTTACAGGATCTACAGGTGCTGTTTCCTGATAGAGTACAAAAGGCTTTCACTGGATGTGACAGGAAATTAGAGCAAAAACTTATACAAGATATGCAAYATATGTAATAAGATATTAATTCTAATAGAGATACGTTTTCTTGCACATAGAACAATAGTTGAAGTCAACAGACCTGCCTTTGTCTTTTGAATGTCGCTTACTCCTAACTTCCCTATACAGAGAAGGTTATATCTCTGTGCAATCAGTATAGTAGCAATAACTCAGCAGCACTCTGTGGCACATTTTTTATCTGTCTAAAATCTCCTAATATTTTCTAATGACAGGACTACAGAAGTACAAGGTAATGTTTCAGAAAGAATAGTCTTAAAAATCTCCATTAGCTTGTTGAAAAGATCTAAAATAGTCTATCTTTTTTTTTAAAACTGAATTATATTTAAGATCTCACAGAAGCCTGAAGATTACACTGCAGTAAGTATGCAGACGGTATTATCTATACTTGCATCTAGTAATACCTATGAAACAATAGTTTGTTGCTTTAAAATTTCATGAGCCTGTAATACAACACATTTGTACATAAAAGGTGCCCAATTCCGTTCTTGGCTTCCTTTCCTTAGACAGGAGTCCTTCCAAGCTACACGTGTAGCTTTGCTGTTCATTACTCCTTGTACCTATTCAAGTTGAACATTTTATCTCAGCTATATTCTCACCTGAAATAGGTAAAAGAATCTAAAAACTGTAAGAAGAAAACCTGTACATAAAAACAGAAGGGCAATTTACATGCTGCTGTTTTCAGGAAGCTTGCTGAGAAGTAGCATGAGTGCTTAGAAGATTAATATTATGACTCTTCTTACTAATAACAGAAGTATTATAATGCACCAATGACATTTTTTTTATATTCAAAGAATGGACACGGTCCCAAGGCAAGAGAATAACTTATAATAAGAATAACAGCTAGCAAAAGCACCAGTCCCAAGAAGGAATTATAATGGGGGATATTTTTTATTTTCTTGAAAGCTCAAACCCCATGATACTCCTCATTTCTGAATTAGACAGAAACACTGTGACAGCAGTAGGCAGAGTCAGTTCCTCTGCACATATGAGAAAGAGAAGATATATGTGCTAATTTTTAAAAGTGTGAGTCTCAGAAAGGGAAACTATATATCCTGGATAATAATTAGTGACAACTACTGCAGTCACAGATGTTTCTGCTTAACAAAACCTTTCTAAAATTGTAGGACATACTCACTAGGTGTAAAAAAGAGCAAGAAAGCAATTAAAAAATAGTATTTGTACTGTAAGCAGCACGCTACCCAAGCATAGATTTTATGATCACCCAGTGAATCCAGAGCCACCCTCGGGCAGATGTGGTCTAGTAGTATATCAAAGAAGAGTAGTATTCATTTTAGTTCTATATATTCAATCCAAAGATCAGAAAGGACATTAATACACATGCAATAATGGTACTCTTTAGCAATCTGGTAAAACAGAGAAATATTACAATTACATAATTTTAAGTTTTTTTTAGAGAAGGAAATCTGAGCTGCAGAGAAGAGATCAAATAGGCTGAACTTTCATGGAAACTCGGGGCACAATCAAACCCCAAACACAGAAGTTCCTGTCTCACAGTGCTCGCCTTTAGAAGCCATGTTTGTTCAACAATTGTTTGAAAACAATTGTTTGTTTTGTTCAACAACAATTTGTTCAACAATTGTTTGAAGAACATATGTTTTAAGATCCTGGAACAAGGTATGATTAGAAAGAGAATTGTCATCCTGATATTAAAAGATGCTGCTTCAGATTTTCTTTTTCTTTTGTGCAAATAAGTAAGGCAGATACTTACAGCCTGACATATAATTGGGTATTTAACACGATTGATTCCACCAGCAAAAACAGCAAAAGTAAGAGCAGTATGGAAACAAAAGTTGAGAAGCATGTGCCATCCTTTTCTACTGATTCGGATTGTGCTGTTGAAACAAAAAAGAAGATAAACAATATATTATGTAAATACTTTGGAAAAATATTTAACATGACAGAATTAAACTCTATGACTCTTTAATATCTACATAATTCCATTTATCTATAGAACAAGAGCCCAGTTTATAAAGCATTGAAGTCAACAGGGGAAAAAGAAGAGTCTAATGATTTGAAGGTGCCTTCCAATCAAGCATGTAATGAAGAGTGATATAAGCAAAAAGCTCATTGAATTGCTTCAGATAAGTAGAACTGTAACAAGATGTTTCTGAAGGATTAAATGGAAGCAGGTGATAAGTCATTGCATTAAGCTCATCTGATTAATATTTAGCAGCTTCTACAGTATAGTATATTCCTTTTTAAAATTGCTAATAGTCTTTTAACAAAAGTGTGTAGTTAAAATGACATTTATATAAATTTTTTATATAGATAAAAGATTTAAGATTTTAAGATTTTAAGAAAAACACACATTTTCTAAAATAAAGCAAATTTAAAACTCAAAGAAAATCTCTTTCATGCAATGAAGGCTTCAGACTTGTTCTAAGATGCCAAAACTGCTGATCTATCTGCAGCTTCTTGACTAGAACCAATCCCACATTAGGGGGATGGTCCTTGTGGATTTATGCCGAACAGATTTATCCTAAATTGTCAAGCTAGAAATTTTAGGAATACTATGCAGATCATTTTGATATACATCTCAAGAAGGTACCAAAGGTCATCATAATGATTTATGTTTTCCATTTTAAAATTGTTGCTTAGAAGAATTGGCATATTTTTAGACAGAAGSTTCCATGTTCTTCATCATTCCCAGAAGAATTTAGACGCATGACAGACTTCCATTTTCTATAAATCCTTATTCTATTTTTTTTTTACATAAACTTTTAATGACTTCTGTATTCTAAATTACATTACTATCCAACAACAATTAAGATCATTTAAAGTACTCTTTTTAGCGAGGAATAGCAAAATTCTTACCTGTGATGGACAATGTAGGTGATAATAGAAGCAAACAGACACAACAACATAACTGCGGTACATGCATATACCACAGGGTGCAGAAACTCCCCTGGGTACTGGGGGAAAGAGAGCACTGTCTTAAAATCCTATGGAGAAAGCAAAATGATTTAACATTGTTAGGCATGTGTGAAACTCTGAGACTTCATTACAGTGTGTCACGTCATTTCTAGCTGTTTGCTTTCAAGAGTAGGAAAATAAGACAAAGTTTTTATGTAGATTTAGTTCATGAATTTACAGTGATATCCAATGGCTGTTTCCTCATCTTCATACACTTTGTAAGAGAGAAATTAACCTTTTTGTACAAGCAGACAGATCCTAATTAAAAAAAAAAAGTCTAGGAAAAAAACAGAGAGGATTACACCTTGCAGGCATTAGCAGTATCTGTTCTTTCTGGTAACATGAGCTTTATGCATGTGTTCTACCAGGATATTAAGCACAAAATATCAAATTACCATAAAGGTCTCTAAACGGAATATATATGACTTCAGAAGGACCACTCAAAAATGCAAAGCCATGAGAACACACCCCAAATATCAACCAATCACATTCTATATTCAAGTATCATTCACAGCTAGTGTGTGTCCTCTGGCCCAGTGACCTTCATTCCCGGTTGCACATATGCTACTGTCTATGTCAATTCAAAAGTATTTTTACAGCAGACTGAAGAGCCACAAGTTCCTTTTGGGGCTTCTGGTGTCTGTTGATACAATACTTCAAGGAAAAATGATTAAAAAGGAGTATCTTTATAAAATTACCCACATAAAATTCCCACTCTGACTTATTGGATCTCACTCATGAACAGGAGCTCACACAAAAATAAAGAGTCACAGGAGAGCTAAATCTGCAGGAGAGAAAGACGGAAAGCAAAAGTAGTCTGTATGGAAAACACAAAATCTTCAGACTCTCTGAGATAAACCAAGCATTAGAATTTCACTAAGGCACATGAGTTTGTGCCTCTACATTTCTGCAAATACCACAAATCAGACATATAAACCATCACCAGAGAGCACACAAAGTATCTGCACGTCACTTTCCATGTGCAATGGCACTGTGTGCACAGAGATAAACATGCATCCTAAAACAGAAAAAAACCCCCGCTTATTACAAAAATCTGACAAACTCCAAGTTTAACACTAAAAATACAGACATACATTTAAAAGCTTTTCTTCATATTTGTCAGTTTTAGGATTCTATGGAAGAAAATTCCATGCATTCCATGCATTCTTTTACTGGGGTGAAAGACAGAAGCTGATCTCCCCTTGGAGACTGGGACTGTGATACTAACATGTGATACTAACATTTTTATCACATTTTCATGCAGAGAATTGATTTCCAGGGCCATTATTTATGTATTTGTACTTGTAATGTAACAGTAGCTAATAATCATATGTAGTTATTAAATCAATGCATGATGTACACTTCAGTTTACTTTCCAGAGGGTTCTTACAAGCAATACCTACCCTGGTAATCATTACTTTTACTTCATGCTAGCTTTTAAGTTCCTAAGAATGATTATACTGTATATAACCTCTTCAGACATATATATTAACATTAAATCCTAAAATAGAACAGCTTGCAACATACATAAACAAAAGCCCACAAGAACCATATAAGCAAGATGGTAAATATATGCAATCATATCCCATTTTCCCTGAAATATTTCTGTGGCTTTCATGTGTCCCTGCATTCAAACGCAAAGTCTGCTCATTCACTGCTTGTCCCTCATGCCCTTCCTCAGCGTTGCCTGGTTTACCAAGTCTCAAATTCAGCCACAGAGTTATTTTCACTCTCTCTGCTAATGCCTCTCACTATTCTTCCCTCAGTCACCACTAAAAGAAATTTTTAACATATATTCAGTTCATACATAACACACAATATTCTTTATAACTCTATTGGCTAAGAACCACACACTCAGATAATCTCATGTCCTTTTGTTAACCTCTTTTCTCCTATATGTTTACTTGCATTATGTCCTTACTAACTATTCCAGATATTGAGTTTTTTGAGACACAGACATTTCTTTACCAGAAATGTTCACAACAATTCTAGCTCAAATAATTTTATTTCACATCACTAGACTAGCTATGTAAATAAATACTGGACTATTTAACTAGAAATATTCTGCTGAAAACTATGAAATATTTCTAGGTCTTACTGGTACAATCAGATTTTGGTAAACCAGCAGCTCTCCTTGTTAACCTCTTGTGTATGCTCTTAAGCATAAGCTTGTTTCATTTTTGCATATTAAGGAAGTTATTACCATAACAGATACGCTAACAGTGCAGTTATTTAAAGACATAATGTCTCAGATATTTCTCGGAAGATGATTGCAATGATAACAGAATTGTGAAAATGGAAACTGAAAGMAATGCATTTATGTAACAACATAAGAAGGCGACTTGAGCTGGCATCATTGACTACACAAAAAAAMCAGCTTTTAATATTGCAAACGCAGGGACTGACCAATCACTATGTGTTTGGGCACTTACATAAAAGCAAATGCCATATGCTCTACAGTGTTACAGTAATTTTGCCTGCAGAAGAATCAAGAGCAATCAGCATCTTAGAGCTAATTTACATTTAAAAGTATTCATATTTTATCATCTCTTTTCTAACCCTAGTAAATAAATACTAAAACTTTTAAGTAAGCGTACCATAAGGCATTATTRTCAATGTAGAAGAGCCTTTTTAAGAGTTTTGTGTATTAAAAACTGACTTCATTACAGACACATAATAAATTTGTCTTCTTTTTAATGATAATTAGAACTTATTGATCTGTCAGCATTCCCTGAGTAATTCTCTGGGGAAGGCAGCGAGCAGAAAATTTTTTTTTTCCTCATGTTGTAGGCATAGCAGCCTATTTGTATGCTACATCTRTACAAGGTGTTTTTGATTATATTTCTTGAAAGAGTCTAAAAGGATGATAATAGCAAAATTGGAAGGAACTTCCTGCAAGAAAATGGATATACACAAGATTTTTAACATTTCAAAAGTACTGTAGTCTACAACTATAAGGCCAGTAAAATGTTGCTTAACGAGACATAGTCTTTCATTTACCCTTACAAGAAGCTGCAAAACCAAGCAGTCTCTGGTGTAAATGGCACCATCATTCATAAAGCACTGAAGACATTAGTGATATAAATTAGTGACAGAAAAGACATTTTATCAGCTGTTTCATCCAATAACAGGAATTATGAAAACATTATGGTGACAGTGGGACCGTAAACTTTACTTGCGACTTCATTCTGAAAGTCAACTAAAACTAATGTATCTACACTGATAACTTAGAAATCAATTTGAAAATATAAAGAAGTGTATAGATAACTTACATACTGAAGGCAACCCCGAGATATCTCATAACAAATATTTATCTCATAATCTTGTTATCTCATAACAAGATATTTCCATAAATCACAGATGATAAAAAAGCAGTCTAGTTCTTGTACATTTTCATTACTCATATAATTATTAGCAAATTAAGATTTTTAATGCTTATATGATGACTTCAGAAAGTATAATGTAATTGACTTCTGTGTTTAAAGCTGGACATGTGAAATTGTGTTTCTCAAGTCAAGACTTAAGAAACACCTTGGGTTAGATTTAGATCTATATTCACATTTATAGATTCCTAGGCAACATAAAACTTAAAATTAAGATGACAGACTCTATTAGCATGCTTAGGAGCATCTGAAAATGGCAATGAGTTAGGCCTCTGTATAGGGAGCCAAAAACACTGCAATGCAAATTGAGTGAAGCACTTGATATGCAGGAGGGCAGGGCAGCAATCTCAAAAGGTTTGAGGAATAGGCTGATAGGAACCTCATGAAGTTCAGCCAAGGCAAATACAGACTTTCCTACTTCTGAGTCAGAATAACACCTGCAGCAGTACAGGCTGGGGGACACTTGGCAGAAAGAAGCTTTGCAGGAAAGCCTCAGGAGGTCCTGGTGGAAAACAAATTGAAATGGGTCCCGGTGGCATGCAAAGCTAGACACATATTGGGTTATATTAGCAAGAGTCTACGTAGCAAGTTGGGTGAACAGATCATTCCCTTTTATCCAGCATTTGAGAGAGCAAATCTTGAGTACTGTGTTCAGTTTGAGCGCTTCAGTACAAGAAATACATTGACAGTGGGGAAGCAGTCCAACAGGGTAAGACAGTAGGGCAGCTGGTGATGTAGATCCTAGGTCTTTGATGGGCATCTTCTATCTCCCGGAAGACATCATTTTATTGGTCTTCTTCATAGTTTACATCCCCCATCCTCCTGCTAAGGGTGCACAACTAAGAACAGAAGACCCATTAAGACATAAAGGAAGAAAGAGCTTCCGTCAGAAGCTTGATTTCTTAAAAAGGTAGGGCAGTTATGAAGCAGATGAACTTGGATTTTAGTCCCCAGAGCCAAGTTAGTTTATGCATTTTGCATAGTGAATATTATATAAATTATTCAGTATAACTGAACAAAAAGTAAATATAAATCAAGGAGAAAGCCAAGGAGATCTTGCTGTCTCATAAGAGTACTTTAACCCACGGCTTTATAAACAAGATAGGTACTATCAGGAATATTCCAAAATAAAAGCAATCTTTGCTGAGTGGCTGGCCATATATCCTAAGTATTCCCTGTTACGTGAGCCACGCATGCYAGCTGAGGTGAAGAGTGTGTGCCTATTGATCCGATCTCTGAATGCCAGCAGAGGCGAGGCTTCCAGCTATTCACACTGAGTAGCATCTCCCTTAGAAGGGAATTTCACTGGTTCCAGTCCACCAGACTGGCTTGTTCCTTTTAGTTTTGATAGTGATTAGTCTTTGACATCCATATTCTTTGGTTTTGGTGCTCATAATTTGCTAGGGTCTAATTTCTAGGTGTGAAGGCTTTTTATAGGCATTAAAAAAAACATTAAAAATATTAAGAAAGTAGCTTGTGTGGTACTGTGACCTTTCCATTTTGGAAAGACATGAAAGATTCAGAGAATGCTTCTAAAACTGCAAGAGAAGTACCCTCGACCTCTTTTAGTGTGAGACAGAACTACCGTCTTGTCTCTCCTCAAAATGGAGAGTTTTCTAAGGTTTGTTTTCTGAAAAGTTTCAAATTTGTCCTGTGTTCATCAGTTCAGTCTCCTCAGACCTATATTATCTCAAATAACTATCTACTGACTGTAAGATACTTTCTGAAAGAATGACTCTATATTCACAGGGGAAAAAAATCACCTATATTGTTTTGAGTAAGAGATGCACTGAACTGTAACAAAAATAGGAACATTGTTTACAATCTCATGTCTGTATGACCTATATTCAAGTTTATTAAAAAATGTTAACAAAGTTTATTAATCCATTTTCTCTTAATTGGGAATTTACATACATAGACCAATTTGAGAATTTTACCTCAGGTCGTTTGCTAAATGGAAAGAGGAAATCACTAGACAATGGAGTCTGAGGGGGAAAAGGACTTGCTGCACACATTTATAGTAATATCCATCACTACTGAGTTGCCATTCTAGTCTAAGAAAAATGAAACGAAGAACAAAGGTCAACATATGTCAAAATCTATTTAACAAATTTTGTAATATACTGTGAATTTCAGATGTTTCTATTGGATATTGTTATCTCCTAAGAGATACAATTTTAGCCATACACACTATTGCTACAGGCCACTACATTGCTCATAACAAACAGAAGCACAGTCTTGAAGAATTAAAACAGTCACATAAAGCTCATTTCACAGAAGAAATGTTACTCTGAAACAACAACAAAACCTCACACACACTGCAGATATTCATAGACCCCCACAGGTCTTTGGCCAGGAGAAATTAGATTGCTTCTGTCTCTCATCTAGAGGTAACAGTAGAAAGTGAAGGCAGGGGACTGGTCTAAACACACAGTAAATGAAGAAAAATGCAGGAATATAACTCAGGAGGTTCACAGCATTTGCTCTCACCCCTGAGGCATGCCAGTCAAGAGCTGATCAGCAGAAGACAATGCTGTGTTATGCTCCTTTGTCTGAACCTACGCTTCCACTTGACCTGCACACCCCATGCAGGAATGTGCGAGAGTGTTGTACGCATCCTTATATCTCCTTCCCAACTCGGTGGCCAGACTGCATTCTTTTTTACTGATATTACTCTAACAAGAACTGACAGTACTCACTGACAGAAAGGAAATATCTGAAGATGAAGTTTCTCACTTGAAGCATGCTCGTGCTCATTAATTATCAATCACAGTTGATAAATCCTTGATTACAGCTTTTCTTGAAAGGGACCCCATGAATCCTTTATTTTTAGCCTTTTACGGTTCATGGGCAAAAATGACTTGTATAAAAATAGTTCATGAACTTTGTTCATATGAGAAAGATGATGAAGGTAAATCTTAATTTACAGTAATGTAAATCTTTAGGTTCACATTTGCTTTTTTGCTGCACTTCAGTTTACAGCTATTACATCATGCTTATGACAATCACCTCACAAGATAATAATCAATTACAAATCTTTATGGTTTAACATATTTGATTATATTATAGAGAAAAAATAACATTTATCTTGACATTGTATCAAATTCCACTGGCTAGCTGCTAGCTACTGCTAAYTATTTTGAATTTACTGTCAGTTTGTCAGCATTTTAAAATGCACCAGCCACTCAGATGTGGTATCAGAGATACACATAGGAACTGCATATTGTTCATATTGGAAAGTAATATTGAGGTAGAACAATTAAATATTTTTCGCTTCTCATATGAGAATTGAGCTGCTCCAAAAAGTATAATCCAAATTAAACAAAGCAAGTCCATGGCATTACACCACAAAACACCAATTAGCAAATATTGTGCTCGCTTGTATGGGAACAGATGCACATAATAAACTGGCAAAAGTTTTCCATGAGCTGTTTAGAAAGACTGTTGCTGGCAGATGTGCCTCTATGCATGCATTGTACGTGTACATTATAATAACCTCAAGCTGGGCATCTCTTCTCCTAGTGCAAGTGTGAAACGTGAGCAAGGCACATGTCATGTCTGCATGGTTGCTACTGTAGCAACAACAGAGCTACAATGACTCTAAGAAAATGAGAGAATCACACAAGAAATAAGCAAAGTTGCATTAGTATAAGAAACAAACAATGGTGCAGAGACAAAAAGCTGTAGTAAGTTGCCTCTCAGGCTGTGGAAAAGTCATCACCTGCATTTTACCAGACATAAACCTGCGTTCAGTTTTGCAAACTAAAAACAAATAGCTGCCCTTGTGCAAACAGAACCAAATGTTGGCCTCTGCAAAGGCAACAGGGGCTTCCCTGAATGAATCCACCAACACATCCTCAAAGCGCAGCTGGGATTCAGCTTTGGGGAAACTGAGGCCTGGGGGCAAAAAGGAAAAGGGGAACTTAAGGCAACTGCAAAAAGACAAGGCAAGTCTGCTGCTCTCACATCTTGGGAAGCACTCTAAAATCCCAAATGAGGCTGACAGGAGCAATCCAACCTCCGAGCAACTTGGAGAGAAATGGGTTCTTACAACGTGGCCGATAATACCCGCATTTAACTCGTGGGTGTTGGAGCGGCGTGCCGCGATTGGCTCCATCTGGGCTCCATCTGACAGCAGCAGCTTGGTATTCCCTGCACACGTCCCAGGGATCACTGGCGCCTGTGCTCGCTGTCTCCCCTCCCATAACACAGCATTTACTCAAYTGTCCCCACCGTGGTGATGAGCACAAGCAGCAGCTCCAGTGCAGCCAGGCATTTGGGATTGAGCTGCTAGGAAGCATACGCATCTGGCTAATCTTTTTGCAGTCAGTTTCTAATCAATATTTTTAATAGTGGAAGCATCTTCTCACTGGTATCTGTTGGAAACTTTAGGATTTTTTTTGTTTGCTTTCCACTATGCCGCAGGCAGTAATGTGTGTCTTTATGGCAGACATAATCTTTTTGCTGTCGCAAAGGTAACTTTCTGCTTAGCAGGACAGTTAAATAGCTGCTATGTGAACTGTGAGTATGACTGAGAACAGATCAAAGCAGGCTGATGGGTTAGTGCTGTACTGAAATATTATTCTTTGTGAGCAGCAATCTAGCAAAAAAAGACTATCAGYAGCAGTATGCAAACTAAAATCCCTACAACATCAAGGACAACACTGTCCTTGTTTAAAAGAGCACAAGATGTTATTCCTCTCCATTTATTAAATGATTCAACATTGCGGTATGCCTGCAACTAATTAGTATGATCAACACAGTGCAGAGCAGGAACAAAAGCAGACCAGCCTTTGAGATGCACTGATGTAAAAACACACAGGAGTATCCATTTTTAAACCCTGTCTTATAATTTATAACCACTATACACTGATCATTCCTTGATGGAACTTTCTCTTGTTAGACCAAATTTAATGTCATTCTTGATTAGGTCAATCTCTGGATATTAGAGCTGACCAGGGTTATTCACTTACTAGCAGTTAAATAACTTACTTGAAGACTGTCTTATATTACACATTATGGAAAAAGAAAGGTCAGTTACTGACAGGTAAGAATGATATGGGTACATGGAAAAAGAGCATATATGTGGAAAAAAGAGTGAGCGAGAAAGAGAAAGAGAGAGAGAGAGAGAGAGAGAGAGAGAGGGTTATATTTGCTAAGTCATATACTCACCATTAGCACTGCAAAGTTACTGAAGTGCGTACTCTGAATGGTGGTAATATTGCCTGCAGAACTGATTATGTGGCACCCTTCTCCCCACCAGCCTCCATGTCCATCTAGAAGGTCAAAATCCCAGAAGGCTGCAATGGGGTCTATACCCCGTGCAAAGTGCCTCAACCCTATAGTCAGAGGGCTGGTAAGGTTTCCAAAGCTGCACCCATCTGCAAAAGCAACAAACTGATTCAGAGAGATGGAGTGGAAAACCCTTTAGTGATGCATGCTGTGTAAAGATATCAAATGTACTGAAACTACAGAAAAAAAAAATCAATAGATACAAACTCCTAATAGTTAAAATTAAAGGTAATGTTCACATTCAGAAAAGTTTGCAGTAGCTTAAATAAACCAAAACGCACATTTCAGTCTCATAATGTGTCCAAGTGATCTAACCCTCCTTCACAAAGCTGATTTTTTTTCAATTCTTAAATTAGGTACAATATTTCACTATTGCTCATGTAACTGCAAAAAGGGCTCGGCTTCATAGTATGCTTAGGTAGCTAAGAAAATTCTGCACTTTGAAAGTCACATTTAAACATTTTAAAATATTAAGAGAAATGTAAACTCTATTCAGATTCAAATAAAATTATTAGAATTGCCTGAGTAAATAATTAATCAAAATAATGACTCATGGTATATGACCCATCACATTTAAACAAAAAGCCTTTAACAGCACCTGCTTTAGATTTATCATATCACAAAGCATACCAGTGAGCAYTGATACATGCAACAGGGCACTGTTCCCACCCCAACAATCTTATTTTCACGAGTGTCTCGGTTGTCAGTATTGCAATTCTCATTCTAAAAATTATAACAAGGTTCCTTCCTATGGCACCTTGCTCTGAGAAAACAAGCATCTGAAACAAGTATCAACRAATAGTAATCCCAAATTTGCATTCTAGTCATACTGTAATTGTATTTCTTTCTTTGCAGAATAATCTGAATAAAATCATGCAGACAGGAATAAATCCACACGCTTGGGTAAAAGAGAGAGACTGTTCCCAGCCTCTCAGTACATTCTACTCCTCTAT
Organism: Eudromia elegans; assembly: GCA_003342815.1. Taxonomy (NCBI): domain Eukaryota; kingdom Metazoa; phylum Chordata; class Aves; order Tinamiformes; family Tinamidae; genus Eudromia; species Eudromia elegans. Next base: position 590,021 of record PTEX01000299.1, on the reverse strand, counting down.
TTTCTACATAATCAAGTATACCATAGCTTTCAGATTAAAGGAAATAATGCATAACGASTCCTCACCTATTTTAGCAAAAACAGCTGGTGTGGCAACAGTCCTGCGTTTCCCGTCGTCTGCAAGATTTGATGAGTTTCCTGTGCTAGGAAAGAGTTTTCCATTCCGAAAGACAATAAACTGTAGCTTGCAAGTGGAGTTATCAACAGATTGCCAGGCTGAAGACTGAGCAAAGACAGACTGTGGCAAATGAACTGAAGCTACCGCTACAGCATTCTGTACAATGAGAAAAAAARAGAAACATTTAAAATGCAAATCACAACAGGGTTGCTTTCATGATGTTTTAAACTCCGGTACAAGAAATGTGCGCTGCCTTCTTTTTCCAACAGACTGGAAGCAACCAAAGAAGCACGAGCTGTAACCATGGGAATAGTGCATAGTACAGTGCATATTAAAAGGAAAAAGGTTTTGACTGAATGTGCGAGTCTATATGGTCAAGCTCCCTGCTGCAGAGGTGAGAATGGTTCTTACCGTGCCTGCTAGAGGGTCCATCAACACTGCAGATCTGATTTAAAGAGACAACCTCTACCAGGTTTTCTCCTTCACTTAAAACAGAATCAGACAACTTACATTAAAACATTTCTCCAAAAGGGTACTTAAAGAGTACTAAAATAATTTTATTAATATAAAAAGAAAAATACATCAGTAGAGAACTGCAAATGTAGCAAATAGTACATTTTGTGAGCACATTATTCTTGCTTTAGGTATGGAAAATCAGTTAGCTGTGTGTTGTAGTAATGCAGGAATAAATTTAGTATGAACACTAACATAGCAGAAGAAAACAACACAACACTAGGAGGAAATGAAYGGAGACTGTCAGCTCACTATAATGCCTTTGAATTGTGAGGGCGTTATACCTCCTTTTATAAGCAGATAAATCCCTTATARCACATCCCTTATAGCACACCAAATGTTACGTTCTGAGCACTTTTCTCATCCTGCAGTTGTTTGTCCTATCAAAGTAACAAACTAATCATTAAAGACTATTTGCAAGAAAAAACAGATGATGAGCAATGGGAAAACAAACAAGCAGAGTCCATCTTGAGCCTGTAAGTGAAAAGTGTATGTATTTAAAAACAAACAATCTGTAAAATGTTCTCATTTGCATCTCCCCAAGGGCAAAATGTAGCTTCTTGTGCACATAATTTACATAGCTTATCACACAGTTTACTCATAGTACATGCACGCTGCCTCCTTGAGAGGTACAACAACCATCTTCTCCATCCTGTAAACAAACATGTCATTAATGTACGTGCATGTGCTGTGACAAGCACATGAATGAATGTGAAAAGGTGCAAAAGAGATTTATGAGAAAACTAAAAGTTAAGCACAGATCTTAGTCAGCCAATGACCTCACAGGTAACGTGGCTGAAAAGCTTGAGCAGCCACTGATGTCAGCGGGTTGCTTAAAYGAGCAGGCGAAGGCTAGGGCACAATGTCCCCTGAGTTACCATGTACATTTTGGAAAGGTTGGAGATTTTAACAGTAAAAATTCCCCCATCTCATATATTCCATCTAGTTGATGACAATTATTAAAAATTCTCAGGAGAAAACAGGAAATAGCAACAGGAGATATTTCTTTACTCTTTCTTTTTCACAACGGATTTTAAAATGGCTCTGAAGGTTTCCATTGGAAATAATTGAGCTAATCATCAGGCACTTGTCTTCAGATAGGTTTCACTGCCTAATTTGCTGATTATAAAACTGTCATAAATAGCTTTACTTTGCACTCTGAAAAAGACATATTTCATTGCATGATMTGCCAAAGTAGCTGTGCAATCTGAACTTCTGATAATATAATTTTAGCTGTAAAATTGTTATCAATAAGTATATATATGTGTGTGTATATATATATTCTAACTAGTGTAATTTGTCAAACTCCAAATCACTACTGAGGACTGCTCTGAAGAGGTGTAAGAGTGCAAGACAACTTGCAGCACAATAAACTTTTACAGGATTTTTATTATTATTCTGTGCTGGAAATAAAACAACGGCAATGATATTAAATTACACAAATTAATTATTATACACAAAAAGAAAGCTAGAAGCYTCTGAATAAGTTTATGATAATGAAAGCAAGAGCTAAAGGCATTGGGATAAGCAACAATGTGCCATGACTTGACGAAAGCAGCCYTGAATATGTCAAAGGAATACAACAGTTTTATAGCACTTCTGCTATGAGGCAAAACCATCTAATTCAGTGTGAGTTTCAAATATTTTCCCTCCTGTGAGTCTCTGATACTACTACTACTACCACCACAAAAAATGGTTAACACCACAGGAGGCATGTGGCTTTGTGATGGCAGGTCGCAGGAATAGGGAGAGCACAGGGCCATCCTATCTCACCTCCATGCTCCTGCCCAGATTCTGCCTGCACTCAGGGTCAGAAAAGGACTGTGGCAGCAGAATTCAATGTCTTTATCTATAGGCTATGCCTTATTCTCACACATTAAAGGCTGTAGCCTGTATACATTGGCTACCAAGGGGCTTAGCACAGACAGGCTGCAGTCCTCGGCACATCTTGCCGCACGTTAACAGCTGCCGCATGGCAGAAAGCCACACTTAGAGAAAATGACTTCCACRTTAGGCTTCCTGAGAGGGTTTTTTYYCCCCCTGTTTTTCCTCCATAAAATTTACCATGGCCATTAATATCCATAAAATTAACCATTTAATAATCTTTGCTAATTAATGTCTGTGGTCAATTACAGTGCTGCAGCTTCATTGTAAATGCTCTCCTAAGTATATCCAATATAAGGAAATGTCTTTGAGTGCTGGTTAGATGGGGAAGGGAAGGCAAAGGGGCATGGCTGCTCTTTGTGTATACCTGAAAGCAAAATACTTACAGCACATCGAGTATTTACTTTGTATAAATATGCCTCAAAACTAAACTGTGCTACAGCAACATGCCTGCCAACAACCTCATGCACTACAATATTCATGAAAAACGCACACATTGAAAGTGCCCACACATTCACAATGCTGTTTAAAAATATGAATAAATATTTGTGAGCAATTTGTACGTCTAGGATATGTGAGAATCCTTTCTTCAATAGCATTAGTCATTATTCACAGGAGAGGAATCTGAGCAATGAAGCAAACTTATTATTGCAGCAGAGGATGGATGGAGCCTGAGTGGAGGCTCAATCCTGGATGTTGCTAACGTTGCATGTAGTGAGGTAGCCACTTCACCGCTCTTGCCTCAGGTTCCCTCTTATTTGGGGAAATGAAATCAATTGCATTTATTTTCCTCTGCAAGGTGGTCCGAGTCTGGAGACGTCAGAATAACATGGAAATTAATATTACTATTATCAATGACAGTGATGTTGATTTTTAAATGAATTATTGTACGTCAGATGCTTGAAATTCCCCATTAAAATGTATTTTTATAATTTTGTTTGAACACCATACCACCATGCTACACAGGTGCCATTTCTTAGCATGTTAGTGGTAGCATCCCTAGAATCCCTGTGCATGAGATCTGCAGCTCTGCAATGAGAGGAGCACCAGTATCTCATTTTCCCATGAAAAGCTCAGAGTTTGTGTCAGCAATTCCTTAGCTAGGATTTAGACATTCTGTAAGCATTTTCAAAACAGTTCATCAATAATCCCTTCCCGACTCCATTCCACTTTTAATCCTATTAACTGGATTGGACAGGTATTCTTTAGGGGGAAGAAAAAAAAAAAAAAAAAAAGAAATTCTGAGCATACTGAAGATTTTCCTAAGTAATGTTTTTCCAAAGGAGTATTTCTTTTGTGCTGGAAAATCCCAGTTCTTAAAAATGGAAGCTATCTACATAGATCCATTCTTCTAGACACAATTATGATAGGAACAATGCAAGTTTCTAAACCTGTTATCTCCCATGTCATTCTGCCTGGATGTTCCAAATTTGCTGTGCTACCCATAGCTGGACTTCGAGAGCTTATCAGCAGTAAAACAGCCCCGGAGAGTCACTGGGAGTCTCCTAGGACACCCTGCTCCCGGGGACTCCTTGAAACTTGAGAAAATTTCCAAACTTTGTTTCATGTTGTCCCTTCTGAGCTAATTTTTGTGTGCGGAGCGGAAACCAGTTTCCAGTGTTTTGGAAAGGAACCATGAGAAAACAGATAAATTTGACTAGCTTCCCAAAGTTTAAAATTTCAACAGAAAATCCCAGTCTGTGGAGGAAATGGTCGTCAGGATATTGAGAGCTACAGACTCTTGACATTTTTGCAGCTCATGCATGTGTGACYCTTATTAAAAATGTTTTAAGGGAATAATGAAATATTTAAAGTGAAGTTTTTCCCAAGGCAATTTTATTCTGGTCTGTGGTCCATTCCTTATAATCAATGCTAGCATTTACAAGGCGCTTTTAAGTGTTTAGGAAAGACAGCCTCTGGCTCTAGGTGCTTTTGTGATACCTTGGCCCTTCTAGTTTCACAAGCATTTAAATAGACCTTCTCCTATTTTCATCATTGCTTCCTGATGGTCCTGCTTCATTTGCCTAAATTAAGCATAATAGTGAGAGAATTCACTTGTTATCAGATGATCAGTATTAAGAAAGATGCTTGGTTACAGTGTAGAATGACATAAATCAAATTATTTGCAGCAGCACTTTCTTGCTTCTGCTTTAATATCGAGTTCAAGGACAGTATTTTGGTTTGAGATAAAATATATTTCTTAGAAAAGCATCAATCTTGATTCAAAGACATGAAGCTATTGGAATCCTCAGAACAGTTGTAGGGTATATTTTTTTTCCCAATAGATAATATCCTGAACTTAAAAAACTACCTTAACATGAGTTTAGAAGAGGAATGGAGGACAAAAAAAGGAAAGGAAATGAAATTACCTGAACACTTGGCAGAGAAATGGAAAAATCAACTTCACTCCTTCTCAACTGTAAAGAATCTGATGAAGTGTTTAATAGATTCAAGTGCATTAAAGACATTATACACTAGATTGCTAAAGATCCAAAAGTATTGTCAAAAGATGTGCATGCTAGATAGAGACACAATACCATTAAAGAGAAAGCAGAAACTAAATAATAACTGATTACAAGCTGATGGCTGATAATAACAGATACTAACAAACAAGCACTGGCCGAGTTACCAGYCTGGTCATCATAGTAAAATCAAGCAAATAAGTTATGGGCAATGCAATAGGTGCTGAAAAGGCGCTCAAACGAACCAGCTTCTCCCCTGCAGCATCTGCAGAGTTCAGCTTGGGACTTAGGGTAGAGGCCCAATGGTGAAAGTAAAAGAAATGTGTACAACTACTTTTTCAGCTGTCTCTCCTGGAAAACATTTAAGTGGCATTCCTCTGGCGTGATCTCAGCACAAGACATGTAGAGATGTAATTAGTTTAGTCCAATGAGGCTTTAGGGTAGGTCTAAATACTGATATTTTTCTTATGCAATGAAAAGTATATTAAAAAAAACAAACTAAAATTTAGAAAGTCTGGGAGAGAGCCACTGGAAGGATCTAGAAGGGATCCTAAAGGAATAGAAACAATGTCATTTTTAAGAAATACAGTTACATAATACACATAYGCAGTGACAAAGCAGTTTGCAGGTCACAAAACAGTAGGACTTTTCTTTTTCTTTTTTTTTCCCCTCCCCCCCCCCTCCTCTCCTAAATGGGAGGATATGAATGAGGGAAGCATATCGAAAATCCCAGCCATATTAACTTATTTACATAAATTTCTTCCTTATTTGCCAGTTAAACTACCCAATTCAAAATGCTGCTTAAGCACAAGTCTGGGCTGGCTCAGGGAAGACTGGAAGGAAAAAAGCAAAATTTATATAGATACCTGGAAAGAAATGATGAGGTACCACCAAAAGTGCAACATAAAATCACAAAGCTATACAGTTAGAATTGCTACATGTTAGGATCATTTTGTGATAAAGTCATTACGTAGTAATGCTGCAAAGCAAGTATGAAAAATATGAATGGTCCATTTCCATCTGAACATCTGGAAACCTAAGCACAAATTTCAAGATATTTTTTATCCTAGCCAGGAATATGTTGCTGTAATACATAGTGAAAATATGGCATCAACAAGAAAAAAAACAGATGACTGTCTGGTCAAAGTTCTCACTAATTACCGAGAAAGCCATCTAGAAGTTTCCTAGGAAGATATCTAGTTTTTCTAGAATCATTTAGAATGAGTATTAGATTCAACAAATAAAGCAGAATGTTTAAAAAAACCGGTAATACAAACTAATCTTAGAAAACCTGATTACCAGTTAACTCATTTTTATCAAATGTAATTTTTTTTTTTAATTTCAAATTGAAAATTTAGTAAACTCAGGAGATTAATTAACAAAGTTAATTGGACTAGTAAAATTAAGTAAATGGGAGAAATGGCTCAGAAAGGATATTGAGTATAATCAGAAAACTGATTAAAAGAATCACTGATAAATGGAGCAAATACTGTTTTAGGCATTAAGAAATGATGATTGTTGTAATAGTAGACATACAGCAGTAATTCTTCAGACTTTCATAAAAGAAGGGAAAAGAAAGGAAGAACTGCTGCTTAAAAATATTTAGGTAAAGATAAACAAGAGAAAATCAACTAATACTTTTCTTATTTGACTTCACTGATGCTGATATTTACCTGGGAACAATGTTAAGATGAGTAATAGAAAGATATAAAAATGCTAGTCTTTCCAAAGAAAAAAATCAGAAATGAAATTCCAGGACAGTTACAATGTCCTTTTTTAAAGAAATCTTTCTTTTTTCTTTTCAGAAGTCTATCATAAAATGATGAGTTCTCTGTAGAACAAAATACAAATAGTGTGAATGACTGAACCAAGTTAGCCATGCACATAATGGTGTAGACCTAGGCATGAACAGAGAACTTTACTGCCCAGTCCAAACTATCACTCTCAGCTGCTGCCACCCGCTTCTCATCGTACTGTGGCCAAAAGCAGCTGTCAGGAGGGAGTGCAAGAGTCCCTTGGCAAACATCAGGCTGAGGGATCTTTGAGSCTCTTCTAAGGACCATTATTTCTTTGCACCCCAGAGTGATGCACTGAAGCCGGTCAGGCGTTAAGGTACTGTTCCTCCACAGCAGAGGTCCAGCCCCTTGCACGTTGGACTTCATTATTATTGCACTCATGGGAATAGGGTGAGAAAAATGTAATACTTTTAGTCAAGAAAAGGAAGACGTTTAGAATTATTCAAGCAGAAACTAACCTATTAAACTGCTATCATAAGGAMGGGAGAGCGGGTAGGTCTACCAAGGGCAAATATGACACACCCTCTGACACTCCTCTTTAATAACTGATTTTCTAGACAAGGAAATGCAGCTGACCTAATTTCTTTGACCTTCACTAGAATATTTGATACAACATGGAAATCTTTTAGCTAAGTAGAGACACTGCTGATTAGCAGAAATATTCCCAGATGAATAAGTAACCAGCTAAAATTGAGAATACAGTGATTTATTTTGAATAGGGAAGATTTAATCTGGAGTATACCAGAGGCTTCCATGCAAATCAGATTGGGGACCTGCAGTGTTTCACTTGACCCTGAAACAAAGAGGAGGAATGTCACCCAACATTCAGAGGCAATGTTTGAAATCATACACTTCAATTTATAATGAGAGTTTCTGTCAGAAGCTTGGGATATCTGTTCAAAGCAACAGAAAAAGTAAAGGGCCTGAATGTTCTGGTTGATCACAAGAGGACTCTGCAACACTGTGATTTAACAATAAAAAGGACAAATATAGTCCAGAACATATCAGGCAAAACATTTCTGTTAAAGAAAAAACTGATTTTAAAGGCATAGGCAGCAACACACTATGCAATTCTGATCAAACAGGTCCAGGAAACATCAATTTAAATGGTCTGGGTGCAGAAGACGGTTAATAAGGTCACCTGTTTATTGGAATGAACATCCTGATTCGCAAGCTGAAAAGAGCTCAGCTTTGTTAGCACAACAAATGAAAGAAAGAGCTGTGACTGCTGTCTTGAAAAACAGACAGGAATAGGGCCTARGGAGGAAGAAGAGTCATGTGAGCAAATATCCAGCATGAGCCACAAGGACAAATGAGTACACAGTGCTCAAGAGCAAAAATGCAGATTTAAAAGTAGGAAAACATTTCCTAGCCCTTAAAACAGACAGGACAAGGACAGCCTTTAGAGAGTGGGCTTGGACACAAAAAATGAGCAACTTCTAAGAATTGACCCAAAGAGCAACGACTTTGTGAGTCCTCTTTACCTGAAATAATTTCCAAACAATTATCAATTATTTCAGTTGGTGGCTTTTTTTTTTTTTTTTTTTTTTTTTTTTGGAGTGCTTTGAAATCAAAGAGCCATATATTATATTGCAAGGATGCAATGACAAAAACAAACTGGGACTCTATTATAATTTTAGAACTCTTATTGCCATATGACAATGCACAAGTAATGAATGACCAATTTATTTTATTTTATTTATTTATAAATCTATGGCCCAACAACATACTTAGGGCAAACCTTTGCAAGATCTTCCTGCACTCTTTTTTTTGGCGTGGGTTGCTGAAATCTCTAGCACTGAGGAACTTTCATCTACTAGACTAATATAGTTATTGTGCCCACTCTTTCCTGCTATGTTTCTATGGCACATTATTTTTCTGAGGTTTTTTAGTCATTTGCATAATGACTTGTCAATGATTTGAGGCTTGTGATGTGACAGAGTGAACTAGACCTTTCGGACTAGGCATTTTCCTCCAATTCTATACTTCAATGTTTTCACTGAAGCAAAACTAAAGTTGTTTTGGGAAAGTTTGGAAGTTTGGAATTATTTTTCTGCTTTTCACTAAATGCTTAAAATTCTTTTTGAGAGCTTATGAAATTCCCTGTATAAAAGAATTGCTGAACTTCCTGTTTCTCCTAACATTAGTAAAAATGTCATAAGAAAGGAAAAAACAACAACAAAAAAAMCAGTAACATTATATTCCAGTGACCCATATCTGCAAGAAAGCAACACAGAGAATGGAATTGAATGATCATTTTCAGAGAAACTGGAAAATTCCACACACAACTAAGACCTAAAGACATTCAGCAAAATGGAAAACTGAGCCACTTATTTAACGTAGGCCCCCATTTTTTGAGATGTCAATATAAATTCATAAAGTCAATGCAATTAAATACAACTCTCATATGGAACAGCAAAGACACTGATGAAGATGTAGGCATATTTCTATTACCTTCTCTTACTTAATCATTAAAAGTGAAGAGACGTTTAGCACCTAAGGTACAAGAGCTCAGCTTCCTATACTGTGTGATGGTCAAAGCAACATCTGACAAAGATGACAATTAACTCCCAATTCATGTTCAAATGAACATTCCCGATATAAAAACACATAGAAATAGTATCAGCGATTTACTGAACTACCCTTCTCTAGCAAGTGTCTCAGCCTTATCCCACCTAAAGTAGGTTATTGGATGATGGTATCCTGAAGCAGCGATGGGTAAATACAACTGTGAACAGAAACAAAATCTTTATACTGTCAGGCCTGCCAACAGTCCCCCCCGGACAAATGCTACCCATATACATAAGGCCGTAATATGTGATTTCAAAGAAAGCACCTGAAGGAACTTGAGAATAAACTGAAACACATGATTCCACAGAGGTCACAAAAGACATGCAGGATTTGCATAAAGTCTCAAACATCTTTGCTCTGGTAGATATATTACAAGAACTCATCATTTTAAGATCCGTATTTGTAACTAATTTACCACAGATAATATGTTACTATCACACCTTTTGCTTGTTCCTACAGCAAATTATCTTGTTCTGAAATATTCAAGTTTTACTTTTCACCTTTTTCAGAAATGTATCTTTCAGCCATGTTTACACAACAAAAATGGACATTGTGGGAGCAATCTTATATCAATTGAATTTTATACAACAAACACCACACAGTTTCATTATTATGCTAATTACTAATTTAGATACAATTTTAATTTTAAGGATCTCTAGTGCTTTGAACAGCCCTATTGTAATGCTTCAATTCAGGCCTCCTTATTGCAAGCCAGGCAGAATTGCATTAGGTTTGCAATAATGCAGCAAGCTACACAGAGAAGGCACCAAATTGGTTTTCTTAGAACTGTAGAAATGGCTAAGGGTGGCTTAAGAGTTTTCAATTGGAATTTAAAGATTTTTTTAGAGGTTAAAGGAGAAAAGCCTTGAATTCTTTTATTATTTTGAACATACCTCTACAATTACTGCAACTTTTCATTGTTTTCGTTTGGACCTACAGATATCCTCTTGCTGCAGCTTCATCTTTGTAAAGGGTGGCTTCTGGCAACAGATTCTGGAGATATTCTCACTCTCTTAGGATTTAGGTTCACGTCCCTTTCAGGCCTATGTCAGCCTTTAGAAATAACACATTTTCCTCCAAGCCACTAACAACGAATTAGAACTTTTCCATTTTATTTAGAGGTTTATTTCATCTTCAAGCATATTTAGCAGAAGATATAAAAATTATGAGCAAATTGAATTTTATATATATATTATGTACACCTATTATATTTAAAATTGTATATATATAAGAATTAAATATTATTAAATATCATTAAATATAATTCATTTATGAGTCCCTGATTTTAATCATTGCAGATTTATTTATGGAATAAGATGGGCATATAATAAATTGATGAAATTTTGTTTAATATATGCTCAAAATAAATAATCTGGTGAGCTAAATAAAAGATACAGCTTGAAAGCTATCACCATAGAACTTAGGAAGGCATCATAGTAAGAATATCTGACTAACCAAATACCTTTTGTGACTCAGTGGCCACAGTATTCAATTATGTATATATAATATCACTTTTGAAGGATTGAACTTTAGCTCTGGTATATTGACTAACAAGGTTTGTTTTTGGTTTTTTTTTCCACAAAACCACTTTTAATTTCCTTTTAGAAACATCTGAACCGTATTAAGACTCATAAGAGTTTTATTTTCTGCATGGTCTATAGCTTAGTGATTAACATACATTAGGAGCAGAAATGGCTATCAATATTTTCCAATATGGAAACATAAAGTGTTCACAAAGACTTTTTAAAAGTTGCTGAAACACATTTTGATTAAAAGGAGAGGGGATACTAGGTGGCTCATCTCTGTAGGAGAAAAAAAAAAGTTTGTATTAAAAGAAATTCAGAAGTATCTTAATAGAGTATAGTACATACCATTAGGGATTTTATGATTTTTTGAAGCCTTGGATAATTTAGACATATCTATTTACTGAATGTGAGTATATACATATGCAGCCATTAGGTGACACAGCAATTCAAAACGAGTGAATGCTGCAATTATTCAAGCATCCCAGATTTATAATTTCACTGGTGTGCTATTCACAATTAGTTAAGCTTTATAAATATAAAGTTCATTTGGGAACATAAGTGAGAGTACAATGCAAAAAAACCCCAGATTTTTTAAAATATATTATTTTAATAGAATTGCCAGAAGCAAAGTGAGCATTTATATTGCATATAAAGTATGAATATAAAGTATAGAAATCCAAGTTTTAAATGATCTTCTGGCATTGCTTTCATATAAAGATGGCAGCAATAAGATGCCGACACTACTGCTTGATAGCTACTGAAACATCATCCCTGTCTGATAAGGATGGAAAGTTGAAGCTGCTGAAATCCATTTTAGCAATTTAGGTCTTTAAGGAAGTGAATTTAAATGTTCCACATCATGAAACATCTCATTATTCTGCAGATTTTGACTAATTTGGATATTATCCTAATGAATGATCTCGAATGCCTATAGCCATTAAACAAATCAGGCACAGTATTACACCTGCAATCTGTAGCTTAACCAGGGCATGCATTTCTAGAGGACGTGCGTTCACGACATCTCCTTTCTTTGCTAGAAGGAGCTAACTATTTGAAAAAATRATAACACTCATATAACATTTCACGTACATACAATCGCACTTTCCTTTGCTCTCTACCAAAATAAGAGTTCACTATCCTCACAATAGTAGAGAGAAGCAAGTATAATTTCTCCTGTTCTCAAACTCAGTTTTCTCTTAAAAAGCCAACAGCAACAAAAAAGGATATATTTTTAACTTGCCAACAGAATAATTTGTATTCTGTAGTTCACTCATAGCTGATTTAATATCTTCTACAGTGCTGTCAGAAAGTGTATAGCATAAGATGAAATGTAGAAAAAGTGAGTTTAGTCACTTTGGCAAGAGAGATCCTTCTAATAGAAGTGACTTTATATTTGGATGGAGTACTTGGGGTCTCCAGACCTTTTAGTTACCTGGTYGTAAAATGGACATACTCTAACGATGACAAGAGATATTTTACGAGAACTCTTGTAATTCGGCATAAAGGATAAGACATAGACTCCATTACTGCTATGGCTGCTGTTGGTAGCTACTGTGCTCTGCAACTTCAAAGCCAAATCCTGCCTTCTGTTCCCTAAGCCTCACACAGGTCTTCCCATGCACCCAGTATGGCCACAGAAGATAAGAAAGTGACTGAAAAAATGAGAATAAAAAAATGATGTTCCAGTTGCACCTTTTGCTTTTCACCCGAGTTCACCTCTGGCCACATTAAATACCTAGACAGAACAAAACGAAACATAAATTTGGTACATAACACTTGCATGTGAAATGACAAACCATGAATCTTAAGTAAAGGGATTCCTAAATCTGTGCCCTAACGGTGACATGAACCTTTGTTTCTGTCTTACTTTCCCAGAAACTGGATAGAAAAAAAAAGGAGCTCTCCTGGGAAGAAAGTTTTCAATACTTAAGACTAGTACCTTTTTCCATGTCATCTTTTGGGTAATATGTATGAAATTAGTAACATCTCAGGAACAGAATGCCTGTTTTTTTCTCTTAAAGAAACTACATCAATGGTTCTTCCTCAGAATAAAATCTTTACAGATATGTTTTCAGCAACAAAAGGAGGAAGCTTTGAAAATTAAATATTTCTAGAAGAAAACTTAACTACAATGTTTGTATGCTTCAAGTTAAAACTATGGTCCCAAATCCTTAGTTAAGCCAAAAAGTGTTTAGAGACAAACAGAACACTTGTACCTCCAGATGAGTCACCTGTACTCTCACTTGTCTCGTCAGAGATAATTAGTTTATCTGGACAGCCTGCATCTATTTTAACAATACTTATGGGCAATCTACCTTGAATTATTCTGCCAGGTTTTCTATGGGATTTATCACAGAGTCATGTGAATATCAAAAATATTTTCTAGCATCACCCACAATAAAGTCCAGGAACAGCCACAACAGAAGCACTCGAGCTCTGAGCATTGCTTCCTTCAGACCACATCTCTATTAATCTAGTCATCACATCACATAGTGCTGTCAGTTGAAGAAGGCTGGAAGACACCCAAATCATATTTCTTGAACTCATATAGATGCTAAGAAATCATCTTGGCATCTATGCAAGTTTTGCTTTGTTACTGCAGAAAAAAAACAGTTGACGAAGCCATTTCATTTCTGACAGATGACTGAAGTAAAATCTTAGTCCTTTACTCAAATAATTCAGGTTTTGTCACTCAGCTGCTACAAAACAATCATGATATTCTCCTGAGTCAGATTTGGAAATAGTAACAGACATTATACTAATTTTTGCAATACAATCACCACAGGAAAAATCATAGTTTACATGTGGAGGATGGTGTGTATTTCTCAACAGTATACTTCTCCTGGCTTCAGGGAACACCTCTGAGCTGAAATGCCAAAGAAACCAGGTCACTGGGGGCTTTCCATACTGTGCATGGACCCCACTAAGGTCCGACCTAACCCCAGAGGAGGAGGAGCACTGCCTCATCTCACACATTGACTGTTGAGAGGCACCTAGCTGAGTACATACACAGGATGAAATACCTCAATATAAATGAATAATAGTAAGAAATGTAGGTTATAAACGAAGACTGAAAACTTTCCCCATTTTTTAGGTCAAACAAAAAAAAAAATTCTTCCAAATGCAARACTGCTTTCATGTGCATGCTTCTACAGGAGCGGATGGGAACGCACAGCCTTTCTGTTTTGCTTGTGGCTCATGAATTAATACAAGTTTTCAAGTATTATTGCTTCAGGGCCTGTATCCTAGAAAAAAACCAACAGAAACATGTTCATTAAAAAAGTCTATATGCCATGAAATGCTCATTTCAAAAGTCTTGTAAATTAGTTATATAAGCAGCAAATTTGCAATTTAATCAGTAGAAAATGAATTGTTTTACATTGTTATATGTAAGCATTTGGAATGGTTTGAATATTTTTGGTTTTCCCATCTTGCTATAATGATTTTCTAATCTTTTTCAGTAAAGGTCAGTTCTTCTGGCATAAGTTTATTTAATGCATTCAAAAATTTGTACCACAGGCCTTTATTCTAAAAGGTTCCATTTTATCAGTCAGACACATCAACAGTGTGTATAATTCAGACTTTCTCAAGGGCTTCCACTGTCAAATCTGACGGATATAGTTTTTTACCCAAATGCATCATCATTCTTGCTGAATCACCTCCAGCATGCTATTAAACTGATATGCATTTATTTTAAGTAGCAGTAATACTCATTTCCTAACACAAAAACGTAATGTGTTCACCATTTACACTGTCTTTTTCCTCTGGATCCCCTAATTTTACCTTCAGCACGAAACAGGAGGCGAGCACTTTGCTGAATCCTACACAAACAGTTTGGAACTGCTACTACTACTACTACTACTACAAGGAGCTGCTCGAATGAGCACCTGAGCAGATGAATCAATTATTTAAGAGCCAGGAGCTGAAAGAAACGTGCTCAAGCAGGAAAAAGGAAAGAAAATCAATACAGAAAAAAAATGGGTCTCTCATGCCAGCTGAAGGACTAGCACCATGTACAAAATTAATAACTAACATTATCAGCTGAAAGAGTGTATTTGGGAAAATCTGGCTGAGTCTCAAACTGTCTGTTTCAGCAACTAAAAAAGTCTTTAGATTTTTTTCTTATCAGTAATTCTGGGTCCTGGAAGCTCTATATATCTACAGCAATATGAAAACCCTGTTGCCAAGGGCACAGACACAACTATCAAGTAGACTCATTTTTCCCCTGGGTCTGCAAGACTCCACAGCTAACATAAGGAAGAATATTTGCAATGAGAAATATAAAGACTCAAACAAATCTGAGAAAGCCTAATTTAGCAAACTACCCATGAACTCCAGTCCTACTTCTCCAGTTACCCTTAGACATATTGTGTTTTGTTTCTTTCATATAGGACATATTATCTGAAAAGCAAATTACTTCTTTTGAAAATAGTACTAAATGTCTCAACTTTAACAAAATGAAGTAACTAAGATTAATGTCTTATTCTCTTCCTATAAATCTTTTTGATTGGACAGTTTGTGCTCTTGTACCATTCAAATTGTTGACATTCTCCTGTTTTTTCAGTAGGTCTATATGAAAAATAGGTCAACAAATATACTCAAAACAAACCAGTACTAATTAGTTACAAATACCTTTCAGTCTATCTCTTATTATTTAGGGCACTTTGAGGTGCTTTCCGAACATATATTTTATGGATAGTTTTGATACCCTGTATCATCTTCAGATTTTTTTAGGTCTGTGCTGAAAAGCAATAAGCGAAAAATGATGCAGTCTGCACATCTAAACAGCAGCATTATTTTGCTTTGTAACCTTGACATAGAAAATACAAGATACATGTACTTGCTAAGCCAGGGTCTCTTCAGCATCATTGTGTTAGAATTACTCACCAAGTGGAATTAAAAACTGCTCTACAGTTACCATGACAACCAGCTGTCTCCTACACACAGCATCAGTTTGAATTTGTGCAGACCATTTCTAACAATGATTTAAGTCAACAAATTCAGTATTACCCTAAGGTAAAAACCTGGTTTAAGAACAAATAGATATTTTCAGTTTCCTAGTAGCATTTAAGCTCAGTAGATTAATTCCAAGTATGATTTAGTAGTTCTTAAGAGTCACACTGACTTTTGTCAGAAATTAGACGAGCACTTCTACCATTTTCTCATATGCAACATTTACAAACTCTAGACAATTGTCATTTTCGAAAAGTGACTTAAAATAGCAAGTGATTGAAAAATAGAAAAATTATTTTAGATAGATTGTTTATGTTTAATCTTTTATGGTCTTGAATCTGCGTTGTCAAGATGAAGCATCATATGATTGTCCATTGCATAAATTGTGTTGTCAAGGTGAAGAAGCATATGATTGTCCATTGCATATGGAGCAGAGAAGGCATAACATTTATAGAAGAATCTACAATACCTATTTTTGTTTTTTTTTTTTAATTTACATTGAATTAATTAATTAATTTACATTTCATTTACATTGAATGWTTGAGAAGTATTGCTAATGTCATCAGCATATATCACAGTACAGGTTCTTAATGATAATGATATACAGTCCAGGTTCATCTGAAATCAACAGCTGGCTAGTCCATATTTCATCTAAGAAAATAATATAAAATGCATAATAAAATCTCTAGTCTGGATTTTTCCATATTAAATATATTTATTTTCCATTAAACTTTGAATTTGATTCCTGATTTACCAATAGGTTTGGGTTTTTAACAATTTAGGTGCAAAGAAGGCCTGAGTTTTTGAAAGAGATATATGAGACAGAGGAGAGAGGAATATATCACATTTATCTCATATTTACAGTATTTAGTAAAACACCATAAAGATGCCAGTCTGGTCATTTACATGAAGAAGCCACATGGCAGCTTTAAGATCATTCCGGTCACCAAACATGCTTCTAGGGCAGAACGGACAGTTTTGACTGAGGTTGCATACTGCACCGAGTGGTAGTCATGGCCAGTTGTGTTGCTAAACAAGAGCGTCCAGAACAACACAGAAAACACTTGCATATGTCTATTGAGTGTGAGAAGAGAGAGGAAAGAAAATGCTGAAACACTGGGCGGGGAGGGAAAGGAAATCATTAAGCTATTAAAAAATTAATATATGAATTAAGTACAGGTAATAAAGTAATCAAACTGACTTTCATGTGCACAAGCATAAAGAAAAAAGACAGAAAAATTAAACAGAGACTATTTACTAGAGAAAATGTTAATGTTACCTATTAAAGTTCTCAAGTTAATGAAAGATCCTCATCACTCATTTTCTGGGAGCAAGTGTTAAAATTAAGCATTACCGCATGTTCCACGTTTGGTACATGCTATGGTGCTTACACATCACAGAACTTTAAAACATGTCTGAGAAGAAAACTGGACAAACTATTATAAAGCATTAAAAATTAAAATTTCAGGGAATGTAATGCTCTTTGTAAACAATTTTAAACTGTGATACAGAGTTACCAAACCCTAATCTGGAAAATACATAATGATCAGAAGTTGTAGTGTGAATATATTGATTTCAGCTTTAAATTATTTCATTTACTTGGAAGGGCTAGGTACGGAGGAAGTTTGAGAAATAAATGCAATCTGGGAAGACTGAGAAAGGAACTAGCACAGGAAAGCATCTAGTCCTGCATCACTGTGGATACATTTGTTATTAGTGACAGGCAATGTGAAGTCAGGCACAAACTGAAATCAAACTCATCTTTAAGGTTACACTAAACTGAACTGACAAGAACACTAAATGCAAGAAAGAAAAAGAAATGGATTTCTATATAGCACTTCGATCCTCAAAACAGGAGTGTGTAATGCTTAAAAGTAAAAAATGATGAATTCAAAGCAAAGTAGAGAGAGAAATCAAGAGAAGGAATAAAACATAACCAGGGGCTCCTAATCTACAAACCCAGACAAACTTTTTTTTTTTTTTTTTTTTTTTTTGCTAGCAAAAGAGCTGCAGAGGCAAAGGTTAATAGCAATAGGAAAACAAATATGATTTTTACTGGAACTTAGCAGATCTGTAACAATCCATTAACTCCCAGATTGAGCTGCAATGTAATACCATAAAATAAAATACAAATTAAAAATAAATCAAGATGACAATATAGGCAGATGTGCATCATGTGGCCCTGAGGCTGAGTCCATACTCTTGTGTCAAAAATGCCTTAATGTGGTTAAAGAGTAACATTGCTAGTGATTAATGCATCTCGTTCCATTTCAAAAAGCCACTGACAGTGCCAGAAAAAAAAAGACTACTATTTATTCTGAGGTGAGGTGAGATAAAGCTTTCAGATAACAATTTAAAAAATACACCGTTTCACCACTGCATTTAACTAAAATAAGACTCATCAGAATATTTGAGCAAGCTTGCCAGCTGCGTGATCCTTCACTACACTAGATATAAGGCAGTGTCTGCATTAGCATTTTAGTTTAGATTAGGACCATTGGTTTGATTTTTAGCATACCACAGTCCAATCTGAATGCCGCTTTTCAGACAAATTTCCTGACTGATCAGCCCCAGAGGGCACATTGTAGGTTCTTTTTAGATGGAGTCATACCATGTCACTGATGGGTGTTCACTCCATAAAACCAGATTAGAGGTAATCTGGAACAAATATGCTCAACTACATATCATATTGATTTAGATTTTCCATACAGTCTGTTTTGCTCCACAGATCTCCTGCTATGGCATTGCACTGTGTGCTCAGGTGGGTTTAAACGTTGCCTTTTTTTTTTTCMTTTCCATTACTCTCTTGTTTCCTTGTCCTCTTTCTTCTTCTTTCAAGTACTTGAAATCTGCCTTCTCTAAACTCTCAAAAGCAGCTAACATGGAGCTTTTGCTCTTTCTTTCTCTGTATTCTTTTTTTTCTTCCTCTCTCTGAAAGTATTGATAACTCCACAGTTCCCACAATGGTTTTAGTCTATTCTATAGACATCACTTGTTATTCTCATCTCATGGTGGCACTCCTGGCTATGCCTACCTCTCAATGATTGTTTCTGTGCTACCCTCAAGACAAAAAACTTCCTCTGCATACAACAGGTACAACTTCCATAGGCTCATCGCTATGCTATAGGTAACTTTGTCTGCTGTTGCCTTCCAGGACAACTATCCAAACTGGAATTGAATAACCTTTCCAAACCAAATGGAATTAAGAAGCCTAAACTGAGGCATGGAAAGCTTCAACTTCTACCAGTCAATCCGCTGAAACAGATTTCAGTGAAATCAAGCAGTTAAAGCCTCTTCAAAAGGCCAGTAAGGAAAAGACATAGAAACAGGAACATCAAGACAAGTGATCTAGTTTGCTAGTGAGAAAGATTTTACTATAATTTGTGCTGCACATGTTCAGGCGACTAACACAATTCTAGCTTGTTTTAGTTGGAAGAACCAGGATGGGAAAGGAAAAGCAAGCTTTCTGCTTGCCAGAAGTAGTATCATGGATTTGTTTTCAAATACAGCATTTGGAAAGGCCAAGGTAATATATGCACTGTCTGTCTCATGTTCTTACAAACACAGACCTTTGTTATTATTTTAAGGTATATATTTGTTTGGTTTCATTTTAACCTTATACTGAAGATACTTACACTCACCTACAGAAAGCTAGTGGCCATAATTCAAAAATGAAAATTTTGAAGGAAGTTGTGGTGGCTGGCCCGTTAATAGGATTGAACCAAAGAAAAAGAGTGAAACAGAAACATTTATTTTATCCTGATCAATGAACCTTTTCTCAGATATATGCATAAAGCAATCTCAATTGGCTCTTAGACGCATACAGAAGAAATAAGATCTACTGTGGAGATCATCAGACAGGGGGTTTTTTAAGATTTGTCTGACTGAAGTGATTAAGGCAACCCAAACTTTGTGTTTGAAATGAGTGACTAGGTAACGAACTGCCTGCTCCTGAGAGAATCTTATAATTATCTAACGTGAAGAGAAGTGGATGGTAAAATTGAATCTGCAGGTGGGAACTGTTGTATGTAGCAGTTTGAATATCAGAAGCGATATTGCTATATTTATTATCTTTAGGCATTTCACAGCTGGGTTACAACAAAAGTGTTATAAGGGCTACAAAATGGTATAAAAAGAGAGTGCTCAATATTTTTTTTCCTACTTATGCTTCTATATCCTTTTTTTAATCCACTATTTTAATAAGAGGGACCAGAATTTGCTCCTTTTTAAAAATCTTATTCAATCATTAAGATCTCATACTGTACATAGCACTCCAGGCCACTTATGCCACTAATATTTTTGTTGGCTTTCATTGTCAACATATACCATCCCTACCATGATGCACAACGCTAATTTCTGCAGCCCAGAGCCTCTTAGCTAAGTATCAGATCAGGAAGGTATTGCTTATTTCTTATGTTAGTTTCGTAGGTAGTTTAATGTTTCTCAAATACATTTTCTCCTTCTCCCCCGCCAAAACCATGTCAGACATATCCACAATAATAAACTGCAATAATAGTGCTCTTGAATTATTATTAATATTTTAACTCCATTATTTTTCTTAAGGGAGAAGAAGAGAAAGTCTCAAACCAGTAAAAAAAAAAAAAAAAGATACAAAACATACAGTCTGATTATGCAGCAGGGCAAGATCTCATCTTCGTACTTTCAGCGAATAGAAACTGTAGGTGGTCAGTCCCTTTGCAAATAAAACTTTTATCTACYTGTCATCAAAAAAATCTTTTATATTAAGACTGCACGGTAGTGTTCAGGACTAAAGAACTGACAGATAAGTATTATGTTCCTTAATGTAATAATGTAATTATTACATGATTACAAATTATTTAACTGTATTTCTTGGAGAAGCCACATTTTTCAGTATTTTTAAATATATAGGTGAAGAATATGACTATATTTCTATTGAGATTGCTTTCCATAATCCTTCCTGGTAAGTGTCTAGGTATAACACAGTAAATTACACCTATAATTCTGTGCAGTTTATTTCTAATTTGACATAGGCGATAAACTGTATGCTTTCTTTTCAGAGAGCATTACTTCTTTGGAAAGAATAAAATAATTGGTATTAAACTAACACAATTACATTAAACAATACACTTAATTTGAAATTAAGATAAAAATAAATTCCTGCTTGTAAATCTCTACTCTAAAATGCATATAAATAAAATATAAACAAAAATAGAAATCAATAGAAATAGAAACAAATATAAAACTAAATAGCTAAGCATAAGAAAGCCTAAAAAGATCTATGTTTGCTATTTTTAATATGATTTCTTAGAATAGCTAAAACAAAGTTCTTTTTAATATAGCAGTTCTTAAAGAATCAACAGAGAGGAAGAACCTATATGCACAGGGCATATACAATACACATTCTGCAGTAACTTGACACCCTGCTGAAAACGTTGCCTAGGCTTTAACCAGTGAATACAGCTAGATCTGCACCAAGAAAAAGCTCCAGGTAGATGTTACTGTGGCAGAGTTAAATCCACAAAGCACTGTAATTTCACAGTTTGCTATATAACACACACCTTTTCTGCTGGATGTGAGAGAAAGTTAGCAATTTCACGCTGTGAACATTAATTATCACTTGCCTCCATAAACCTTGTGGAAACAGCATCAGCTGACTAGATGACCAGAACACATGCAAGTCAACGTGTGCCCATCCTTTTGCATAAGGAGAAAACATGTGCAGGAAATACTGTTAAATAGCACTGATGGGTCCGGAAACAGTGACACAGATTATCACCTACTGAAAAATACTAATTTATAGCAGTTAAGGAGTTGCTGCAGCCTCCTTCCTGCTTTTCAGCAAACATAACTCACGACTGTAAAAATACGAAATGGCTCCACACCCACAGTCTCCATTTTCACCTACTGTAATGTTCGGTAGCAAGTAGGACCACCCACTCCAAACACTGAAGGTCTTTTCCCGCTTATTCAATGAACCWCTTCTACAGACATTAAGAGAAAGGCAAGCAGTGAGTGAAGGCCAAAGCTTGTACAAAATAGGATCATTTATTGTTAAGATCCAAATTTCTTTACCTTGGCAAAACAGTGATGAGGAGGATGGCTACATGGATTATGAGAGGCCAGAAGAAACCCCTGCATATATCCTTTCGCTTCTATGGTAATRCACTACTGATTTTCTTGTCTCTGTTCTGCAGTAAATTACCTCCCAGAGACCATAAGGCAGGGCAGGCATCCAGAAAGTCACAGTCTTGTGCACATGCTTGGGTTTATCTCATAGGAATCAGGTGCCAGAGCCAGACCATGAGCAGTCGAAACAAGTGGGGACTGCAGGGTTTATCTCAGTAATGCAAGGGGCACCCAAAGGCTCTGATCAAAAATAAACTTTGATTTGAAAGTACAATGAGTTTTCAACAAAAGTCCAAAGGTTGTCATTTTCACGTTGATATTTGCTATTATATTTGTTATACATATTTGCTGTCATTTCATGAACTCATTGGTGATCAGTTGAAGATAGTACCAGCATTAGAGGGAGGTTCAGCCCCCTCCCAAACCACACAACCTGAACAAAAGAAATCCATAAAACAGCACCCTTCAGTGAAAAGCTCAAAAACACATTTTCAGCTCTCTTCTTAAAACATGCGATGCCGAAAACAAACTATGCCTGTTTACTACCTGTTTAAGAAAACCACTTAAAAAGCAGAACTGCTCCCACATTTATGCGTTGTCTCACAATATTCTGATTTTTTGAAGACATAGACCAGCCATGGAGAAATACACAGTATTAAAACTCAGAATCACTGGGTACATGTCAAGAAAATTTTGCCCACTGCTCTGCTCTGATAGAGTATTTAATCAGTTGCATGGAAAAGATTATATGACAAGAGATAAAAAAGCGAGATCATCTCTATGGAAACACTATGGTCTACTTCAGCTCAGGGATAGCTCAGAAATGAACTATCTACATACTACAAAGCAGTCCAGTAACACAGTGATTTGAAAGTGGTGCCTACGCAACCAAAACAGAAGTGTAAAATGGTTCACACAAATTGCCTGTGATATTTTACAGCCATAACAACCACAAAGATRTTTAAACCTTTAACAGATCTTTGGCACAGCAGAATATGGGATATGAGGGACATGGGTCACACGTGAGCACCTGGGACAACATGGTGATATGATACTGAGAATTTCATAATAAAATGAAGCAGATCAGCCTATCTAGGATTTGGAAAGAGAAAGCATATGTTGCAATGTTGTTTATAGCGAGTTCCTGAAGAAGTATCTGAGCGTGATTCTCCCTCATTGACATTGAAACAGAACCTTAACACATTCAATTATCAACAGCCATAGTAAAGAAATTTGAGGATGGAAATATTAGCTGCATAAAACACAGTAAACTATAACTCCTGCAAAAAAATAAACAAGACAGTTGCAGGGAGTATGCAACACAAGTAAAACAACCCTAAACTATCTGTACATCATACTGTGAGCATGAGACTTAATCCAAACAACKCATGGTGCTAAAAGGCCTTTGCAGAGCTTGTGAAAGATGATTCCTCAGGAGAGCTGTGGGCAGCTGTGCTAGGCAGCAGAACTGATACTTTGTCATTTCTGAGACAGCATCCATAGAAGACGCAGCATGAGATGAGAGGTTTAAGGTAAGCTTTAAAGGTTTCGCTTGGGGAATACAGGTAGAGGCTACCAGGAACAAAAGCAGATGTGAATGGTGTTTGTGTAGCTTCATCAGCAAATCAAGACTCACTAAAGTGAAGTTGGGAAAATAGAGGAAGCTGAAAACCTTAACAGCTGTGCAGGAGCAACAGGACTGTCCAATTTTTCAAGTCTAAACAAACATGGAAGCTTTCAAAATCTGCAAAAATTCACATATCATGTATATATACTTAGAAGAACAACAACTTTTAGGAAACTGTGACTCCAGCTTCTCTACACCAAAAAAGAAAAAAAAAAATTCTTGCTTCAGGCAACATTTCCTATGCAAAGGCCACCTAAGTCCAGCCTGCACTGTGTGCAAACTATCAAGGAGGAAGAATTCAAGATGAACTAACTTTATTGGACTCAAAATTTACATTGACACTAAAAATAATTTAAATATATAAAACATATATGAATATATGTTGCATTACAAGCACCTTAAAATAGCCCTCATGTGCTTCCATCAAAGGAAAGGATTCTCTTTTGCTTAGCTTACATTTAAAAAAATTAATATAATTTGTAGTTACTTGCTTGCACTTCAGATCTAACTTTGACTGATAAACACTTAAAGCTTATGTATTTTAATACAAAATGAATTWAAAAAGTCATTAATGATACTCAGCCACTATTGAGCAAAGACTATCTGATCTTCAATGCAGTACACACAAAGGTTTTCAAGAATAATTTGCACCTTACATTCTACCAATAATTGAAACTTCTGATCATTAGCTACTAGTAATAGTAAGCCCAACAGCCAGATGGATTAAGGTAAAGCAACTGTTTTATCTGACACATAGTAGTTTGCAAATAAAAATGCAACAAAACATACTGACATATCTTTTTCCAAAGCGCAATACGATTCTATTAAATAGTGTTGTATATCAATTACATTGGCTTTCAATATATTGCAGTAGCAATTCAGGCCCAACTTCAATAGACTTCTAAGTTATAATGTATGCATACTAACCATAGATATCTTTCACCTGCTAGTTGGATCGTTATAATTCTGATAATATATTAGAAATAAATTAAAATGAATTCTTCTGCACATATACACACGCATATATATGGAAACACATAAATATGTATGTATAAATGCAAAATGTGTGTGTATATATATATAAAATACTTAAACAATGCTTTGCAGTTGCTTTGACTCAAAAGTGTAGATTATCTTAGGTTTGTGAATTACATAGGTTCTGAAAATGACTTGTGTAAATTAAATAACTCCAGTTTAATGTTGATTATAACATACCTTTCTCAGCAACACAGTGAAACCCAGTAATGCACTGAAATTCTGTAAAAGGTGAAAAAACTTCTACACATGCAGAGATCTGGATAGAAAAATTCCTTTCTGACTATTCCATAAAATTCCCAAAGAGTTTTTGAAATCCAGTCTTTGAGATGAGAGGAAAAGAGCACACTCTGAGAATATACTAAGCAAACATGTTAYACATATTCACATAATAAGAGTAGAAATATCTAGGTCTTCAAAAATTTGTAGCAGAAATAGGTCAGCGCTTGCATTACCAAAGAAATTGGGAGAGGATGATAGGATAAAACTCATGAGACGTACGTAAGATTATTTCATTATTCTGCAATACGGACCATTCAACAACCATCCACCTTACCTACTAGCAAAGGCTTCCATCACCTGACATTATAGACACAGAAATTCTGTAGAATGAAAGAACTTCTCAGGGCACACGTTATATCCTTGCTTACACTGTTATTCAAACAAGTTACCAGATAAATTATGAATTAATAAACTATGAGGCCTTTTTTCAGTCCCTATTGACTGACTTTGTATTTGATTTCCAGGAAAGTACATGTTCTTCATAGTGGAGAATACAGTTTTGTCCATGCATTTACGTTTTATTCCATATTTTTGAGTGGCTGGCTTCGTGTAATGAATTACTTCCACAGTAGCCATAATAGCATGCATAGCAATTCATCTTACTAGAAGAAGCTGCTGTATTCATATACTAGAGATAATACCACAATTGTTCAATTATACTCTTTAAAAAATTACAATAAAGAATAGAAACACTATAAAATCAATAACATGTTTAGCTAGCAACACAGGAACTTCGTCTCCTAACAGTGAAAGTCACAGGTCAGAAAATCATTAATTTCAAGCTATAAATTATACTGCATTCTCTTAACTAGTGAGAAAAATCTACTTTGATATTGTAGGACTTATTTGTGATTTTTTTTTTGGCATTTCAAAAATTCTTTTGATTCTCCAATATGAAAATTATATTTTCTCGCTTCCTTTAAGATCTCCAAAACTAAAAACTGGCCTAAGCAAGTAAGAACGCTACATAGAAGGATAAAGATTTGGGAAATATGTATTCCAATATGCATTTGTTTCCAAAGAAATAATAAGAGGGTTTTTTTGGAAATCTAGCAACATGAGTTTTAATACTAGTAGAAGAATTTATACATTTGATTTCTAGGAGAAGTTATAGGAATTTAGGATCCCTTTTTAAGATCTCTGGGTTAGGATAGCCTAATTTTGCTTTCAAGAAGCTGCATGCACACTACCATGCAAGAATAACCACAACACTGGTTTAAGAGTGAATTCCTAGTTTTGAATCTCAGATTTTCACTCTACCATATAGCAAGCATAACCTTGATTTTTTWAAAAAAAMCACTATTTCAGAAAAACTGCAATTAGTGTCTGCAAATGGTTGGCCTTCTTTCAAGTAGAAATAATATTCTACCAAAATGCTGTTTAGATAGGGAATAAAATACAAGTTTGGAAGAAGAAAAAAAGAAAATTAGGGCAGATCCCACACTCTATGGTTCAGAGAAAACCATTTGAAGATGTGCACATTTTAATGGATGAATGTGCAGACAAAAGTCTCAAATGACCACAAAATAATTCTAACAGCAGTTTGCTGAGCAAGAGGTATATTCTTTCCTTTCACACCTCTTAATACTGGAGAGAATTTGCGACTCAGTCTCATATTTAACTGAAGAAATGCAAATAATTCACACCCTTATATCTTCCTCTCTGAAGAGAGCAATCACTAGCAATAGGATTTATGTAAAATAAAAAAAAAMCTTAGAGTAACTTCATTTAGTGCTTTCATTTAGACTTACTCTGGAGACACACATGGCACAAGCATAGACTGAAAAACATGAAACATATGAAAACATTTCCTTAGGTGACAAAAAAAGCAACCAAAAAGGAATGCAAAATTTCTATTATGCAACTTTTACATGCCTAATATAGTGTTGTTACAGTAAACAAAATTTACACTGTATTGTAAATTCTAATACAAAATTATTTTCCTACTTTCACATTCTTTTTCTGCAAGAGTAGTGAGCATAACCTTGTACATTGTTYTATTTAAAAATATAACTCTCAGATTTGCCCAGCTTGTAGATGAAATTAATTTACAGCCAAATGTAATGAGTATTGAAGACTGCAGCAAACTTCCTTAAAACAAAATTCTTCCGTTAATTAAAGAAATACTTTCCAGTCCTACAGCATATTCTATTCAAACATTCAAAACTGCTTCATTTACATTTTACATAATCATACAAGGTAGCAATTATCTCTTAATTGCTCAGGTTGTAGAACTAAGTTTTGGAGAATTCAGATGGTATAAGCATCATCATGCAAAAAATATGGAGTGCAGGAAAATATACCACCCAGAGCTCCAAGTTCCATTCTGAAGCCTTATCTGTAACACTACACTTTTGTTTATGTTGTATATTGTATCAAGCAAAACAGTGAGGGCACTTTGTAGCGAGGCATGAAGTTTTGTACAGACCTTTCCAGCATTGCTTTACTAGTGTTCTCTATCTTTCCTTTTTATTCCCTCTCAAACCTGGATAAATACCAGCAGGTTGCTGAGGACCGTATCTAGGCCAGTTTTGAGCATCTCCAAGGATGGAGAATCTGCAAGCCCTTCAGGCAATCCTTCCCTGCATTTGACTACTSTCAGAGTAAAATAAAGTTTTTTTTCTTATGGTTAAGTGAAAAGACCTCCTTACTATGGGTACATGGAATACATCTGAGATAACTATCAAATATTCACTAAGATCTGGACAAAAATGATAATTATAAATAGATAAATGATCACGAACAGCCCTACTGAAGTCACTGAGTGGTATGAATTTGCAATGTAACTGCAGATGCTAACACAGAATTCTCTAGAATTACAAATATTTTTAACAAACTCCTGTAAATAAAAAGGCAGGTAGAGAACAGTAGCAGTAGAGAAACTCAAAAAACCTACTTTAGGTTGATTATCCAAAAAAAAAAAAAAAAAAAAAAATCAGCAGCTCAAGTATCTGGGGATTTTTTTTTTCATCTGCTGGGGTGCACTAAATATTTATTATGTGATCAAGCACATGCTTTATATTCCGGAATTTGTTATTTTGTGCAGTGAGATTTTCAAGGGCTGTACAACACCATGAATTACTGTATACATTATTATGTAACAAGGCCCCAGACCCTTATTGTTAAAAGAGTCCTGTAATTCTTAGGAAGCACTTCAAAAAAAGGTAATGAAGGTAATAAAAAGTCAGTCTCTTCACCATATTAAAATATACCTATCAGTTTCGAAGAGATTAAATGAAACCACACATGAACCATTGAGAGTCCCTTTATAGCTTTATGAAATAGATGTTTACATTTCAAAGAATATTTGTGGAAAAAAAAATAACCATTGATACAACCCAGTAAGTAATTTTGTATGGCTGCACGGATAATGCACAGCTTTTTGAATTAATTCGCTGTTCGCAGGAGATAGTTTATTCTCAAGTAAGTATTTAAAAGCAAACTCTGGATAGCCTTGCAATCTAACTAAATTAGCTCTGCATACTGCAGAGTAAAGGAGAGAGTAAATTCCTCCCGTAGGGTTTATAGCATTAAAGCAGCTGTTCTGCAGTCATTACTACAGTCCATAGGCAGTAGGAGACACAGCTGTTATACATTACCCTAAACAGGCATCTTGGGCAGCAGATTCATGTAATCACAGACCTAATGGTCACCCTCCCTCCTATCCAACTCATTACCTCCTTCTCGCTGTTACAGGAGAAAACCCTCTATAGAGATTTGCTCAGTGTGAAGGAGGAATGCCTAATTCCTCGTGTTCTTATGTGGCTCTTCTCCATAGCAAAACAGTCCATATTTAATGCCATCTACACTGTATAGAAAAAAAATGGATTTTTGCCTACTATGCACAGTCTGTATTCTGTAGCATGTTCATTTTCCCCCCTTTTTTCTCTGTATGCAATGCAAACTTACTTTGTGAAGCGCACACACAGATTTGAAATGTGCCCTCTTTTCTGTGGTACAAATGGAATAATTTGCCACTCCTTACTGCTAATCTGTACATGATTTTCATTCCCAATTCTATTTAAAATTTCTGCCAACAAAGCAATTCCCTCTCAAATTCCAATTCCATCTTTTAATTATTCATTATGATAGTCTCCAATTATTTAAGGCCCCATGTTAGATGACTTCTAGCTGATCTTACAATTTCCAAGCAGTATCTTGGTATTTTTCCAGATTCCACCCTTTTCTCAGTACTGAACATGCCGTTAGAAGACTAATGATGTTCTCTTTTCCCTTTCAGGCCTCTCTTCTCTTTTCTTCCTCCTGTCACAAATGCTGTGCTCAATATATTGATCATGACATACTTCCCAGTCACTTAGCACAGTTCACTAAAATCATTAGATTTCAGTTAAAGAGTATGGACTTTTTCTTTTAAATAAAGTTTAATAGTGTTCTATCACTGTAGTACAATATATGGTCTATTCAATCTATAAATAAAACACCTCATCAGGAAGGACATACAGGCAAAAATGGAGGCAGCGATGCACTGTGTATCTGTGATCTTTGTACCTTCTCTACTCTTCAAGATTAAAGCATAATGCAGACCTCTGGATAAGGATAAAGGCAATAAAGACCAGACCAATCTCATTATAGTGCTCAATGAAATATCAGATCTAGGCAGACAGTGGATGAATCTTCTCTAGAAGCAATCAGAAGATAGGAGCTGGTGAAGATAGAAAACGGAGTACCCTAACTGACAGAAAAGTAATTCTGGAAGATATGAACAAGCTCACAGGGTTTGCTGGAAACAGCTGCGGAAAGCTGAGCAAGTGAGTAGCTGTAAGTAAGTAATGTTTAAGCAAGCAGCTACAGGTAAGGACTGCAGTTTCAGTTCCTATTTATACAGAGGGTTGGTTGAGAGTGTCAGGGAGTCTGTAGGTTGAGTGAAAGTTACAATAAAACAAATCAGAACAAAGCAAAAATAGTATATGCTTTTTTTTTTTCCATCTTTACCAAAGAAAGCAAAGTGACTCAACACTTGGCATAAGAAAGAGATAGCACTGAAAACTAGAAAGGGAAAATAATATTTAGATTCCCAATTCAGTAGGACTTAACAACATTTGTCTTACATTACCAGCAAAAACAAACATACAGATTTCATGTGTGAGAACATATGAAAAATGGGGAGGTCTTAGAACTAAGATACTGTACCCAACACTTACACTTTAAAAGTAGGAAAAAAGAGGATCTTGAGACTCATAGACCAAAATATACTAGAACAAATTATTGAAAAATCAATTTCTAGGCACTTGAGRATAAGTAAATAAGAAACAGCAAACATAGATTTGTCAAAAACAAATCATATTAAACTAATCTAATTTCTTTTTTCTTTTGTCAGAGTAACTAGTCTAGCAGGTAAGAAGCAAGTGTTTTAGGAGTTCGACTACATTTCCCTTGTTTACTTATGAAGTTGTCATTTAAATTGGTACTATCTACTTAATGTTTAACTTTTTGAAAGAAATTTAGAACATAAAACATTTCTTCTTGGTCCTATTTTCCTCATACACCATTATGAATGATTTAGACACTGTGTAGAAGAGATCCATGTTCTAGACATTCAAAGAATAGATTTAAACATTCTATTAGTAAACAGGCAGAATCATCTAGAACAAATTTCCAGTGGAAAAAATTTTCAAAGCAAATGCAAACGGCTATACTTTTAAATAAAACATCAACTGCACAAACACAAAAGTGCTAGAACTGGTTAATTCAACAAAACGAAAATCATAAGTCATCAACCTTTAATGTTTAAAAAAGGAATTACTGTTACAAAATAGATGCTATCAGCTGAGAGAACTGTCATATGAAAGATGCAGAATGTTAGTATACAAGATTGTTCAAAGATCTGGAATCCTCAGATCAAATATAATGTCCAGTTTGGGACTCCCTCTTCCAAAAAGACAGACAATTGTATTCAGTGGTTCTTGATATAATTTGATTGTTAAATCTAGAAAAGAGGAGTCTGAATAGGAGCATAATTATGTGTAAAAGCATTTCATACTGTCCATGATCAATTATGTTCATGATAAAAAGGATAAACTGGTTTACTTGCACCGAAGAAGTTCTGATACCAGAAAAAAAAAATCTGATAAAATTGTCAATATGGACTACATATACTTCAACTTGCCTTAAAGAAGGAATTCTGCTTCAGCCAGCAATGGAAGATCTTGAAAAGCCATCAAAATCCATGGTAAAGAGTCAGGTGAACAAGCCAGAGGAGCGGAAGGAACTAACTATCCAGATGYAGAGCATAAGGGACTTCTCAAATCAGGGACTGGGACCGCTGGTATGAGAGGACACATAGACTGTATGGCATTTTCTGTTGTTTATGCTGACTGTAATTGCCCTAAGGAGCAGCCTCCTAGTGCAAGCTCCCATCTGTGATCTCCCTTTTCTGCCCTGCTGCAGCACCTGGAACCAATATACTGAGAGGCACTGAGGGTGAATTAAAGCCAAACTGTACAGAAATTCAAGTTACTTCAGCCAAGGGAATATAGTTCATAGGGATGGCTTAACTGTGACGTTTTGGAGCTTGTCATTTGGAATCAAGCCTCTTAGACGTTGCTACAGCAAAGAGTACTTTGATCATATTATCCACCTTTTTAGTTTACAAGTACATAACATGCTGCAAATCCATTAACAAAAGTCACATATGCCAACAAACTCCCAACCTGATGAATCAGAGAGAGATGCAGTATCTCACTGCTTACCTACTGGCCAGATGAGACAGCAAATATATCCTCAGATGATAGACTCAGAAAGACCATTTTGAAAAAGTAAAACTTGTAACTGAGAATGTATTCAAAATAAATATACTCATTAAGAGAGAGAAAATAAAACTACAAGGAGTTTGATCAATCTAGRAACACATTTTGCTGATTTTTTGAAATCAGAATATTTATATTGACAAACTATAATGGAAGACAAAGGGAAAAAAAAGTCATTTTTGAAGCAGAAAAGTCTGAGTAAGGCCTATCTCTGGAACTCAACCAAATGGAACTACTGTGTCAGCTTTTGTTAAAATAATTGAAGGACATCCTTTAAGAAACTGAGAAAGGGCATGAGTCAAAATGAAACCTTTAAAAGCCTTTGATCATATTCAGGTTTACTAGATAATCTGATGACTTTGAGAGCTCTCAGCATCTTCACTYGAAGCAGTCAGATCTTCATTAAAAGTGTTTA
The DNA here is from genome assembly GCA_003342815.1 of Eudromia elegans. Lineage (NCBI taxonomy): Eukaryota > Metazoa > Chordata > Aves > Tinamiformes > Tinamidae > Eudromia > Eudromia elegans. Next base: position 557,965 of record PTEX01000299.1, on the reverse strand, counting down.
ACTTAATTTTCTGAAATAAGACAAAAGATAAAACCAGATAAACTCAAATATGAAACACAGTCTTATCACCTTATAGCTATTCCTCTTTTTCAGAAATTAGAGGGATTAATGTTCTGCAAGATGACGTTTATTTTTTTTTTTCTTCAAAAACAACCTGGAAAAATTTCAGCCATTTACAACTTTGAAATATGTAACTACTACTGAAGTAAGGAACATGTGGAACTTATTTGTCAAACAAGAAATAATTCCCCATGAAGACCATAGAGGGAGGATATTAGTGTTTACATTTTGCTAGAATTAGTTAAGAGTTTGGTATTTAATTCCAGAAGAAAACAGACATTTTTATGCCAGGGTACAAGGGAATTTTGCTGCCCACAGCTACTAAKTAGGAGAATCAAGCACTCAGCCCCTTCTAGGCTTATACTTCTGCAAGAACCCTATTACTATGTACATAGAAATATTATAGATATATGTATGTATATACACACTTATGCTGTACATACTATTGTATGTAATATAACAGTAGGAAAAAGGACAGTAAAAATAAACTCTAACATGAGTAGGYGTCTACTTTAAAATTCTGACCAGTGACACTATCTGTATTCTTACCATCCTGTCCAAAAGCAAATTCAATTTATCCTAGCTGCAATGTGGGTGTTTATGAACTTGTGCAACCTTGTGTGTATGCTTGTGCACTGGGGTAGAAAACTAACACGATCAGAAGATTATGCATTACAGGTTTTTGTTTCAATATTTTAAAAAAATCAGTTATAACTCTTAAAAACACCTTACTGTTTCAAGAGACATATTTCTTGACCATGTTGTATTGACTGCAGGCAGTAAAATATTTTATGCTATGTAATCACGTCTTTGCAGAGACTTGGATGCTTTCAATAAATCTTATAATACAAAGAGCAAGACACTTTTTATTCACATCAACAGTTAGTATTTCCTGCAAAATATCCTAGTAACATTTTACAAACTTGCAGCTCCGCCTTGCAAATAGTTACTTAACATAAATTATTTTAGGCCTATCCTTGTAACTAYAAGTTACTCAAGGAACAGACGACAGGAAGAGAAACTAACTATTGTTACAAGGTAATAGCACCATCAGCCACCTCTGCAAGGCAGATAATTAAGTCTTATTTTAGAAGCTTTATTTACAGTTCCTTCATTGCTTATCAAAAAACAAAATACTAGTTTTCCCTAGAATAGTCTCTATTCATGGCTGCAACATTTTTAATATGTTATACATTAAAAGGTATGTTTGTTTACTCTTAGAAATATCTTCCTTACATTAGCTGTGTGCTATTCACCTTTTCAGTTGTACATGCACATACATGCACAGTATGTGTACATGTACTGTGCACATCCAAATCTTGGTTCTTTTACTACATTTTGGACAGCAGTCATCTCAAAGCATGTTAAATCATCCTAAGGCATCTCTTATTCATTTGTGATTATCAGCAACAACAACAACAATTTTTTTCCTTTTTTTTGTTTAGTTTAACTGAAAAGCCAGTATTTTTCCTCTGGGTCCTTGTGACATAATGTTTTGGTTAATTTTCCTTCTGTAATTATGCACAGAGGCAGAAAAATCCACACATTTTGCTAATGTAGGCCCACTCTGATAGTGAACAAGCAGGTCTGTGTGACTAGGAAGAGTTGCACTGAACAGACCACTGTTTAAATATTGCCCCAAAGGGTGATGAAATACAGAAATAACTTACTTAACTTGAGATAACATGCAAGCAAATGAAGATTGAAAAGTCACTCAGCAGCATCAGAAAGATTTGGCAGTTAGGCTATATTTTAATAAATCTTAACTTAAATGATGTTCCCATCACACCATATGGATCTCATAGCTGCAAACTCATCAGCAGTGCCAAGAGATGTCAAAAAGCTTTCAAAGTGACTGCCTATGAGAAAGATTCCTAGTATTAACTTAAATCAACTTTTAAACACGCCAGAATTTCTTGGAGTTCATCAGCCTTCTCTCTTCTCTGCATCAGAAAGAAGATGAAAACAATCTGAGGCTCAGTCAAAGTATGAAGACTGGGTATTTCTAACTGCAGCCTTGCGTGCGGCAGCAGGATGGAGACATGGGGACCAAATGAAATGCTCTCCAGATAAGAGTTCTCAGAATAGAAAAGAACACAGAGTTAGCAACACGGATGATAATAAAGAACTGGCAATGGAAGGACAACCACTGCAACAACCTTCTGAGTGCTGTAATGTTCGGCTTTTTGAGAAAGACTCAGTGGAAGGAAGAACATCAATGTTATGGAGGAAACCTTGAACTTTCTGTAGTATTGTCAGAAATGTTAAAGGAGGTGGCTTCAGGAGGTTTCAGGCAAGGAAAAAGCCTTTTTTCTTTTTTTTTTTTTTTTTTTTTTTTTTTTTTTTTTTTGCTTTGTTTTAGGGAGGAGGCTGTGGCCTACAGATGTTTTTCTTCTGTGGATATAAATGGAAATTTTTCCCCCAAATGCAATCAAAATTTTCTGACCAATTTAGTAGTCTCAGATCAAGGGAATGATTTGACATTAATTGAAAGAAGATATTAGACCTTGTAACTGGCAATTAAAATGTGGCTCTTTGGCTTATYCTGTGAGGAAAAATTGGAAGTTCTACTGAAATATCGTGAAGTATTTCTGCATTTTGCAGACTATATACTATTATTTCTGTTCATTACACAATACTTTAAGGTAATCCTTGTATTTACTCTTGTAGCAATATTGAAATCTGGGATTTGTTTAAGAAATAACTTTAAAAAAATTGTGGAAATAAAATGTAACAAGATAATACAGTGATGTGACCATGTGAAAYAGAACTGAAAATCTAAAATAATTAATTCTTTGGCCTTTCTTACTGAAGAGAGGCAGAATGTCGTAATAAAATACCATAAAGAAAATAATTGCACAGAAAATCCACACAGAAGACATGATCATTCTTTTATTTTATCCATTTTCTGAAGAATGCTTATATTATCTTAAGCAAATGAGATAAATTATCTTAAGCAAATTAGATAAATTCTCTTAAGCAAATGAGATGTGAAATGGGACTAATTTTAAAACTAACAAATGCCTTTCCTTAGCATTTTTCTCTGTGTGACATGCATAAGTTTTAAAATATATTATTATTACAGAATGAAATACAATATTATGAATAAACAGAGGCTTCTAGTATCARAATTTACATTTCTTCCAAATAACTGAAGTACTTATTAAATAATGAACGATACAGAAGTAAGCAATTGTGGATTTGGGGCTTTTTAAGTATGCTTGAGAAGATTTAGAACATGACGATCAGCGGAGACAAAAGATTTGCTCTTACAAGAAGCACAATTTCTAGAAACAATCTCTGGGTAAAAGCCTTATATATTGATAACTGGGGTGCTTATTCTTCCTGAATAAGGAAGATCAATGTCAGGTATTGTAACTCAATATGTATAACTTATGGCCTTCCAGGGTGAAATGCAGTATTTTGTAGTTGCTCATAAAATATATTTGTCCAAGGATATAAAGAAGAGTTTAGTCCACTTTTATAGAAAAACAATTGTGTGTTTTATGATATGTTGAAGCAGCCGTCCATTTGATACAAAACATTTCACTTGTATAAAAGACAATGTAGAGAAATAAAATCTCTTCACCTAAAATACAGTGAGCTTATAAAAGCTGATGTGTTAAAAAAAAAAGTACTGAGGTTACTAGTCCAAGAGAAGCAAAATAGGGAGAGCTAATGTTATCTCTTCTCTAGAACCTGTTTTTTCACAAATAAGTTTCCTTACATGGTTAGCTGATGATTTGTGTCAACCCTATTTAGTTAACATATTTTAACATATTTTCCATATGAATTCTTAAGAGATCTACAAGAGCGTACTAGGAAATATAAAATCATAGACATCGTACACCAACTAATGGAATTAAAATTCCTAAGCAACTATGCCAATAGTAGAATTGAAAAGACGGAAAATCACTGGCTTTAATACAGAGGCATCACATACGGGATATGAGGCTTCCATATAACATTAAGAATAATTTTTTAATATATCAAAAAGTAATATAAATATAAGACCCTAAGTTTTCCATTTCCCAATTTATGAGATGAAACCTCTAGAGTGATTTTAAAGAACTTCTAAAATGCTGCCCAAATACGCTCAAAAGGCAGATTATCAGAAGTAGTAAGACCTCATCATAGCTACCAATAAAAACATAATAAAATATCACAGAAGCAGATAATTAATAACCGTTTTTGCCTAAAACAATAGTATAAAGAACCTATTTAGGTTCATTAGTAAATGGCCAAGATTAAATATGAACTTTTACACTAGCTGTTATCATGTCATACCTATATATACGTATACATATATATATATATATATACACACGCTGAAGTCCTAAGTTAAAATTGTCAGAAAGAGTCATACAAAAGCCAGATAACTTCTACACAGATAGGGATCTTGGAAAACAGAGTATCACTAAATCGTTACCGTTCATTTGCAATAGAGAGCTTAGTAACTTCAAAGCCAGTGCAGATTTGTTGCTATTTTTGAAAGATGATTTTTAGGTACATTTAAGTGCTCACTTCCACAAGCCTACCAAACATGCCTAAGAGTCACACACACTGAATCCATGGCGTGCTTGAGGTTTAAAACAGTTTCTTCTAAGTCTTGTTCACTGAGAAGGCAGGCTTTAATAATAATTCATTTCTGGGACAAAGATCCCAGAGCTGCAAACTGATGGAGATAGGGAAAGTGTTTTAGGAAACTTTTTTTAAGGATTGGTCTTGCTCTCACCCTCCTTCCTAGGTGTCTGCTCTTAGCCATTGTCAAAGATTAAACAAAGAACAAACTGATCTCTACTTGGGGCCACTCCTTTATTCTTATGCATTACTGATGCATCTCTGCTTCAGCATCAGTTGTTTAAGATATATATTCATACAAGCCAAACATCAGATTTTTACTGAGGCTCTCAAATTCAGGGTGCTGTGGTCTACACAAAGAAATGTGCACAGGCCAGGCAAGAGGGAGTCACAATGCCACTTCCTCGCATAATGTGGGCACAGTTCAGGCTGCTCCTGCCTTTTTTGGGGAACAGGAGGAGGAAATATTGCTATGAAACAGCTGAGACTGTTTTCACTGCAGGGCACCRTGCAAAAAAATATGCCCAGACCGTAACTGCATCTCAGGTGTGTTTGTAGTTCACTGGTGTCAGTATAGTGCTCTGGACTGTCTTCAAGAGGAGGATGTAGATTAAATCCTATACTTGTTAAGCCATTTTTGAAGGAAATGCAGATGCAGAAACTGGAGGAACTAGCAAGTATATTTAATTTCATGAAGCTATTTAATATTTGCATATTTAGAATGACTCCAAACTGAAAACCATCTTATTCAGATTTTTACTGACAACCTGTTACTACTTTGCATAGTATTTCCTTCCCTAGGCAAAGGGACAGTCTGTAACATTTCTTGTAGGAGCTTAAGGTCCAGGGAAAAGTTTCACCTCTAGCTACACTGCAAGGGTGAGTATGCCTGCATATGTTCACTCAGGCTGACTTCCTCAGAAATYCCTTCCTCATCTTCTTTTGGGGATTTAATCAGTTTGAACCTCCAATAAGATGGTAAAGATGGTGTGCGTTTAAGTTCTAAACTATTCGCATAAGGGAGTGAAGGTCAAGCCTATTAGACTCGCTCCAGCTCACATCAATTATCCCCACCATTGAAGGTGGTGTAACTGCGATTCCAGCTAATTAAATCTGTAATATTGAGATAGAGTGGTTAATAAGGCACAACATGGGAGAATCTGGTTAACTCTGTCAATCTCCTTTGTAATAATGCCTTTTGGCATCTAAACAGTCCAAGAGCATATGATTTGTAGATTTGCACTGGAGTCTCTTTTTGTAATCTTGAGGCTAGAAGCCCCTGGCACAGCCAAATGTACTCCTTTTGTCTTAGAATATCATTCACTGGTCTCCAGTATCATGGTAGAAAAAATATTTTAATATTGGAAAAGGTCATGCTTATTTTACATTCTACAAATATTTTACTACCTGTAAAAGAGAATCCTAGAGAAATATTCTGGAAGCAGCATTTGCTCAATAATYGTAAGCAAATAGAGAATTTTGTAGCCAGTCTGTCCTAGAAATCAGCAGCGCTCATTTTCATTGTCTTTACATAGCTCAGGTAATCACGTTCCTGCTATTTTCTAATCCTTAATTTGAAACCCTACCAAGACTTTTGTTTAGCGCTTGAACAGTCATTTGACAACATGTGAAGAGGCAGAGGAATACTGGTACACCTGAGACCTAGATTTTGTCCAAGGGTAAATTATTATGGAATAGAAGTATGGGAAATTCATAACCAAATGACACCCCAGCAATAAGCCTGTTTTAAGGCAACTGGTCCTAGTCTTGAATCCCCAGAATGCATATGGTGATGCTACTGGACCTGAAAAAGGGAGCTAAGCATTACAATTTTTCAAGCTAAATTACAACTTAAAATGACATTTGTTTGATACATTAGGTGCAATAAAAATTTCACTGTCACAACTGTTAAGCTTCTTTAACTGATGTATGATACAAAGATCAGCACAAAACAGAGGATAACAGGAAACTTCCGAAAAAACTGTCATTAGTTTATAGCATTGTACTAAAAAGACCAGTATCAGTGTGTACCTAAGCTGGTAAAAGTGCAGGAAGTACATTGTGTGCAGAAACCTCATGAAGTTCAACAAGGGGAAGAGCAGGATCCTGCACCTGGGGAGGAATAACCCCAGACACGCCTACAGGCTGGGGACCGACCTTCTGGAGAGCAGCCCTGCAGAGAGGGACCTGGGCGTCATGGTGGACGACAAGGTGACCATGAGGCAGCAGTGTGCCCTCGTGCCCAGGAAGGCCAATGGGATCCTGGGGTGCATTAAGCAGAGCATCTCCAGCAGGTTGAGGGAGGTGATTCTGCCCCTCTATTCAGCCCTGGTGAGGCCGCACCTCGAGTACTGTGTGCAGTTCTGGGCTCCCCAGTGCAGGAGCGATGTGGAGCTGCTGGAGAGAGTCCAGCGCAGGGCTATGAAGATGATTAGGGGCCTGGAACATCTGCCCTATGAGCAAAGGCTGAGAGAGCTGGGCCTCTTCAGCCTGGAGAAGAGAAGGCTGAGAAGGGACCTCATCAGTGTGTATAAGTACCTCAAGGGAGGGATCAAGGAGGATGAGGCGGCCTCTTCTCAGTGGTGGCCAGTGATAGGACAGAGGAAATAGCCGCAAATTGAGGCACCAAAAGTTCCACAGGAACTTGAGAAAGAACTTCTTAACAGTGAGGGTGACAGAGCCCTGGAACAGGCTGCCCAGAGAGGTGGTGGAGTCTCCTTCTCTGGAGATCTTCAAAACCCGCCTGGACACCACCCTGTGCCACATGCTCTAGGAGACCCTGCATGTGCAGAGGGGTTGGACTAGATGACCTCTAGAGGTCCCTTCCAACCTTAAGTACTCTCTGATTCTATGAAACACTGGATTATCCTAAACCAAAAAAAAAAACCAAAACAAACCCCCCCCCCCCCCCCCACCAATAACATAAAAGAGTCACTGATTGGCAGACTGACAGATTAACATACTGTTCTTTTATTTAGAGGCTTATGCTGCTTTTGCTTAAATCTATAAAAGTTCAGGTAATTTTTTTTTTGGTAAGTATAGAATCTCATTTTATAATAATATCCATTCTAAGTTTCCCAGATTATATTTTATTACTTACATTATATCACTTACATTAAACAGGATTATAAGTACTCCTTCTATAATCACATCTACTGGTAAATCCTATTTTTAAAAAGAAATCTGACTTATAAACCAATGTATCAAAAATGAGCACAGGTATTCTTACTCAGACTCATATTTCAGGTTTAAGCTTAGTAAAACACATGTGGCTGCACAGTCCTCTTCTATCTTCACGGCCTCTGTTTGGACCATCTGGTTGGAGCACCAATACTAGAATTTAGAAAATTAGAGATGAGAGAGAGTATTTCTTTCTTTCTAATGGCTTTTTAGAAAATTCTTCTTTTTTTTTTTTTTATTTCACCTTCTGTTCCAAAGCCCAGGAATAAGCAGATCTCATTAACAGCTCAGACAGAGCTGGGAAGGTGCAGATTCACGTCTCTGTGAAATATGTACTAGAGGTGACCTTGACCACCTCATTCATCACTGAAGGAAAGGCCATCCCAGAGTTTTAAAGCTAGATAGGTAACACAGCTTTTTGAAACTGAAATGGGAACAGATGGAATTAGGAATCAAATTCAGAATAACCCCCAATTTAATATGCAATTCAAATGCAGTAATAGCAATTTTAATCCATAATAATGGAACTTCCTCTAGTATAAAAATGCTTAATTCCACTGACAATCTACAATGTGATCCTAAAAATCCCCAAAGAAGCATGTCTTAACACAGGAGACTCTACTTTTTATATTGATCTCTTAACAGAAAATAATATCTTAATTTAAAAATCCTCGGGCAACTCATCTTGCTTTTCATAAAATTTTGACAACTGTGCAATAGTGTTAAAGTTAAATATTATTATTTCATTAATTTCTAACTGACAACGCAAAACACCATGCTGTCTTACTTATTTGAGATGTTATTTAACCTATACTTAATATGAAATAATTATATCTTTCAAACACAAGTGTCCTGCTACAGTAGCACTCAAAGTACCAGGAGTGCAAAATCCTTCTATCAAGCTTTCTATGATAAATTAACATTCAACATTCAACTCTTGTCACTAGTAGAGCGTCATTAATTATGCTTAGACAGCACCACAGAGATAACAGGTGCCTGTGAGAAGGTCATACGGAGGGCTTTATATGGCACTAAAAAGACTGTTATGACAATGCAAAACAACATACAGCCTAGAGAAGATTTTTTTTTAATAATGTTTCTAAACAACAGCACCAAGAATATCTCTGCTGAAGTATACCTCTGAATACCTCAACATTTAGATAATAAAAATGCACATATACACTAGCCTATTCCAGCTTGATAAAACAAAATATTTCATTTTCACACTTCTATCACCCAGAAATGCAAGAGGTCATCAAGTTACTGCTAAAGATGAAATGATGAATTAACTCACCTGTCCATTGGGAAAAAAAAGAGTTCTGAAAAAAGTTTAATGAATAGGACTGTACTCTGACATATGGGGTCAATCCTCTGATCCAAAAAAGCAAGAGACATCAAGCATATTAACAATATGGCTACAACTGTATTGTGTAACACATCTAGGAAGTACTTGACAATCCTTCCCACTTTGGCATGTCATATTTAATGGCATCAGGTTACTCCTGTTCTACTAGATCCATCTCCCTGCAAAAAAACCTCAAACTCTCATTTCCCAAAGATGTGATACCAGACATTAGAGGACTTAGTTCACTACTTTCTAGACCAGCTGTAATTTTGGAAATGAACTTTGTTGAACATTCTTGAATATCTAGAAGAAGAGGGGAATCTGCAAGGAGACAAGAGTCTTCTAGACAAAGAAACAAAAATGCATCAACTAATTAGCTATCATAAGAACAAGATATTTTTAAGAGATACTCCTTTTTGTGCCTGAGTTCCTGTTCTGACATTTTTCTATCTTCAGGCATGTGAAGAACTACATCTCAAGTACCAGAGCCACGCTCAAAGCCTCTCTTGCTAAGCACATTCCAGCCAGATTAATAGATGTATTAAATATTCTTTGGAATTCCCATTTATATACAGATTAACATATTTAAAGTTGTGCGTCTGCTGCAATTCATTGATTTTTTTTTTCCTACTTCATCTCATTACGTTTGAATACACTTTTAAAGCACATTCTACAAGAAAGAGAGCTCATACTCCTGTGGGAAAATAGAGTAGGATTAAAAAAGGGATAGATTCTGGAAACATCAAAATTATGGTTATAAACCTTGAGCCTGACAGTTTTAATTCAAGGCTCAGTAAAACTGAGAAATAGTTAAATAAACTGAAGGACCAGATGGTCTCAGCCTTTAGGGAACTCACTACACACAGATAAATTGGGAAACAGGAGTCAACAGTTGGAAACTAAAGATATTCTCAAGTATTTTGAAGGGTCTAATTTCTGGTGAAAAACTTCATGAAAACTATCATTCTTCTAGAGGAAAAAAAAGCAAATATAAATAGCATTACTGAATACTTCTTCTACAAGATCTTTCATCACTTACAAAAGGCTCAGATGAGATGTCTCTATGTTCAAGTTCAGGTTTCTGAAACTAAAGTTATCTTTTTAAGAACAGACATCAAGATTTTCCTTTGACAAAGAGGGAGGAAAATTTTCTCCCTTRGACTGATTTATAACTTTATATTGTTTGACAAGTAACTCAAAGTGATTTATCACTAGAGTGTCATCTAAGAAGATTGAAACATTAAAGATTTAAATTAATTATGATACATTATTTCACTAAGTTCAGTAAGTATAGTGAAGGACAAGTATAGGAAAAAGTTTTAATCATCTCTTTAGTCTTGTATGGGGAATTGGTGATTTGCCTTCCCTCTCTGTTTTATGTGCCATTTTATATTGGAGAAAAAAAAAAGTAGTAAACTTGCATTAAAGATATTATTTTCTTGTTGCTGTTTTTTGTGCATATTGAGTGCTATTTTCTATTGAATATTTTTAAATTGTAAGATGAGTGCAAGATAATAAAAATCATGCTTGATTTAGAAATATAAGAACTGTCACTACCTTTTCAAAAAATAGAGTCCACTTCTGTTTTCCAAATCAGCAGAAAAATAATTTAAAATTTATCAACATTGATAATTAAGTATCTCTTTTTTTTTCTGTTCTCCTTTTAATCTAGAAGGGATATTCTGACAGCAATGTAACACTGAATTCCAATTTTATAGCCTAGTGCACTTTGACCTTTAAAATCAGGCATTTYTAGAGTCTTTAACTGGACGTAAGAATGTGTCTTTCAGAATGTGAATGGCTGCCCTGGTCCCTTAGGGATCACCTAGTAGACGAGGGAGAAGCTGAAGTGTAAGCTGATTAGAAAAATGGCCACAATGGGCGCACAGCACCTGCCCTCCCATAACTGTTTGCCTGCTTCACAGGCTAGTTGGAGTTGGGGAAAGAGACAAATCATTTCAACATCTGACTGCCAGAAATAGATCTTTTTCTTGAATTTTCACATGCAGACTACYGGACTGAATCTAGCTTTAACAATAATGATCAATAATCTGAACTATCTAGAATATTTGATCATTGTTCACATAAAATTACTTACAGGGTTTCATTTAATTCCTGATGTTCATACGTCCATACAGAAATAAAACACCATTGCAGTTGTGCATTAGCACATTAATGTCAGGCAGCGATTAGGAGACTGCATTGTTATATATGTGATCACATTGTCTGTGCTCCTTTGGTATTACTGCTCTGTCTGTTTAGCCTACAACAGTTCAACAAATCTGGCTGCTTTCTGTTACAGTTAAAAAAATGCAATCCAAAGCCACAAAATTTTTGGAATTACTATCACAGGTGAGGAAAATGACTCCAGGTCCATAATATATAGGGTAAGAAAGAGCAGGGTTTGGAGTGGGTTCATCAGGTCCTCCAAAGTACTTTGAACAAAGACCAAGAATAGATCAGGGAAAGGTCTGGAGAAGCAAGGAGTAAAAATTCCTTCCACTTCAGTAGACTTAGAGAAATGTGGAGAGAAGTTGCTTTTTTAAGGGTACTTTTTATAATGTGGTTTGTGACCAGGGAGAGGAATAGGAAGTCAGGAAACAAAATTAAATCATTGTAAGACTTACTCCTGGTCTGGAGTAAGTAATGGCCTGAGGAGTGTTATAAGGGGCACACAGGAGTCAAATAGGTTCACCATCAAAAAAAAAATATCTGCACCATTCTGGAAGACATTAAACACTAAAATGAAAGTACCCAACTGGTTATGTCACAACTGGTGAAAATTCTGACCAGGTAGTAGGTAGGATAGATGATACTGAAAACATCAAAAGAGGAGAACAATTTGGAACTCATCTATAAAATGCATTCATGGCTTAAGGAAAAAAAAAATCAAAATCCTGTAGACAAAGCTAAAATTATGTTAGCATAAGTGATATTTGGAAGACCCAAAGTAGGATAAACGTTATGCCTGAATATTTTTGTTGACCAAATGCAGATGACCAGAAGATCTAGAGCAGCCCTTCACTGTTCTGCATGTTCTAAGCTTGCAAATAAGCTCCTCTGTATTGAAAAAAAATACAGCATTGCTAGTGAGGTCAGTACTGCCACTATTCTTGTTTTATTCAAATCCTGCAGAAAGACTGTGTCAATAGGATTTCTGCACATGTGTGCACACACACACACACAATATAGTGCATGTGCATCATGTTTAATATAACTATAGGAATACATTCTTGGTTCAGTTTCCAGTCACTATGTTCCTCATTGATCATAGTTGTGCCTAGCAGTCTATTACGTATCTTTTGCTCTGCCAGCCTGATAAGTATATACATTCTGTCACATGATTCCAGTTGAGAAGAAATAATGGAACAGATTGCATCTGCATTGAAAACTTTAGAAAAAATAGTCACAAAAATTTATAAATCACTTTCTGGTACTTTCAGATTTTCACATCATCAAATAGAAATCATATTCTGAAAGAAGAGACTAATTATTTATTTCTTTTATCAATGCCTTTTAAGATAGCAGTTTGATTTTCTATATACGAGACAGATAAGAAAAGTTCCCTTATCTTATGGGGTGGGTTCTCTTATCCCACGATGATTCTCATGACTCCTTGACACAGTGTGACAAATAATGATGCATTCAAAGGAAAAGGCAAATATGTCTCAGATTTTCCAAAAGAAGTGGAACGAATCTAGACATCTGGAAGAAACAGCAGCAGTAAAATTTCCTGCTGTATTAGATTGCTAACTGCTCACTCTGTTGAAATGGGTGGGCATATTATAACTTGTCCTATGTAAACATTTCTCATCAAAGCTATGTCAGGTGCAAAAGTAGGAAAATTATCTGCATCAAAATTAAGACTAACTGTAATGCTTAGTCTGTGAAAAAACTTTTTTTTTAATCAGTTATGCACACTTTCAAAACTAACACTTTCAATGCATTGGTTATTTATAGGCTAGCCACCACAAATATGCTTTAATATTTGAAACTTGTAGTTTCAAATATTCGTCTCCAGCTGGCCCAGTTGCACAGGATTGCTTTTGGACTCTGTCGAATGACTCTCTCACTTGAAAAATAGAGTTAGATGGGCACTAAGCTTTTGTTTGATTGCRCTTTTTGCAAGATGAATCTTCTTGCAAATACTCTTGAAAACATCTATCTGACATATCAGAGACACCTATATCACGTATAACAGTACACAGCTTCACACTAACAGGCCTGCTTGCACCTGAATCCCTGGTTTTTTTAATAAGAAAAGGAAAGTAGGTATCTCCAGAGACAGAAGCAGTGATTATTATCTCATTGCTTATAAAGCTGTGGGTATCTAAAGCTCAGATTTTTTTTTTTTTTTCTGATAGCAGTTAATAATACAGAGATTTTAAGAGAGGTTATCTTCTAACATAGTTTTGTCCATCACATTTGTACATGGCTGTACTGATACTAAATCTCTTTGATCCTGGTAAGGTCAATACAAAATGCAACAGCCAAACCAAGTAAATAATTGTTTGTTTCAGCCTCTCTACCTAACTTTGATTTATGGAGTGTTTCAGGAAAAAAAAACAGGAAAATCAGAAGAGCTCTTCTAACAAGACAAATGACATAACTGAGCCCTATTTTCTACCAACTGCAGTGGTAATTGAAGCAGAAAGCACCAGTTTGCAGTTATTGCTTGCTCTTCCTGTCTATAATGCAAACAAACCAGGAGCAGGCACTAGTGGGCACATCGTCCTTCATCTCAATCCTTTCATGGAACGATTTGTGGTTTATCATGTTCTAAATCTGAATAACTCCCACTCACACATTATCCCTTCTTGTATAGGGAAGAAAATAATCAGGGAAGTTAATGGTTTAGTATTTATTTTTAGCTGTTTCACATGAATAGTTGTCAAATTGAAAATTATTAGTATGATATGAACTAGCCTTTGTTCAAGCAACAACAGAAAAATAAGTTTGAGCTGATGAATCTCACTTACCTCAAATATATTGTATTTGCAGATAATCTGAGATCAAAGAGCTTACAAAAGGACTTTTAAATTCTACAGTAATGAAAAAGATATTCAATTGTTTAAAAATCTGATTGTTAGTGGGAGATCTGATAGCGATAATGACTGGACATATATTTTTCAAAAGCTGTACAATATGTGAAGCCTAGGACTGTCTGTCAGTTCTTGTTTGCAAGTCTGACATGCTTTTCTTATTACTAAAGAGTAAACTCATTACACAGGAAATGTACTGTGAATATGCATGTCTTTAATCCTACTTCCCAACAATAATTAACTTATTTTGATTGATTTGTGTATTTCAGACTGAAGCATATTGTTATAAACCCCTCGAAATATAATGAATAAAGTTTTATTGAACTTCTCCTAACTTATGTCAGCAATAGTAGTTATTCTATTTGGATATTTATGGAGCAGTTGCCGAGTTATTTTTGTATGGTTTATATTGCACATTATTAAACTTTGTTAAATAAAAAGATTCTAAAGCAATTCAATAATAAGAAGGACTTTTTGTTCAATATGTGTACTATTGTATTATTTTTCAATTACCTAATTAAGTTGTTATTGAGACAATCTCTGAGGATTCTACCTAATACTCAATCACTCAGTTTCTTTAACATAGAGGAAAATCATTAGTGCTTTCAAACAGAACATAGGTTTAATAACTCAAAGGCAAATGGGTAAATAATTGACACATGAACTCATGGCCACTTGGATAATGCCATACATAATATAAGGATAATATTTGGACTGGTTCTCAAACTTTGCAACAAGGTTTTCGATATAAGCTAAAGAATTTATTAAAATTGTGTCACTTGAAAATCTTGGGTACACATTATTATCTTATCAGTTCTGTTGGAAAGTGTTGGCTAGAAAAGCAAGAACACAGTTTTCCCAAAAGGCAACTGAGGAAAGATGGGGAGAATAAAAATTTATAACCATTTTTACTAATCATTAAAACATTGATTTCTGTTGGTACTCACGTTGCTTTGCTTCCCCCCCGCCCCCCCCTTTTTTTTTAAACAAATCAGGAAGCTAAATTTAAACGTACATAATTTTTAATATGTTATTAACTGCATATAATTTTTTAAATCCCTTATGACTGGAATATTTTATGGATCTGCTCTTAAAAACAAATGTAAACTCCTTGATCCTTCTCTCAGTATGAGTTTGAGTGTGTCTACTGCTCCAGAAATCTGGACTGTCTGTCCAATGGCAATACTCACAGGACGGGGATTTATTACCAAAATGCTCCTATATTTTGCCATGGTTTGGGTAACAGACATAGAACAGATGGATTCAGTTCTCTCTTCCTATTCTACATGTTGTCCAACCTGCAGGAATGACAAATTCAAGCAAGTTTGTTTGAATACAGGCAGACATGATCAAACTGGAAATGCAAACACCTCTTCCAAGCACGATGAGGCTCATGCCTCTTTACAGATCAGAGCCACAAAACAGGCAAACATTTTATGAGCTTAGGCAGGAAGGAGAAGAATTTACCAAAGAGCACGCTAACTGAATCAGTGCTAAGCATCTCTGCTTAAGGGTCTTAAGACGTTTGAACTACAAAAGAAGTTCTTATAAACCAACAGCATGATATATCAGATACAAGATGAGAAAAGCAGCTGGGCGTCTTGACAGAGGCTGTCAGCAGCTTTATGAACACTTGTTCCATCTAAGGCTCACAGATATGTTTTATTTCATTCAGTTCTGCAGACTTAGATGTTTGTCTATAGAGAAAAAAGTCTGAGGAATTAATATGTATTTTCATTGGATTGCATGTGCCTATTGTGCTCTGTCTGGGTCGGTTGCATGATCCTCTATGTCACATAACTCCCGTCAAATTACATTTACTGTATTTTCGTTTTATTGCTGCCTACAGATCATACGAAATGTCTTAATAATTTCTTTTAACCAGTCATTTTAGAGGTTCTTTAACTTTAATCCCCCATATCTGTCAGTAATGCTAACAAAATTATTGTTCTGCAGAGTGTCATATTAAAGACCTGGCAAAATGGAAGTAATCATTAAATGTCAAACAAATGACCATGACATATTGATAATGATGTCATGGTCAAACAAATCAGCCTGAGCATACATCTCTCCCAGGCAACTTAAAACAACAGTTTATGAATATTTTCTTTTGGCTTTGCAAAATTCCTTCTCAGCTATAGCACAGCTTTTAGATTTTTTAATGATACTGTGTGATAGCAAATATAGAGCATTTTTCAGCATGGAGTTTGACAATTCAAATTGTCTGCCTTATTTCCTAGTGGGATAAGGAAAGGTCAGTCAGGATTGTTGCATGGTTTAGTAAAAGAAAACAACCTACAGAATATAGCAATAAGGGGAAACTAAGAAAGAGACAGTGGAAAAATACCTGTGCTTTCAAGATTGATTAAGCAAGCAGATATAAGGTTACTCTATATGTCAGAAGCAGTATAGGATAACACTGTACACTGTGAAGGAAAAATTGTGAGTAAAATCCAGAAAGAGAACATGTGGTAAGAAGGCTGGCAAGAGACAATCAAGAAAAGCTAGAACAAATAGATTAAAAGTCTCAATTTAAAATAAATTAATTAACTCTACTTAGACCTTTCTGGTGACATTTTCATTCCTAACTGATGTGGCCTTTATTCAATTTAGAAAAATTCATTTCCAAATTAATTCAATTCAGCTGAACTGAATAAAAGCTACTGCGATTCAGGATGAGGGTTCCTGCAAAGGGATTCACGTAAACACTTTCAAAGTCCATTTGAATTAATTTTCCCCTATGCAGACAAAACCCTTAAAGTGAATGGAGAGCAAAAAGGAGAATTGACACATGAAGGGCTCACCTACACAAGTTTTTTTTCCTCCATTTCTAGTGGTGTTAAGATATTCCTGTAGATGTATGAGAATTCTGTAGCCTGTTCCTTCCTTGTACTGATGATGTTTAATTTAGTATCCTAGAGTTGCAAATCTCACTCCAGTACTTGTTCACTGAGGTGAATAAACATCTTTTTTTCTGACTCCTCAAGTTACATAACAATTTTTCATGACACATCTGCACATTTTGCTTACAGAAGGTGTATTTTATTATTCTATTCTCCTATCCATAACCCTACAGTGGATGAGTTTCATCTTAAAGGAAGTTTATTCTCAAATTCTGAGAGCTATTAGAAGTTTCTATTATTTGGATTGAAATATAGGGCAAAAAAATTTTACTACTATGCCATTTTCAAGGATATTGAGAAACGAACAAATAGTAGCTCATATCAACTGTATATATGTTTCCCAAAATGGAAGCATATAGGAAAAAAATCTTTTTGATAATAAGATACTTTACTCTTCCCATTGTTGATTGTTTTTTAGAGAAACAGGTTTCCCAAGATATGTCTACTACATAGCAATCTGAAAGTAAGCCAGAACAAATACATTATAGACGATCAAGGATGAGCAGATGATTAGCAGAAGCAATTTGTTACCAGCTCAGGCTCATAATGTTTCAATATCTACTGCATATCCTAAACCTACTTTTAGCCCTTTAAAATGGGTTTACATTTAACATAAATTAAAAACTCACAGAAAGCAAAATAAGTAATTAAATATATTAAAAAGTACCTTTTAGAGTTCTCAAAATCAAGATGTAAAATTATATCTTTACTGACATCAAACTGGAAAAAGATATTTACAAGAATTCACAGATCAATAATCAAGCCACCTATGGCCTTTTTCAGCATCATGAGATACCAGCTAATCTCTGGTATCTCAGGACCAAAAGCAGTTCTAGGAATTGCACTGTGGAGAAAAACTTCCTGCCAAAGTTTGATTCAGCCTTTAGTTTGATTTGTTACTTGGTAGAATTAAGCTAAACTTTATTTCAAATAAAGTGCACCTCACCCTTAAAGTATACATCTTCTGACACATACTCCCTTTAGACATTTACTTACTGCAGACTTCACTTAATTCAGGCATTGAATTTCTGAGAAGGAAGGCTTAAAGTATAAATGTCAAAACAATCAAGCCCACATAGACTGAAAAATCAGGGTTCTGCTGAGCWAGTGTTGCTAATAAAATAGTTTGCATATGGAATCCTATTTTATGTGGAAATTAAGAATATGCACATTTAAATGCTCAGTACCACTCCAGCACTTCAGCAGTACATTTGATGTTCTATGGCATTTCCATAGATGACAYTGCTCTTATCCAAAGTGCAGTGATAAAGGCTGAAGAAACACTGCATAGCTGTAAATAACTCTTCAGTTCAATGAGTCTGATAATTATATGCAACTTTAATAGACTATATTTAGCAAGAGTTTCAGATCTGTGAGACACTTTACATAGTACTGATCACCAAAGTGAGTTTATGAAATGCAGGTTTTCTGTTTAATATAATGTCACAGAAAGATGATTTCTTTTTTCCTAAGTGTCAAGCACTAGACTTTTTTTTTTTTTCTTTTAGAGTGGCAGCATATGCTGGTCAGTGAAGCAGAAACTACACAGCTGTTACATCTACTGTATGACCTGTACATATTGAATTAGCCATTGTGTTTTTCAATTCTGATCATCAAATTTCTGGTCTGAGGGGTTTTAAACTAAATTTAGTAAAAGAATATCTTTCAATGCTATCTTATCTATCCATAATTCATAGCCTCCAGCCTTGTTCAGAACTAAAGCAATTGGAGCAATTGGCAAGTGTTTCTTTTTCTCTTTTTCTTTTATTTTTTAAAAACAATAACATAGGACACAGGAGAAAAATCAGTACAAGGATTAATGGCAGCAAATTCTCAGGACTGCAGCACCATACTTTACAGAGATATATATATGCATGCGCAAAGAATAGATGCGAGTTTGTGACAAGCATCATGACTCCTGTTCTCAGGATTTACATCTGCATTCATTGTATGTTAAGAATGATATATTTACAGCTGAGAACATATATAATTTAATTTAGAGAATAAATCAACTCATATGTAGGTTAGTGTAAAGCAGTGTAAAACTTGGTCCATTAAGATCTGATAAAAAGTTACTATCATTTCTCTTCCAAAGGACCTATTTCCAGAACTGGCAATTTTTTGAATAGAAACTACAACTCACTTAAAAAATCCATAATAAATTTACTTGTTACCATAATATAGAACATCTCTCAAATTTCACTGAGTAAGAAGAATAACTGGAATAAAGAAACATGCTAATTCCTTAACATGTAAAATAAACTTGATGGATTTCCCCCGAGCACAGTATCTGCTTACTTTTCTGGAAGCAACAACAACAAAAAATCAGAGGCGAGTTCCTTCACTAACCTAAACTGCAGATCATCAAAAGCATGGGAAAAAAACCTCTCTGTGCACAAGCAAGTAATGTCCAAGGCAAAATCTGCAGGAATATTTTAACTAAGATTTTACTTCCTGTGTAATGGACAAAGTTCTGAATCCAAAGACAGCTCAATAACACACAAGTCTTTCCATGAATCCACTAACTAGTAGAGCAGCCTCTTCTTAAATTTCTTAATATCCTCTCTTCCTGGACCAAAAATTTGCATTYCTTTGCTGACATCCACTACAAATGCTCTAACTACTGGCTGATTAGATATACAATCCCTGGAAACTCTCCCTAGTCAATATAGAACTGATGCTTTCCTAACTACAACATAGTAAAATCACAGACTAATTTCTCTACGTCTGCAAACCTAAAAGCCATTCCCCACTCTCCGGCAGTCACCGCCAGCACTGCTGCATTCACCCTATGCACAACACCCATTTGAAGAGTAGGTCTAGCCCCACACTATCCTTCTTGCAAAGAAATCAGACTTTCCACCCCTTCGTGCAGGACACCCAGGCAGACTACGCGCAGACACCGAGTTCCACCACAGGAACCTCCCTCTCCCTTTGGCCCCTGGCTATGTATCCCTGATTACTGCATACAATCGCAGACCAAAATCCTGTGGAAAGTCATTCAGCAGTCCATGTTAGGGGCACAACCACCCACATTCACAAAACACTTCCAGCCATATCAGCTCCTATTCTTCAAAGCAATCTATTTCAGTAACCTCTTCGTGGGCATCATACTATTTGTGGTCCCAAAACTTTTAAACATACCTCCACAATTACTAAAATTATCCACATTTAGAAACTGGAAATGCCTGCTGTAACAGCAAACATAGGTAACAGTCAATTAGCTAAACTACCGCTTAGAGAAAGAGGTTTTGAGTAAACAAATGCAATTACATATCGGATGTTTAACTATTTTCTATTAGAAAGCATCCATTTTCTTCAGCAAAATCAGACAGGCTTTAGAAAGAAGAATTCAGGAAGGAGTAGCTGGAAGTATTTACTTTTTATACAGATCTATACCAAAATAAAAAGCTGATTATTAGTAGAGTAGTACAATCATAATAAGTCTAATAAAAAGATTAGAATATTAGAGATACCCTAATAGAGTAATTTCGGAAATGTCAATGCGAACATCTCTAGACCTCGGTGTTTTACTTGTTCATTATCACTTTCCTACAATTAAGCTAAAAAATATGTTCTAACAACTAATGTACTGTGTTATTAACTGTTACAGTGTCAATGAGCTTTTGCTATGAGATTTATGTTAATTAGTCTACAAACTATTATTTAACAGCAGAATGCACATGAGGGAGTCTAGTAATTTCATTTCCTTAGTTTATAATACAGAAACTAATCTTGCAATGCCATTTGAGAAATCCCAAGGACAACKTTTTTGCAATAAGGAGGATGATGCGGAAAATCAGAAAAATCTTTTACCCAACTATTATGGATGAGAAAGAGACTGCTTTAACAGATCTCTCAGGTGTATATTGCCAGCATACATAAAATCAATRCGATTTGTGCCTGTCCAAAGACATAAGTTTCTTTTGCAAGAAATCATAAATGAGTTGAAGTAACAGAATATTCTACCAAATCCTTTTGTACTTACATTTATACTTCTATTTGGGCTATTCAGATTTCTATTCACCTCTTCATACATATAGAAATCTGAAATCCAAATTATACTTAGCATAATGAACAACTTAATATCAGTTATAAAATTAAAAATTTTAAACAGTACTTGCCTCAGGAACATCAAGACAATGAAATACAGAAAATACAGGTGATTTACATTATTTGCAGAATAAGTTTTTTATCTGCTAAAGAAAATGGATATGGCAGCATACAGGATTGTAATTATGGGTTTTAAAGACTGCTCTAAGTAGAAGCCATCTATAAAATAGAAGAAAATAATACCTTTTTCCATTTTTCCTACTCTCATGTAACTTTTTGGAGTTTTTTAGTACTAGATATATACTAAAGAAATGTAAGAATTGAAGAAACACTTTTATGCACCTAACATAATAAAATTATTTCTTAATACACACAACAGCAGGCTATGTACAATGAAGATGTAGTAGTAGGCATAGATATATAAATGAACAGTTTGAGAAGGAATAGAAGGAACGATCAAATATCAGCGAGTGATTTAGGAACTCTAGAAGTGGAAAGAGAGGAGTGTTTTGTTTTGTCTGTGTTTATTGCATATACTACTAGGCAGCTGGATATGACTGGATATAGTTAATTATCCATAAAACTTATGAACATTTCACACACACTGAATTGTAGTGAAGGCACTTTTATTACTAGACCTGTTTTCTGCTGCTTATAGCTGTCCCTTTCAGAATCCTTCTTTAGATTTCTATTTGTATGCTTGATCCTTGCCCAAAGATGACCTGCTTATATGGTTGTAAAAACAACTTATATCGAGTTGTTTTGTGCATGCCTATGAACATAAACTTTCACATATGAACTTAGTGTTATTTATAGATTTCTGCACAACCTGATAATTCAAAGTTATGCAGGAAAACCCATTTTCTTACACACTGATATTTTTCGTTAAGTGTCTGAGACAGCAATATTTCTAAAATTTATAAGGCTTTAATGTGCTATAAGCAAATAATCACAGGATTTTGCCAAAGCACTTCATAATTCAGGTATTTTTCTTTGCAGTTAGCATGTTTAAAGCACAGTACCAATTAATCTCTTAACATTTTATAATATGGACATCTCCTATAACACAACCTGACAAATCAAATGTCTTAGAAAAACATATAAGAAATAAATAGAACTGGAAAGTTAAATAGAATGCATAGAGTTCAATGTGCTGAACTCAAATTTAAGAAGTCAGGCGTTCCATATGAAAAAGAGAGATGGTTGTTATACCTTTGAAGCTTAACTCACTAATTCTATCCTCTATCAGATGACCTATGAAAGAGAGGATAAAAGCTTGCTATTTAGCAAGTGCTTTCAATAAAGCTGAAACAGTACAATATTTTAATAGAGTACTTACCTCAAAGTCCAAGCATCAATACTAATTCTACTAGCCTGTATAAACTATACACTTGACTGTGATAATGCAAGAGGTTTAAAAACTCTTTTTACTGAAGAACAGGAATGGTAAAGTGCCTCTCTGATAAACTTTGCATACTGAAGGTATCAAGAGTTTGGGCTGGAATAAAGATGAGGTTCAGATCATACTTCAGGCCTCATAATGAATAGGAACCGTTCACTGGGTTCATATTAAGTAGCATTAAAGTGCCATTTTCTGAGTCACTTTCTTCACCCAATAGGGTCCAGTCCATCAGCAAAAGATGCCTATAAACTACAGAAATGGGATCTAAGAGAAGATAGTTGGGTTTAAGCCCWACCAGAGGAAACTTCTTATCTGAACTAGTGATAAATGATCCTTATGAATCTTGCAGATTGGTTATTGACTACAGAGTGGAATTTGGTATTAAAGATAAAAGTTCTTTATCAAACTGTTCTAAGAGTTTGTTTAGGATATTTGGAAACACTGGTAGCTATTCTGTAGATGACTTAATGCATAGCGGAAGCAGAAGCAAAAAGAGGAACATTTTTTAGAGATGACTCCTGAATTTTCCTGCATGCAGGAGCACTTCAAGTGAATTTAAACTATTTGCTTTTCAAAATTTATGCCTTTTAAGTTGGTTCTAGTTTTATTTCCATCTTCAATTTTTCCTTCCCCTTTTTGGGTTCCATATCTCATAATAATGTGATTGACTTAAATTTTATACTGACAACTACTGTATCTGTTTCTTACCATGCCTGAAAATACGGCTATGGACAGTCTACAAAGTTTTGATTGATTATTAATAGAATTCACGCTCATTGGTTTCAGCCTTCAGCCATCAATTGCATACAGATTACTCACTCCTGGTATTTTGTGAGCACTTTTCCTGTTTCATTGCTACCAACAGACATAAGGTATAAAACATTGTTTCTGCTTACTGAGCAAGTGATTTACATTATTTTGCGTTCAAAGATGGTTACTTGTTAACACAAAACAAAAATCTCTATTTTAGTAAAGGTTTAAGATAACTGTTTATACTTCTTTAGAAGCAAATTAAAGTTGTAATTATTCTTTGGACTTGCTGATTTCTATTAGATTTTTCTTATTCCGATCCTATGTCAAATAGAGCAAGTTGTGAATAATAAATTCAACCTGTAAAATCAAGATCTAAAGCACCAGATATGATGACAAGCATTATTTTCAAATACAGTGACAAAACCCTAGTAACTGAAACTATCAACTCCTAGCTCAATCACAAATTCCCTATTTTCCTTAGCTTTGCATAGCACCATCAARTAGGTTTATAGTTTGCCTCTATAGAGCAAATATGGAAGTAATTTTGCTAGTGGATAATGATAAAGAATCATTTTTTTCTTATCAGTTGCAGTTCTGCAGATCATTTTATGTAACAGTGAAGAAAAGAAACAAAGAAATATAACTTATTTCAAACTGATTTAAAGGAGCGCATAATGTAAAAGTTTCAGAGAAAGGTTATGAACAGAAACCCCTGCTTTTCAGGATTAAGTTACAGAGTACATTCAGTCTGTCTATTCGCACACTACCTTTAAACCCTGGAAACATTTTCCTGTGAAAATATACAGTCATGAAACTAACATTCCACCCAAACTATATTCTGCTGTAACRCACAGTACATTATATATGTATTAATATTTCAACATATACATGATAACTACTGATTCACCGAGTAAGGTCATTTCTGTCAGAATATGTCAGAAATGATTTTGCATGCTAATGAGTTCCCTTTTATTTGCTATTTTCTTCTTTTGTGCAATCAGTAGTGAGAGGTTCCCTTCTGCATGTTGTAGAAAACCAGATAGATTAGAATTAAACAAAATACCTATTTYCTGAACTGGAAGCATGGCACAACCTTTGCACCTAAGGCAGCATGATGGTAAAAAMCACCTTCATTAAAGAGTCAATCCTTGGACCACAGTTAAAAATTCAGTCCTTGTGCTTATTCATGCCCTGGCTGCACAATCTTACTTAGCTAAATTATGCCACTTTTGTCCTGTCAAARACTGAAAAACATAGTCAAAGCTAAGAAATGTTTTGCTGGTCCATATTCTACTCAAGAAAGAGCAGATTAGGCCTTCTTTCAATTTTTGCTTCTTTTAAATTTTCCAGTAGAATCATTTTTGTTTTGTTTTCAATATTTCTAACACTATATTTTTTCAAGTCTTAGAATGAATACAGGCCTGAAAAAATGAAAAAAAAAAAATTTAAAAAAAATCACTTATGAAACATTATCAAGCTTAAATATTTCCAACCTGAAAGTTAAAAATTCCTTAATATTTACTAGCAAGGGAAAATTTCATTTTGTAATGAAAAGCATTGTGTAACTGCAGTGATCTTCCTCTAATAAACAAATATTAATTATTAGTTCTTTGATTCATGCTCTTAATCTATATAATTTATAGATAATCAGAATTTCATTTATTTGATTTTTTTTCTTTTTGTATCTGTTTATAAAATTTTTGCTGTTTTTAGTACTGTTTTCTGTCTTTGAAAAAGGAGTGATAGACTTCAGTAGTCTGGCATGCCTGTAATAATACTTTTTATGTGTTTCTGGAGATGAAATCTATGCCTAAAGAGATGGTTTTATTTTTAAGAAGGTATCACAAAGAGAGTAAGACAAAAAACGAATTAAGAGCTTACTATAAAGAATCTTTCAACGGTTTCCTTTTTAAAGACTCATTTGAGTTGCAGGACTCAATTTAGGAACAAAATTAACAAGTTTTACAATTGTGATGAAATCTTACATGTGTTTACAATTATAGAACAATATGACTCTGAAGAACATTATGAAATACCCAAATGCACCTGCAGTTAAAAGTATGCTTTTGTTCACTGATACTATAAATGAAAATCATATTTTCACAGACATTCCAACTTGGAGCTTCTCTGTAAGTATGGCAAAATCTATAGGCAAAGACTTTATTGAGCACTTTATATTGCAATTTTCTGCCAACATCATAGAAGAGGACTGCAGCTAGAATATTCTGCCTTACTCTGTGTATTTGGCACATGTATACTCAGTGATGAGAAAGATGAGAAATTTATATTTATGGTAGATGAAATATTACAATGGGAGAGAGAAACTAGTGTTTGCATATCAAACTTTGAAGAAATGCATTTATGAAAAACATTGGTACTGAGTTTTGGTACTCAGGAATACAAAATATACTGGTAGGATAGAGTAAGCAACTTCCATGTATGTGTGTGTGTGTGTGTGTGTGTGTGTGTGTATATATATTTGTTTTTACACATCAGAAAACATTCTCCTATACATCACAGGAGATTCCAAAGTGGCTAGCAAGACAAAATCTTGTATCTTTTACATCACTGACATTTCCTTTAATCTTATAGAAGCCAAACTCCTTTCCTTTTAAAGGCAACTTTCCAGGTAGGCCTATAAAGAGACACGTTAACAGCATCCAGGAGGAAATGAACTCCCACCACAAACTGAGACTATTTTTTACGTCAGTAAGATGGTTTTTTGAGAGCACAGCCTACCACATCACTGCCTGCATAATCCAAAGAGAAGATTAACTACACCAAAGAGTGTATAACTCCAATCAAAATACTTGGAAAGTTCAATGAGCTGGTAGCATTAAAAAGTATCATTTTGTCATACTTAGTATCTCAAGAAATGTTTATAAAAATGAGATTCTGCTGAAGGATAACAAGAATGCAATCCCACAACACTTAAATTTAATAACACGCTCAACCAAATGCAAAATTCCATTTCCTTCTAGATCAAAATTTAATTGTTCTACTTCATTATTTGATAATAATATTTGATTTTTATTTTTCTTCAGCCACTACTCAAAAACTCTAGTGTAACACACTCTAAAATTTTTGCTATATAAAATGCAATGTAACTCAGATGAAAAAAGGATAACTTCCCTAAAATAATACATTTCTGCAATGTAAAATCCCCTAAGAGCACCCGAATAAAACAAATATTTCCCAATTACCTCAGAGAAATTACCTTCACATAGAAAAACCGCTGCACTAGACACAGAGGAAGAAACAGTAAGATGCTTACTCAGTTCTATTCACATCCTGCATTTCATACTAATGGAATATCCACAAACAGCTGACACAACAGTTTAACGCCACATACAAACTGAAATTATTAACAGGTTTACTAAACTAATACTAAACTATAAACATAAACATAAAATACAAACATAAACCATAAAATACAGATTTATCAAATGAGTATTCCACTTAAAAGTACTCCTGAAAACACTTTTAAATAGATAACATTGTATTATTTTTTCAAGAACAAAATTTCTTTCTTTTTTTTTTTTTTTTTAGTATTTTCAAATATATATAAATCTTCAAATATTTCAATGTTTTCAAATATAATCAAATGATGTTTCTGACTTACCCTGGTAGAAGAATTCACCAAGGAACTATCCAGATTGCCAGTGTTGCACTTGAAATTCAAATTTTGATCAGGGTGATGATGCATTTCCCAACTTCCCACTGCTGACCTGTCAGAATTTGCAGGTAATTTCTGGAAGGCAGTGCAAGTCATTCCTATGAAATTAGAAGGCTTGATCATGAAGGCCTCTAGAGCGATATTAAGGGATACCTGTCAAAACACATTGAAAAGCAGGTGTGTTGCTAGCATATTTAACCGTAATTACATTATATGTGCATTGTGTATTAACTGCATATGCTTCCTAAAGTGTTGCACACGTGTGCTTCCATATGTACGCATATGAGCAACAAAGAAAATAAGCATATATTGTACATTACAGCAGTACGCCAGAGTTCTCTGGCCTATGTTTGAATGAGGTGATATGCCTAGATGAAGATTACAGCACAGAACAGAGATCACTAGTCCAAATCCTTGAGTAAAAGATTCCAGCACAGCTCTGTGCACAATACAAATAATAATAACCTGAAAATGTTATTATCAGGTTAGCTAGGTTTGGCTGCCACCATACTGCCGGGGCTGAATGGTTTTGTCTCCAAATGCAGATAGTTTGGTGATCTGTCAGCAGATATATTTGGCCCACCACCGTGCAGTACAGAGGTACCTGAGTAAAATCACTGAGAAGTGTAAGATTCATGAATACACAAGTGCTAGAACAAACAAAATCTGCATGGTGACCCCAATTGCATGGCTTACCAGCTTTGGAGGGCTCAGCCCTCTTTCAGACTTTGGAAAAATTTTCAAACGCTTTTGCTTCAGGCACTGATGATTCGGCATATAGAATCACAGAATAATAGAATGCTTAAGGTTGGGAGGGACCTCTAGAGGTCATCTAGTCCAACCCCCCTACACATGCAGGGTCTCCTAGAGCATGTGGCACAGGGTGATGTCCAGGCAGGTTTTGAAGATCTCCAGAGAAGGAGACTCCACCACCTCTCTGGGCAGCCTGTTCCAGGGCTCTGTCACCCTCACTGTTAAGAAGTTCTTTCTCAAGTTCCTGTGGAACTTTTGGTGCCTCAATTTGTGACCATTTCCTCTAGTCCTGTCACTGGYCACCACTGAGAAGAGGCCGCCTCATCCTCCTTGATCCCTCCCTTGAGGTACTTATACACACTGATGAGGTCCCTTCTCAGCCTTCTCTTCTCCAGGCTGAAGAGGCCCAGCTCTCTCAGCCTTTGCTCATAGGGCAGATGTTCCAGRCCCCTAATCATCTTYRTRGCCCTGCGCTGGACTCTCTCCAGCAGCTCCACATCCCTCTTACACTGGGGAGCCCAGAACTGCACACAGTACTCGAGGTGCGGCCTCACCAGGGCTGARTAGAGGGGCAGAATCACCTCCCTCGACCTGCTGGAGACGCTCTGCTTAATGCACCCCAGGATCCCATTGGCCTTCTTGGCCACGAGGGCACACTGCTGCCTCATGGTCAACTTGTCGTCCACCATGACGCCCAGGTCCCTCTCTGCAGGGCTGCTCTCCAGAAGGTCGGTCCCCAGCCTGTAGGCGTGTCTGGGGTTATTCCTCCCCAGGTGCAGGATCCTGCTCTTCCCCTTGTTGAACTTCATGTCCAAAATGAAAGCACTGACACCTTACTACACAGTATATTTGACTTCTATACTTCAAAAATACCACAAATATTCCAAAATTTCAAATCAATAGCAATCTCAATGGTCTTTTCAGTTTCTAAATTTTAATATTATCATTTCACACTAAATCTAGAATAAGTTTTCTCTTGTGTCCTTGCAGTTTGCTTTTTTGAGAATCAAACACATTTTGTAATAGAGAAAAATTATCTAGTGGATAATGGAAAAGTCTTATCACCTGAAACAAAGTATGGATAACTTTCTATACCGTCTGCTGTCTGCCAAGCAGCTCAAAAAAAATACTTTTAGCAGGAGACTCTTATCCATGTTATGGGAAAAAAACTCAATTTAGACACCAGTCTGGCTACAAGTTTTCTGTAATCCTCAGTAACGTCATTTATTCATGTATAATTTCAAGTTTCCTGTTGTAGAATGGGCAAACCACCAATTCCTTATTGTACACTTGTGAATTGATCCTGAACAAGCAAATGTTAGCTAGATAACGCAGTAATGAGGATTCTGGTGATTTTAGAGAAGTTGGACCCTATTTAGTTGCCTTTTTTTTTTTTTTTTTAAATATGAAATCTTTAAACGTARTGATTTTCCACTCTCAAAATATTCCTGTAAACAACTGGCAATGTTGAGCATATCACTATCTGCATATGGAAACAGATGGGTAAAATCCACAGTAAAATTAAGTTCCTTATGCAAGACTGTAAAATGAGCTATAAAATGGATATGGATGAATGCAGAACAAAATTATCCATGGAAACAAGCTGCAGTCAGAAAGGTAGGCATTATGAAAAGCCACAAGCTAATCTTACTGTCTCTAAGTGTTACAGATATAGAAAATCATAATTTGGTGTCTGTTTTGTAGACCTCAGATAAAGGCAGCATTCAGCAGAAGGGCCAAGGAGACTGTGACGTGACTGAGCTGAAAATAGCCCTAAAGGGAGCAAAGACCGAGAGCACGAATAAAAAGTCCCATTGCAGTTACCCTAAAATTAGGGGGCACTTGAAGATGACTGCACCCTCCTGAGACAGTGCTAAGGAAATAAGCTTTTTCCACCTGTATGAAGTCTTTTTTTCAAAAAGAGACTTCTAACACTCTATATCGCCAGGACAATAATCAATGTCCGGCACTGAGGGCAGAGCTCTCATGGGACCCCCAGTGGCTTGTTACATCTTCTACTCTACACTATATTATATATGTGTACTTGTACATTGAACAAAATACTGTAGTACAATCTCAAATGCAGAGACTGTATTTATCCTTCCTTTATCTAGCACTTGAAAGTGCAGCAGGCCATTCTTGATTTTGCAGGTCCTCTGATATCAAGAGATCTCTCTAAGGAAAAGCTAAATGAATGTATCTGTCCTGGTGTTTGCCTGAGCTTGAAATTAGTCACCTCACAGCTYCATGGATTTTGAAACAAACGAACAAACCACCACCACCAAAAGCACATTTCTATCTTGCAAAAAAGTACAATAGTAGAATTCGGGGTACTCGAGTAGATTTCTATATATAGAGAACACAGCCATGCATATGGTATACAACTTACGTATATTAGAAGCATTTTTTTTTTTTTTCAGAAATTGTATTGTAAACTAATGGCTAGATAAGCTTGTTGTTTGTTTTTCCTGCTTAAATAAAACTACAAAAAGAATCAAACCAGATGCAATGTCTGCAAGACAATTTTCTGGGCGGCTTCCAGAAAGAAAGGAAGTATTTGGTATTGCCTGTACAGGCACAAAAAAACTCCACAGCTTTGTTTATTTACAATTGCACTCAAGTGTAAACCAATTCTCCTACAGAAAACTGAAAGAAGCAAAAAGATAAAGCATGGCAAAAAGGTTAGAGAACAGATCTCTATTTGAGTAAGCAGAAGAGTCTGATAGGAATGTGAAAAAAGACTACTGAGCAGCAAGAAGGAAAAATGACCTTTGGCACTTGACATTCAAAAGAAATTATAAGCATACAGCATAAGCATATAGCAGCAGAGCTCCCTATACTGTCATCACATTATTATTTCTATACCTCTTCATATAAGTAACTACTTAGTAAATGTTACTGGTTTACGTAAAAATGAATAAAAAGCAGCCCAAAATATTTTCTTAGATTATTCTGTAAGTGAAAAGACTGCTTTTCCAAAATTATACTGTGAGAAGACTAAAGCCATTCTGCTGTAAGGCTGCTCAGTCCATAATTCCTTTTTCTTTTTTTTTATCTTTTGCTGTAATTGAAACTAGCATTGTACTCACTTTTACAGAGTTTCTTAATGTGAATGCAGCTGACAGTTGAGAAAATAACAAAAGCTGCAGGATGGAGGAGGCAAGGAAAGCAGGCCAAGGAACAACAAGTATTTAAAACATTTGTCTAAAATTCTAAGAGGATTCTGAATTAGATCAGTTTCTACTATTTAGATGTTGAAACTGATAAAAATATAAAATTTTAACATAACAAGCCCTTGGTATACAAATTACAAACTCACATGAGCTGGAGGCCAAGGAATATGAATAATTATTTCAAAATGCCAGTTTGCTTGTAAAAAATTAAATCTACTCACAAATTAGTGRTCTTTATTACAAGAGACACCTTTTTGACCAGGACTTTCTAATTGCTTCAAGCAAGTATTATCTAGAATCCTATCTGAAAGGCATATTAAATTCTTCAGGCAACAAAAGAAAATGTTGTCTCTTCTCTTATTAAAAATTTCACTTGCTCAACTTAATCCTTTTAAAATGAACCCAGATACTATAGTGACGATAAAAATAGAAACCAAGGGAAGACTAAGAACACCAGAGAGACAGTGTGCTGAACAGTCTACTATAATAATAAACATAATAAAACAATGTCAAAAGGAAGAATTTTAAAGAAAATCAGTACTATTCAGAGAATTTTTTCAGTCTTCCAAAGAGAATCCAGTGTATCTGTTTATATAGACTCACCTTCCTTCTCTGTATACCAAGTGGTATATAAAAAACATGAAATCAAAAGATCTGGCTAAAAAGCAATTTTCTGGTTTTACGACATACCTTTGATATAACTTGAACATTGTTGGTCAGCACTTGACTTGCAATGTGCTCCACACATCGTACAATCCTGGTGCAGGCCCTGTCTTCCTTTTGGGCCATCCACAACACATGATCATCAACCAACATTATATTACTGGCAATTTCAACAAGGGCATCTCCAATCTGAGGGGGAAAAAAAAAAATCCACCAAAGGTAGTATTACATATTATCCACAAAAATGTAAAAGAATGCAAAAGAAAGCAGGCATTCTACTTTGTAATGATAATTTAAAAACATATTTGATTCTACTAGAAAAAAAAAATAAGTGGATGAAAATATGAAGACAAGGGAAAGAAAACAAAAGCACAAAGCACAACTTACTTCAAGGAATAGTTTTTTGATTCACAATGCTAATATTCATCTCTAAAATTCCCTAAGAAGATTGAGTCCTTCATGAGTCATTAATGGACTCCCAACTGTAAACTCGGAAAGTGAAAAGCAGTAGGAAATGGGAAAACATGCTATTCAAATCAAAATTACCATCCTCTTTCTTAAACTAAGTAAAAACGACCATGCACCTCTAAAGAACAACCCCATAGTTAATCAATAGTGGTAATGGGAGAAGAAGAGCAATGATATATTGGAAGAATTTTTTTTTCCACACTTCGGAGAGTAAGATATGTACGTATATCGTCCTAGTCCTACTGGCCATACAGTAAGTGTAGTTTTGTAGCTGTGGATGTTTTTACTCACCCCTGTGATTCTAATGTGTTTCTATGTGAAATTCTTTGTGACTATTTCAGAAATATTTTTGAGGACATAATTACCAGATAGTTATAGATAGCTTTTAACAATGTAATGAACAAACTACTGATTCAATGAACAGAACTCAAACATATAAGAAATAGATGAAGAAATAGATTAAGAAATAGATGAAAATTAAGAAAAAGATTAAGAAATAGATGAATAGAAGGCTCAAAGTCTGCTTAGTGAACCTGAGGGATGGAACAAAATGTAAAGCT
>PTEX01000299.1:405781-525328 GCA_003342815.1 Eudromia elegans | reverse complement strand
AAGTATTCTAAATGAAAACTGTAACGGATCGTGAAATAAGAGATGTAAAGATAAGCAGTGGAAATGGAGATGTTTTGATACTGAAAACCAGAAACAGACCTTATTTGAAAGGTGGAAGAACTCAAGAGATTAAAGTTGGGTTTGATTTTAGGCAACAATGCATCAGCTGCCAGTGTGATAGGAAAAGTGAAGAGACTTTATAGATGTATCAGATTCTTTCTTTTTGAATGCTAAAGTTTTAAGCAAGGCAGCTGAAACACAGTTGTAACTTTCAAAYATGATTCTTGGAGAGCAGTTAACAATACACTCTTGGTCTGGCATGTGATGATGAAATTGAAGTTGGAGGCTTTCTCAAATTGGCACTAAAATGTTAAGTGTTACAAACCCCAGTCAGAAAGAAATGAACATTGCCAAACCAAAAGAAAACAAATATTTTAACTATAGCTATCATGTATACAAAATTACAAGTTATGAAATCTTTATGCAAGAAGTTACCCTGAAAATTAACAGTAAAAACTATTATGAACGTTGCTGGTTTCTATAAAAAGCTATTTTTCCCTTAGGGGTTCCATAACTCTTTGATTAGATTCCATTGTAAATATGCCATACATTGTGCTAAAARTTTCTACAGAAAGTTGTACTTAAAGACACATTCACTCTCCTCATGTGAAGTCATGCAATTTCTAAACTTAGTGAAACTTCCTCCACATTTATTCTACTGCAAATCGAGAAAACAAACCAAGGCTTTTTTAGATCCTAGATACTAGTAAGAAAGAGATATTCCTGGATACAGCCAGATGGACAGACATTCTTATTAATTAGTCATAGTGAAAAATGAAATGGCAAGGTAAACTAAAATGTGGCTCACTGAAACCCAATATTAAATTTTGAGCAGCAATCTCAGCTGTCAGGCAGATGAGATAGCTCAATCTTTATGCCCTTTATGCCTCTTTAGCCATAAATAAACACATTATAGTACAAACAGAATGGTAGCAATCAGAAGATCAGCGGGCAGTGTTAGAAGCTACTCTTCATTGCCTTCCAGCATACATTAAGAASAGGACTTGACTTATACATGATACTTTTTACAGTATTCAAAAGAAATCTTACATCTTCAACTTCATCCACGAAGACAATTAGCTTTTCCATTATATAAGCCAAATATATTACATCCATTTTATCTGTGAAGTGGGAAGCACCTCTTGTATAGGCTGTCAGCTGGCGGGAAAATTCAAGCACGCTGGTCAAATTGATGTGCATCTGAAAATACATCAGAATTCTTATGTGCAATATATCATCTAACTCAGTTTTTAGAAACAGAAGTCATCGTGGCAACAACAGGAGGTTGGAGTAAAATCTGGAGACCTCCAATCCAAACTGAATTAAAATATCACTCTTCAAATTCACTGAGCGCTTTTAACATAATAGTTGCTTTTATTTAAGTAGGAACACACCTGAAAACAAACTCCCTGTGGTGGAGCACTATTTATTGGGAAGAAATTATCATGGAAATTGAAAGTGGTAAGAATTGGCATGGCAAAGGCCTGTGCCCTTCTCCATTCCACTCCCTTTCTCATGCAGCATTTCTGTCTGCTTACTTCTTATCTCTCTCTCTTCTCTCTCTCATGCATAAGAAACCAAGTGAATACTAATGTTATTTAGTAGAAGATAACAAAAACATTCTAAAGTAGTCTTCATTTCTGCAGCTGTTCTGTGCGACAACAAAAATAGTGAAAGGGATTTCAGTCAACAGAAGTCTGATACCGGCCTTGAAAACAATCAACATTTTTCTGGTAAAAAAGTATGAATAAAAGACAAAAAAGAGAACCASTGATGACTCTGCCAACATTACAAATGCTCATCTAGACTCCAGGAAGCTGGAGGAAATATAATTAAAATAAACACAATAAATGCTGTGTCGTTATTCCTATGGCAACTTCAATGGACAAAGAAATATGTTGCWTTTCAAGCAAAACATTCTGGTGAAAGTCCAGCTATTCCAAAGATGTGGCTCAACAGACACTTTCTGGCAAGCAATTCAACTCAATTGATAATATAGAAAGGAGCCACAGATTTCATGTTACCTGACTGAAGGCATGAAGAACTTGAGTTATTTCTTGTGAATAAGGACATTCAGAATAGTTTTCTTCATCCCAACGTCCAGTTCTATTACATTTACGCCATGCCTTAGACTCTTCTGCTCCCTTGTGAAAGGCAATGGAGTTAAATGAATACTGAAGACAGGGATGGTAGGCAGTTATCCCAGCCAGAGTTTTGGGCCATCTATGAACAACATAATGTAAAATAGCAATGTGCAACATCTTACTTAAAAGCAAATTACAAGGTAGTATATGGAGAATATTTGAGAACAAAAAAATGTGGTAATGCTTTATAATAAATCACTTTGCTTTACAATATGCTTTATAATAAATTTCTTTGCATTATAACAAATTACTTTGTTTCCTTGGAAAATGACAAAAGTATGCAGGCTTGACTCTGGCTGATGACATATTAATTCTGCATTACTTCTAGTAAGGTGTTTGCTGCTAAAGAAAAAAAATGTGAATGACATTTCCCCTACATTCTTTTTTGCAGACTGCATAAAGCTGAGCAGAAAGTCCACCGAGTATAAAACAGCTACTAAAATCTATAACAGGCAATAGTTCCAAAATGTACATGACAATGTCTGTCTCTCATTTTGACCCAACACCAGAAAGCCCTCTTGGCCACAAAGGCCTCAGAAATTCCCGTACATAACAGAAATCAACAAAGATTGAAAGAGCAGAGCTTGCACGTCATGGAGGAGGACAGTGCTAGCTATCACAAATTAAGCATTTAGGCATAAATGATTTATCCACTGTGATGCTAAACCAGTCTTTGAGGACCATAGAAGACAGTATTGTTCTATTTAGCTAGCAGGTCTACTGTGTGGCATTCTTGCTCTATCTACTTTATTCTCAAGAACAGCACAGTTGCGATCTATTTCTTGTGGTACCATACCCATTGCTTTCTCCAGGGAAGTACAGACAATGCAGGGTCAGTAATTAGGACTCAGACAAAAAAAGAAGCATATCATCAGCAAGTTTACAGGTACTCATAGCATTTCTGGAAAGGATGTGGTTCTTACTTTAATTGCACTCATGTAATGACTGAAACCAAGCAATCATAAAAGTATTCTGTCAGACTGTAAAACAGAAGTCACATCTTGACAATTATTTTTACTCAAAAAAATGTATTTGATCCTGTCAATTGTAAGATGCACATGTGTTATGGGGTTATGTGGACATCACTACCTGTCAAGCTTTGGGATATGCATGTTTTCTTAATTTCAAATGAAGAAAAGACAAGAAGCAAAATATTTTCATTTGCTACAGTTGTCACTGGAATAATTCATTAGATGATGCAAAAATAGCTCTTGCAAAATCAAACATGAAAGGAGTTTCAAGAAAAATTGAAACATATACCATATACCATTTCCTTTTCCATCTGGGCTGAAATACCAGAGAGAAAATCTTCTACATTAAAAGATTTACATTAATCATATTTGGCTCCCAGTTAGCACCTTATCTCAAAAGTAAAACTRAAGAGGTAATTCTGAAACTAAGGTGCACTGAGCCTGAGCACGGGTATTAGAATCTGGCCTTTCTAATTAGAAATATTAGGACATAACACCACCACTGTTTGGATTTCAAAATATAATGAGATGAACAATTTATAGTGAGCTGAAGAACATAATAAGATCAAAGTATTGTAACATTGTATAGAATATCCGTGCAATTATAAATACCATCTAGACTGGTCTACTATAAAAAACGTGCTTCCATAATATTTAATACTCCCCCTACTCCCACCATTTTAAAAAAAAAAAAAATATATATATATACAAAAATAGACAAAGTATATAAAAAATAGAACTGTTGTTTTACACCTTTCCTTTTGTGGTTCAGCTTTTTGCTTGCATACTTGCTATGTTTTCAAAACTTCAAAGACCTCTTAAGTAAAACTACGGGTGTGATAGCTGCATCTCTGAGGACAGGGCTTTGGAAGAGTTTCAAGTGCTAATGCTAAGTTTGTGCCTGATAAATTCTCCACAATTTTAAATTCATTTCCCTCAACTGTCAGAAGAATCTATAGACTCAGCATCCTTTTGACATATGCTTTAAAAATAAATTTGCATAGACTTCTGGAAAGATGGTCAATACAGAGAAAAATGGRTCCTCCTGTTCTTTTGATTTATTCAGAGTGACAAAATGCCCCTGGTATTAGTCTATGCAGTCTATAGGATTTATATATTTCTTATTTATGAAAAGGATGTCATTTTATGGTTAGAACATGGACTTCATAAAGTTGTCATCTCAAAGATTCACTATGCGTTATCTGATAGGATGCATATATTTTTAAATGATCTAATTAAAATGGATTTAAACACATTCATTATGGCAAAATCAATGGCAGCTTTTGCATGACAAAAAGAAAACTATCTAAGATTTCCAAAAATCTCTAATGGATTAAAAATATATTCAGTAATGTTTTTATACACGCTGGAACTGAGGTTAACACCTAAGTTAGCTTTGTAGCACTGAAAAAAATGTATTATGTGCGTGGGTTTCTCCTCACTTACAGTTTTACTCCCAGCTTATCAAAAATAGGGACTAGTACCAAAAGACCCCTAAAAGAGTTTTAATGATAAATTGAAAATGAAGAGAGACATCTGAGACAGAAAGATTTGAAGAAATTTCTAATATTTAACAGAGAAAGTCTTTCCTTGGTCGTCTTTTCATCCATTGAACTATTCTCCTCRTTATTCACTTGGTAACCAAGTACCTTCTTGCTTAACTTCTCAATGAGAATGTTGCCATACATCAGTACAGTACCGTAAAGCAGGTAGTAATATATTTTTTAAGAGTTTTATGCATATCACTAAASTATTTTATGGATAGTTGAAAACAATAACAAATTCTGGAGAATTTTTGACTTTCTACAATTTATGGGATTTGAATTTTTTTTTTTAAATATATTCATGAAAGTAAAGATGAAATAAAAATACTGTGCAGACAATATGATTCATACAGCTGGAATGATGTGTGCTCTATTTATGCTGTATATTAGGGGAACTGTATTTGTCCTGAAAATCTTCTCAAACAATAGCTTTTTTTTTTGCTGAATAATTTTTACTTGCTGTTTTGATTCTCTTGTGAACTCTGAAACCATAAAATCATACCTGAAATCACCCTTGTTGTTAATTACTCGTTCTGCAGGGCAATAGGGTGCAGCGGTCTCAAGTACCACAATCTCCACTTGTTTAGTACTATTTCCATAGGAATTGTTGACTAGACATTCCCAGTCTCCAGTAGCATCAATGTCAATACTGGATAAGATAAGTTCACTGTAAAAATAAAGATTAGTTATTGAATATACTTTATTAAACAGAGATAAATGTATTAAGTTTTCTTCAGAGCTTTTCAGGTGCTACCATAGGGAGAAACAATATATAACGCTTTGATACTAAGATTTTAGCAACACCTCCTTGGATGGATCATTTAGGTCACAAGGAACTAACTTAGGGATTACAAGTCATAGAATCACAGAATCTTTAAGGTTGGAAGGAACCTTTAGAGATCATCTAGTCTAACCCACCTGCACATGCAGTCACCACAAAAGAGAAACAAGAATTTATCAATCTCAATTCTCCTCTCTTCAATTAATGTGAGATGTTTTTGTTGCTTTAACAAAGTACTTCAAAAAAGAGAAATACATTTCGAGTTGACAAATACTGTTATTTCTTTTAATATCCTACCAAAATCCAAATTAATATCAAAAAAGGCAGGTTGCAAAATATCCTTACAATGAAAGTTTGGACAAGTTAAATGTAGAGACATTTCCTAGTTTCTGTTAGAATACAAACATTGTGCATTGCTGCACCACGCCAATATGTTGGCTGCCTATGCTAAATACCTGAGTTAATGACAGAGGAAAACTTCAGGAATACTTAAAATTGCCTAGAACTGTTCTGATTAGTATTTTCTGTATATTTTAAATCAATAGAGCAGCTTTCCTTCATCTAATGAATAAAGTTGAGATCCAAATGAAATCATTAAAAGTTGAGTTTTTCAACTGGTTTCAACAGGGACAGAGTTTCATCTAATTATTGTAACTATAGATCTTGGTCAGAAATGATGCTAACTACTGCATTTTAGAAACTAATACATTAGATCTTGAATCTGCTACTGATCCAGAAAGAAATTTTACTGCATCTTTTATATTGCTTTTGAAAATAGTTAGGAGAGCAAAAAAGGTGGTAATTATCCGAAATATTTACTTTGCACAAAAGGGTAGTGTTTGGAAATGCCTTGTGGTTTACACAATTGGAAATTACATGGAAATAAATAAGGTACAGTTAGATAGTTGGGAAGGTACATASAGAAACAATCACAGCATTTAAAAGTTATTAAATTGATTTCATATCTATATTAAAAAAATTTAAAATTTTCTTTTGGGGCCACTCAGCATTTTTGTGAAGACTTTGCCTTTTTGTAAAACATATGTATATACATATATATGAAAATTGTACATATTTTAATATTGTTTTTATATTTTCCAGTCTAAATATTAATGAGATACACACTTCTATTAGCTTCACTACATGAAAGAATCCAATTTCCTTACCTATAAACTTCTGAAATGTACATATGAAAGTAGACCATTTTCATATATACACTTCACAGGTAAGAAGTATTTAGACAGCTGCTTATGCAATATTCCCTTTGAAAAACACATTAAGGAACGATGGTTTTCTTGCAAATGTACTACAATAACATTACCTCGATCCCCAGAAAAAAAAAGACAAAATTATTAAATACCTTTTGATTAAAAATAAAATACTTCTGCCTCTGTGTAATTTGTGAAAATTCAGCAAAATTTATCATTAAGCAGTATCTTGAAAAAATCTCACACTGCTCCACCTTACTCTGGCTTTGAGCTCTAAGTAGTTTGGAACCTCTGATCTTATTTTTACAGGAAATTCTGTCATGTTTTTATTACAAGGAACACTGGAAAAGTATTAGTGGCCATTCTGCAGCGGAGTAACTGAACTTTTCCATGTCAACGGAAGCAACTGATCCGTTAAATCTTAGATGAGATCTCCAACAATAGCCTCCTAGCTATATCTCATAATGCCTCTTGTTACATTCAGTTAAAAATAATTCAGTGAGATTAGCCAACTAATAAAGATTCTCAACATAAATTTTCAGTTTCATATGTCACAAAAGTCTCACATCACACAGACAGTTAAGAATGACAACACTGCTAGAGCTTAAAAAAACAATCTAGAAAAGTTATTTTTGAATGAATCAATAGTATGCATAAAAATTCACCTATTCACCAAGACAAAGTGACTTCCCAAATGAATGTAAAGTATGATAGATGTGCTGGTCTTTTTATATACTTTCTACTAAAGTATTTATAGCCACAGTTAACCCTACAAATTGGATAAAGCTGAGAATCATACAGATTTTGCTGGAGGAAAAGGAAAATTTAAGCATATCATCAATTTTATGGGCAACAATATGAAGATAAACAAATAGAAGGTAAAAATCACACTTTCTTTTAAATTTTTGGAACATGCTCTAGTGCAAAGTTGCACAGACAGGTATTTACTGCTATAACATTGTTGCTTCTGTAAGAAAGCCAATATATGAATATGAACAAGTTATCCAAGATTATAAGTAAATTCTCACAATTTTCTATGGCCCTTCCTTCAGATGCTGTAGGACAAAATAAGGCTATGCTTTATAGAAGAAGTTGCATAATTACAGAACATGGAATTGTCTTCTAAATTTTCATCTGTAAATGATGAACTTGTTTATACTTCTGTAGGAATATTTTGGATAGCAAGCCAAATAGTGAAACTATTCATTTGCTTGTTATCTGGGTATGACAAAGGATAGAGAACTTGGGGGACTAGATTAAGCAAAGAAATATTTATAATCTTAAAAATAGCAGTCAGATTGATCTCTTTAATATTTTCTCCAACTACAAACCATGGCAACTTCACTGTCCTGACAGAGATAAAGTGAAATCAGGCAAGGCCACAGAGAATTTTAAATTTCTTTATAAAAATTTCAGGTGGATAATTTAGATATTTTAAGTATTGGCACTATTACAACAACATGTTCCAGTTTTGTCCTGACCCTTAGCAGAAAATTGTTCATGATCTTCCTTGAGGAGCAGCAACAAGACTTAGTAAAAAGTCTCCTGTCACATGGATTATGAGTCTTAACAGCTCAACAAGAGCACAACAGCACCTTTGCCTTCTATTTACTTTTTGTAAGCTTGGGTCTCATAAAAGCCAATAAACATTAAACCACTAAGGAAAAGATCTAGGTTGTACTATGCAGCTTTCCCAAGTATGAGATAAGACTTCAGTCATCATATCCTTCTATATGGGCAATCATTTTTTTTTTTAAATTATACTGGTCTTCTCAGGAAACCAGGGAAGACAGAATGGAAGAAAGAGAAGATACCAATTCCTTCCTTGCACTGGGAAGTTTCATGAATGGTACTATTCTTTTGCAAATGTGATGACTATTATATTGAAAATTTAATTAAAACTTACAGCTGATGCAATTGCATAAAAAAAATCATATAATATTTAATG
Source organism: Eudromia elegans (assembly GCA_003342815.1). Classification (NCBI taxonomy): domain Eukaryota; kingdom Metazoa; phylum Chordata; class Aves; order Tinamiformes; family Tinamidae; genus Eudromia; species Eudromia elegans. The sequence goes on along the minus strand of PTEX01000299.1, from coordinate 516,672 downwards.
GAAGCCTATGGCATTGGGCATTATGAAGAGAGGAAGCCTAATCCAGGCARAAGTCATATGCAAATAACCAAGTAAACTATGGCAAAAGATTTCGGTTTGTTGAAGTTTTTCATTGCTACAGCTATGCATAACTAATGAAACAATGAGAAGTAGGTCTCATTATGCAGAAGTTACTCATCTGTGTCCTAAAATAATACCTTAGTGACATTTACTGTATGTCCCTGCAGCCATTTACATGTCAAGAAAGAGAGTAACCAATAAAGAGGAGACTTGAACACAATATTTTAGTGGTTTTCCATGAGAGAGGTTTTAAAGTTGAACTTGATTTCCTGTAGGACTCTGTAAGAAGTAATCTCTGTTTTGGAGAGAAATGAAAATGAATATTTTTTAGACTTCCTCATATTCTTCTTCAGACACAAATAGAGGATGCTTTTCCACAGTTTAAGCAGAAAGCTTGCATAACCTGTATCTAACCCAAACTACCTTAAATTATTAATACTAACACAGAATTTGAAAAGACGAGTGTCAGTCTTCAGGGAACATTGCTGCTTAGAATGATGCCTTTCACAGAGGATGTAAGGTTAAAACATGGAAAATGAAAACGTGTAAATCTAGGCACTTAAACTGAACTTAAAACATTATTTTAATCTCTCCAACAAAATTACTTATTTACCCATGAAAGAAAGTTTTAAAATGCTGATGTTCTTTAGAGAAAGCTTGTGTCCAGGATACAACAAGAGAAAAGGAAGATTAAAAAATAAATACGCACTTTATGCTAGATGGCTAGCAAATCCTTTGAGGTTTAATCAATTTGTCACAGATATAACAAACTCAATTCAATTTCTTCTGATCAGATATAGAAACAAGGCATAACTTAATTTCATTGGTACTCATACAAGGCACTTTGTAAGTGCCATAAATTACTCTTACCATGATTTATCTATTGCCTAATTTTTTCCCATCAGTGTTAGGACTACAACAGGTGAATTTGCCATCAGAGATGTCAGTGGAAAGGAGCTCGTTTTAATGACTATACACAGACATGATGAGCTAGCTACTTTCAAAATGGGTGAAAAGACCTGTATGCCAATTAGTAAACCATTTCTCATTCTTTTCTCTTGTAGTGCTAAAATTAAATTGACTAAAATGTCAGTGGTCAAAAACACTGTCACAGGCAAGTATTATCTCTTTGTTATGTAAACATCTGCCCATTAGTGAGATGTATTTTCTATAGGCAGATGTCAAAGAATCTGTGGCCTGCAATTATATGCAATCAATTTATGTGTTAAAATAAACAGAATAAATAATAGTAATACCAGAGTGATTACACACTAACATATTCTGAGGTAATTAGAATAGTCAGATGTCCCCTATMGCATGAAGAGGAATAAAACATACTACAACAAGTTTTGTTTCTCTCTTATTGAGTTTGTCAGGTAAAGACAGACAACCAGGTAATGGTACTTCACCCAAGAACACGCTGAAGGGTGTACGAATCTTCAGGGACTCTCCTAAAGTCCTACAGTCAATAGCTGGAGATAAAATGGAGATAAAAGGTATCAGCAGCTCCTGACCACTCCAAGCCTTCTCTCCCTGGAGCAATCTTCTGGCAAATGAGAAGGTTGTGACACTCCTGAGCCACAAATTGCTCTGAACTAAGCACAGCTGGCCTGGGCTCTTTTAAAGGACTTCATGAATCAGTTGATTTATCACTGAGCTGCTTTGTCACTTGGTGAAAGATTTGGGCATGTCCAAATGTGTTTATTGTTATTAATTTTGTTCCAACAGCAAGCCACTTGACTGCAAGATGCATTCAACTGCAGTCTGCTGGGGAAATGCTGCTATACCTGCTCTATGCCTTTCATTTGCCCTTAAGTAGTCTCTGCAATGCAAGGTTGTATCTAGAGAAAGCTCTAGTTCATTAGCATAGCTCTTGTGATCTCCACACTAGCAGAGGTTCTTAGACAAAAATAACACTGTGACAATCAGTCCAGCAGTCAAAATTGCATAAAAAGCTTTTTAAAGTAAAATATTTCCCAGAAGATTCACAAGTGTTATAGTCCTTAAAACAATTCTTGATTATTTGATTAGATACCACTGGGGCTAGCAAAAAATAAAGCTACAGTTCACTACATTAATTTTAAAATTTTAAATTATCTGTGAAATGCTCAACACTGACAGAAACTGACTTCTCTGCCAAAGCCAGTGATTATGTTAAAAATATAGCAATTACTTTATTAATGAATACTCTGTGAGACAGAGGTACTGGATATGGGGTAGATAATATTCATTCGCTATATTTGTTGAACTAGAAGATATTTGGGAATAACTAACCAAAAGACTAGACAAAGCAGACTCTTTGATAAGGACTTCAGGGCCAATCTGTATTCTGACTGCAGTAGAGGACACATGTCCAACAGCATAAACTTTGTTTGGTGGCAGGGGGACCTATTTTCACTCAATWCCAGCATTATAATGAAGACTTTCCATAAATCCATTAGGTGAGCATTCTACAGCATAGTCTCTTTATGGAATAAATTGAAATACATGAAATGTAATGAGTAATTCAGCTATTTGTGACTTTAATACTTCTGTTTTGCTTTACAAATCTAGTTTGCTTCTCTCKGAATACCTATATAAGTGACAGTCTGAATCTAGATAGAATCTAGATAAAATTCAGAATTGCTCTCAATCACAGACCTACAAACAACAGCCTAGATTGTGAGAAAATATATAATACCACTTCAACACGGGTGTTGAAAGAAAAGAATTTTAAAAATTTCTGTCCTGTTACGTTCACACCAAATCCCTTGCCAATACTATCATCTCCTCAGCTGTAGATGTGCAACAGTTCGAAGGGCCATATTAAAATAATTTTGGCCTCCAAATATCAACTCCATTGATACACCTTTTGGATACGGTTCAAATTTTGTTCTTAACACTAATCATTTAAGTTGCATGCAGTGTGGGCCACTACATGACTGTAGGAAATAAGCAGGTATGGAAATACCAAGTCAAAATTTAGTCAAAATTAGGTCTCTTCTTAATCTGGTCTCAATATCAAGACAGGATTTATTGATCCTGTTTGAAATTTCCTCAAGAAGGACTCCATCACAATATTTATACATTTGCAAATCATTACTTAATACCAAAAATACCAACATATTCTTCTGTTGAAAATATATATTTCTCAAACATGCTTCAATAATCAGTTCCTCAAATTAAGCATACAATTTTTATGCCACAGCACAATTCTTGTATAATAGCATATTTTCTACTGCAGTAGAGAATATCATACTTGCTGCTTTTGCCTCTCATAGGATTAGTATACTTTCCACAGGTTTTACTTGAAGTTAYTCCCCAGACTGATTAATAATAAATCTGTCACTGGATCTCAGTCAGCTAATTCCAATTATTTTAGAACAAAGGCCACAAATAATCTTCCAAAATAATCAGCATAAAGAATGTCTTAATCCCAAATAATCAAACTCTTAGTCTGTACCTCTCGCAATATTCTGCAAAATCCTTCACTATTTTCTTCCTTTGGAAATATGAGAAATTTGCTGGCAAAAAAACATATGTTTCACATTTCTACTGCCTAGACCTCCTAGAGTAGGTTGTAGACCATTGACTACAAGGTTTAAAGTAATCTGGAAACAATAAAGAAACCTTGGTTTACAATTTAAATAGTTCTTTTGCTTCCTTTCTTCCCTAACTGCTCAACAACCAAGGGTCACAGAGTCAACTAGGTGCACCAAGAAAATATCAGTACTAAACAGTTTCTGCTGAGTTCTCCTGATTCTGCTGCTCAGTACCGACCTCAGCTGCTCATCTTTCTCTAAATGGTTGGGAGAGCAGAACATAAAGTGCTTGTAAAATACCTGTAGATGAATCAGATTACTTCTTGCACCTGGGGTTTTTTTTTTTTTTTTTTTTTTTTTTTTTTTTTTTTCTTTAAAAACTTGGATAGAGTAAACATGCAGTATTTTTGCAGGATTTCTTTGCTCGTTTAATAGTGTATTCACCCTTTGCAGACTGCTCTTGTTAACCTAGTATCCACCCAAGCCACTACTGCTTTGCTTGCTTCACATCTCTTCCAGATGTATTCTGGCCACAAACTGCTCAAAGTTCAGGGATCATTTGGCTTCTTGCCACAAATAGCAAGCAAAAATTTCTCCTTTCTCTCAAAATTTCTGCAAGTCTTTTGTTTTGTCTTATTTGGTTTGACTGCCTGGATCACAAACATGTCTTGGTACTGGTAACCTTTGGAGTCTGTTTTTATTTATATTCATTTCTTTTACTAAATATATCTCAACCTATTCTTATTCTTTTAGTGAAATCCTTGGTCTCAGTCACATTCTGTGACTAAAAGCAACGATGACAATTTAAGACACCTAAAAATTGCCAGTGTGGCTCAAATAAATCTTTAGATTACCAACATTATAAACATGATTTTGCACTTTATATTACTTTTTTCTCTCAGTTTTTTCAAGGTTACAGATCATTATTTAAAAGTCTTTTTTTGCCATCAGACATTTCTTTTTAAAGAGAAGTTGATTTTCACATAAGCATATACCTCTAAAAGCAGTTTTATGAAACCAATATATTCATGTTATGAAATATAGAGAAGACTTGCTTTAAAATGAGTTTTCTTACTTCTTGTAACATCTGAAGGATCAAATGTAGTTCCACTATCTCAAACACTTGCTGTTTGTCTCATTTTCTTTTAGTCACCTTGCACTGGCAAGCAACTACTGTCAAAACACTGTATGCTTTAAATAAAAAAAAAGTACTATATGCTCAAAAAACTTAGATTCCTAAGGTTATTTCTTTTTTGTTAATATTTTTAATACCTGCATTTTGACAGCCATACTAAGATGACTTAARTACTTAGGACACACTTTAAAAGAAAAGGCATTATTTACAGTGCATCACAGTTGATTAGTTGATTAATTAGATCAAATTACTTGATTTCTAATGGCAAATCTACCCACAAAAGCTAATGAAAATTATATGCAAAAATATTATACCAGAAGCTACTGTCTTAGGTTAAGTTAACAGCATGTTAGTTCCTCTATTAGTAACACTCCTTTTTTTTTTTTATGAGTTCTTAACTTTCTGCACAATTTAAAGAGCATTCACAAACTGTAATAGTCCCCAAGCAGCCATTCCAGCCGTCAGAGAAATAAGCACTGTTAAACATACTGCATAAGTATTTACAAAGGAGAACTAAAAAGACTCCAAAATAGTCATTACCGTTCAGTCTATAAATAAACAACTTCCTGAAAACAAAGGTTTCTTACTACTGAAGAATTGCTTGATTCATAAAACTAAAATATAGATATATATTTTAGTTTAATGTCCTAACAACTGTCCTGCCAGTCTCTTCAAACAATAAAGAAGATTAGTAGGAAAGCTGGGAAAGATACTATGATGAAGGGAATTGCACATTTCCTATATGACTTCATGGATTTGGACTATTTCACTGCCCCTTATTGTGATCAAGCTGATAATCTAATATTCTAGCCTCAAGAAATTAGGCTGTCTTCATACAAACAAGTCACAATTTTAGCTAGATCCATTCACAGATGATAAGAAATTAGCTCTGTATCACAATTACATTTTCATGTATGACAATGACATTTATACACCGGCATAATGAYGAGAAGTTCAACTTGAGCAAAATCAAATATTATTATCATTGGCAAGGAATGGTAAATATGAGCTAGGAGCAGAATTGAAAACACCATCTCAAAATCTCCTGTAAGGGAATAGTCTTTGCCAAGAAAAATGTCACAGGCCGGAATACAGTTCAAAACTTTAGTTTAATTACTACAATGAAAACATTTATTTTAGTTTATTCTGCTTTATCACTGGAGACAAAAAAATACACATTAGGATATTTTATCCTTTTAYTATGCCAGCTAATAAAACAAAACGGTTTAGTATGATATTTATGTTGCAAATCCAAGTCCAGAAATATTTAGAGCTACTCAATAAAATGACTATCTAAAAATGTTTGAATAAAGTAACTTTTTGAACAGAACTACACCTTTGTTTAAAACTAGCTTCAGAAACCTTGGAACTATTAAGGAGCCAAAGTCAAAGTCTGTTCTTCAGTGAAATCATATAAGGCCACGGAGAGTCACCTTTTGCCAGGAAGGTAAAGGAGGGCAAAATATGACACTGTAAGACCTAATTTTAAATTACTATTAATTTTATTTCAAATCGTATGCTTATATGCAAATATAAGCAGAGTTATAATGTATGTGTCAATAAAGACAGGATTAAAACTAAGAAATGCAGAAGAGACTTTTTACAAAGCTAAGTTAGTCTATGTTTTCTCATTCATGACATGCAGAGTTGATTTAAATTTATTCTATAAAAATTAATAATTGACTTAAAAAAAGGACTTAAAATAATACGCTTTTTGAAGGGTTCCTTATAAAACATAGGTCTTCTCTCAAGCATCTTTACAACCAGCGCCTTCAATAAGTTTGTTATGATCAGCTTCCGGACCGAGGCAGAGCCACACTTACTCAAATATTTGCATTTTTGACTGGATAAGGACTGTGCAGTATAAAATTGCACAGTGCTAATGCACTACTAAATCATGAAGTAAAACATACAGCTGAAATAAATGAGTACTGAAAATGCTTTAAGATATTAAATAGCTCTTTAAATTTCCAGGATTTATTCTGAAAATATTTTGCCTCATTTTGACAGTTTTTATCACATAGCTTTAGCAAGATAGAGAATTTTTTCCATTCTACAAGAATGAACGCCATAACATGTTTACAGAATGTTCTTTTTGAATTCCATATCCCAGCGCATATGGCAGCATGAACATGTAGGCAGAGTCACCTACTTAATGGCACACTCAAAGTCTTAAGTAGAATATCAACAATCCTTATTAAAATAATGCTGTGGTAGACAATTACTTTTATTTTATAACCTGGCAAAAAATAAGGAATGTTATTTAAGATTCAGTTAACTTTTACAAACTAACATCTTAAAGAGGATAGCAATTTTGAAAATCTTTCAGTATATTACTGTGCTCTCTTTACAAATTGCTCATATAGTGCAAAGTATAATTCAACTGAGCATAATGAGGTGATTAATGGTTTGTATTTTAATTTTGATACCATGAAAATAAGAACTTGCTTTAATTTAAGTGATCTGGCAGCAATATAATAGCTCAAGTACTTGGCATTGCAATTGAAATTAATTGATCTAATAGTCTTTTTCATTATCCACTATGGCCCTACACATTTGTATTACAGGAAAGCCAATAGCTTTGAGAAATGGTCAGCTCCACACCTCTAGATCTGTAAGAGATCAAAAGGGGTCAAACACTCAGTGAGTAGAGAAAATAAAAATCCAGCAAGCCAAAAGACCACAGCAGAGAGGAAATAATTTGACTCCCTAACTCTCATATAATAAGTCAAGAGTCATTTCAGATCAGTTATATTAATAGAAGGTAGTTGAGTAGGAAGAAATTAATGATTATCCACAGCTAATTAATATAGCTATTTTCTTTCCATATTCTACACAAAGAAATGCAGAACATACACAAAGACTGATTTTTTTTTTTTAAAATTGATGATGGAAATTGGCAGAGGACAAAAGAGTATTTGCAAAAGCTTAGCAGCTTTTAGTGACCAAGTGACAAACCTGCCCTCTATGATGAAAGAAAGGCAAAAATAAATACAGAAATCAATAATAATTCAAATTTGAATCAAAAAAGAACTATATGGGCACTGCCAAATAACACTTATATTAGTTATTTGTGAAAAATGTTTTACTTCAAATCAAAACTATTAATGAGGCTTGTTGGACGTTCACTTTGTCTACAAATATGGATATTGCAAGGGATGTGTATACATTACCGTGTAATTAAGCAGCAGTCATGAATGATGCTATCCTCCACAAATATGCCACTCTCTTCGTTTGTTTCAATAAGATGACCAGCATGGTACCAGTGTACTTGGGTAGTGTTGTCAACATACGTTGCAGTACACTGAAAAGGCAAGCGGTCTCCATGAAAAACCACTTGTCTCTGTGATGGAATCAGCTCAAAAAGAGGCAGTTCCAAGGGTCCAGCTGCAGAGCAAAATATAATAAAAAAAGAATGTAAGTATAGCCAATTGTCTGCAATATGCCTTTTAAAATTAACTTCTGAATTGACATCATATAACATAAATATTAAATATAGTAATATCAAAGACAATGAACTGCACAGTATCATTTTTTTCCAGTAAAAGCCAAAGATTTGTGCATAGAACAAAGCATACAATCAATCAGCTGATCTCCACTTCTTTGATGAAACAGAAAAAAACCCAAACAGCTAACCACCAAACCCATTAGCTACATGCCAGATGCCAGGTGAACCTCACACCCAACAGGCACAGAAGAGATTTCTTTTGACTTCTCTAGCACATAGATTTGAATTATTTAATTGTTTCATTGAATGGTGTGAGCTCTAGCTTGCTTGTGCACTTCCTTTAAATAGAGGTGACAGCTGCCTAAAAAAACTTCTAAGTCTTCTAACATCCCTAGCTGCTCAAGACTGGCTATGTTTTAAATGCTAGTAATTGCATAGACTTCTATCTATGTAGACCTTAATATAAAAAACACTAGTATAAATATATACCTACAAAATACTCAAATCTGATCATGTTGTCAGCTCCAGAGATCACATTTCTTGTAATAGCAGAAACTAAAAAATACTACAGAAAGTAAGTTTTGATAAATAGTTGAGGTTGGAAGGGCTCTCTTCAGCTCATCTAGTTCAAACCATCTTCTTATAGAAGGGTGAGCTAAAGCTCAAATAAATGTCTTATCACAGAGATATTAAAAACAAACAAATAAATAAAAATTTCCAGGTAAAGAAAAGCTACCCTCATACGTACAGTATAACATCTCTAAGACCATTTCACTGTCAGTGAATGAAAATTTCCACTGTGCTACAGACTAAAAATCATTAAGTTAAAGAGAGCCCAAACTGCCTAAGGGCTCTCTTTAAGCCTCTCTAAGGTTAAACTATGCCTGAGGTTGGGACACTGGTAAGGCTAAAAACAAACGTTAAATCGAATGCCAACTTTCCCTCAACATAATAATAATAATAATAATAATAATAATAATAATAATAATAATAATAATAATAATAATAATAATAGCATTTATCACTGATAAGCATAGGCTACATGTACTTCTTGCACAATACTTTCTAAAACACAACCTTTTCATCCCTGCCTGCAATGCCAAAACAATTGACTGAGCTTTGATCATGTTACATTTTACACTAGGTCACTTCGTAACTGCAATCTTATCTTTAAAAAAGGAAAAAGCAAAAAAAGCTTACAGGCCTGCCCCTTGGAAATCCTCTCAACTTGATGTGGAAAGAAAAATTCTAAGATAGATCTTTTTTCCCCTTATTCTTCTCATGTTTTCATTTAAAAACCTCTCACTGTTAATACCAATCCACCCCACAGGTTGTCAGTCGAAAGGTCGCTCTTCCAAATTTTCACTAGTAGTGCTTAGCTCAAACATCTATTTTTCTGACAACTACTTTAACATTTTTTTCCATTTCACTGCTCACCACTTAATCTTCCTTGAAGTTTCCCCTCAGAAGCCTCCTTTGCCCATAATAAATAGAGATGAAAGTAACCCAGCCTAACCAGACTGCGAACCATAATGACTGGTTCTAGAATTGCTAAAATTTGTGGAGAGCCAATAGGGTTTGCTCCTCTCCTTACTCAGCATCCTACCCTAACATGTGTCTTTATGTCATTCAGACGTGGCCCTCRGAACCGTTAAATTGCTTTTATAAAGCTAGCTTTGAGACTTTGATGCTATTGAGTAATCTAAATAATACACATATACATTTAGCAGTAATGTTGGCCAGCTTAACAGGGAAGATTTGTACATGAGTGAACATGTGGTACTGCTCTCTGGGGAGTAACACGGAGAGGATTAAGGCAGGTCTAGCGCAGGTCTGCTGAGACTTCAAAGGACTTGCTGCAGCAAGTCTTACTTGTCTAGTGACTGCTTCTGTTGTTTCTGRACTTGAACATGCTAATAAAACTCCTTGTAATAGATTAATATAATCTTTAAGTCATAATTAAATGAAGAAAAAGAAAAGCGAACTAAAACTTGTTTATGACAAATGAACGATTGACCTCATCACGAAGATGGACAGAAAATGTCTCTGCCTCTATATAAAAGAGTGCAGTTTCTGTGTGGCATGCAGAGGTCAATTATGAAATATAGGCAGGCATAAAATATGGTGCAGAATTTAGCCAAAAATTAACTGAATGATCTGTTTTCCTGGCCAAATTCAAATCGCTCGGACCAAAAGCTATGAAATGAAGTCCAGAAAAATTAAACTTACTGTCACAACCAAAGCAGCAACATATGGTAACAGCAGGAATACTATATTTTTCATGAATACAGTCACTTTTAAATGAAGATACTGTACCTTGTCAAACATATTATTTTGCTCATGCAACGAGTGACACTGACACTGTCATGAAGATGTAAAGTAGTTGTGTGTGAAACAGTATTTCTTAAACTTAAATAACTTGTTTGATATTTGAATGTTGGGTAAGAGTAACATTCTGAATTTATCTCTTTGCAGTTAGATTCTGAGGTTCTTCAGTTGCCGCTTGTCACTCAGTCTTGGGAATCAAACCAAAGCCAGAAAGAGAGCAAGAATTAAGAGGTCTGGAARCATTTCTAAGTTAATGACCAAAAGCAAGTGATTTTTTCTTCTTTTCTCTCTTTTTTTTTTTTTTTTTTAAAGTGCAAGATAGCATAACAAAGGAAATGAACTTTTGATCGACACACCAGCAGTCTACTTTACTTTTTCTTTGTAAATCAGTTTTAAGGGTCCACAAAGATGGCAAGTATATGAAACAAACTATCAGGTTAGCACTAGGCTAGGATACCCTTCCAAGCAAGTGAACTCTTTCAGAATGAATATATTTGGTTTGGCCAAATTGGCAAAATAATTCTGCAAACTCATTTTCAAAGTGAAACTCGTATACTTTTGAAGGGTTATGCTCTTTACAGAGCTTGAAAGGTGCATTTAAGCACTGCTACAAAATATCTGCTTTTAATATGTGTGATGCCTATGAAATAATGATTACCAGAGTTAATCTTCAGTTGTTTACCAGTGATAATCATGATTTAAATGACTGAGCCTGATTCTGCAACTATTATTCATGCAAAAGTCACAGCTGCCATCAGTGACACAGGTAACTGATACAGAGATTAATTACATAAATAAGAGTTTCAGGATTAGGGCCAATACCCTTTATCCTGAATGGCTATAAAATGATCATATAGTTCTACCAGCATCAGTTGAAAATGCTTATCTTAAATCCATAATCCAACCATCTTTCAAATTCAAAATAAAAGTATTTACTAATTCTCAACTCACATTTTCAAGCTTGAAATTGAGAATAAAGTAAAAAGTAAAAACGAGAGATTCTGAGAGTATTTTAAATGATTTAGCATTGATTGGACAGCACCTGAAATATAGCAGCTCTGACAGTCATCTGCTGATGAGAGAAACTCAAAACACTAATCAATGGATGATCACTGCAATCACCGAGTATCATCACTGAAGACCAACCCAATACATAAAATCTGATGCCCATATGTGCATATATGGATGTTGCACGCATATATCACAGTGTTAGTGTTTGGTTTTACAATGCAGCKGCCTCATACAATTAAAAATAATTTACAGTCTATTCCCATTGAATTATTATTTTTTGAATTATTTTTGAAGCTGAAATATATTCTAAGATTCCCGTTACAAGTCAATACATTCTACAACCCTCAAATTTGGAGTCAGCACTGTCATCTGCAAATGAGAAGTGTGAATCTCCTATAGACATTTAGCTTAAGGGCTGCTCAAGGATTTTGCAGTCATTGCCTATCTTCTCTCTCTAGTCAGCACTAAACCATGATTGCAGCAGAACACCACAGGAATCACTGATTGCAGAATGAATCTAAAGGTCTAACCCATCATTACAATAATTACATCTTTCTCTTTATCTCTCACTTCTCAGCAGAGAAGGATTTTGTTGACTGAAGGCCAGATTCTTTATGTTATCTCATCATGCATTTCAGATTAGCTCTATACTAGAATACCAAGCAGAAATACAAGAGGAATCTGGTTACAAAAACTGACTGAATTAGAAAGTCACTTAAGAGCCTTTCTCACAGAAAGCACATCCATGAACCTTTTAATGCCTGCACTGTCCCAAGATGTATATACAATTGAAAGAGACAAAAAAGTGATTTTAATAATCATTAACTAAAATGTGAAAACCAGCAAGACACACTGATGCTCTGACCATATGTTCCAAAGTGTCAAACTTCAGTAAATGTGTAAGCCTTTACAAAATAATTCATGACACACACACTTCAAAAACCTTCTCACTCTTTCCTTATCCTTCTCCCTTCCAACTTTAAAAACAGTTCTCTTTTTCATCTCATTTTCAGTTTATTGTTTTAAGAGACAGAAAGGACAATAATGTGAAGGAAATTCTATAGCTGGACCTATATGAAAGATGAGAAAGTCTGTAAAAGAAGTCAYATATAATGCACCTCTCCCTCTATATTTTAGTTATATTTTAAATAGAAACTTTTGTGTGTGATCACACTTGAAATGTATGCACTTGCAATGAAGAGACATGACTATTTTCTGGATGAGTGATGAAAAGCAAAAGAGTAAGCACAACAACAGATAGCACATACATTAGATATAGAGAGCTTTTTCAAACACTACAGCAAGTTGGCCAGGCATTTACAACAAGCTGGTTGCATTTTCTCTGACATAAACTATAAATTGACTGAGCAGCATTTCTCTCTGCAGTATAAAAGCTAGTAAGTGCATGGACTTCAGCCTCTCTCTTGAGAGAATATGCAGTTTGCTACAGAGTAACACCAGCTTTAGGGACAGGAGCAAAACAGAGGTTGGCATTTTGCTTCTTGTTAATCACTTGATTTATTGTATTGCCAATGGGCTTTTTATTTGAACGGAGTGTGCCTACTGAGTGCAGCACATCCTGCTGACAAAAGTGTGAGTTAGAGCTCTAATATTTGTATACAATCTCAGTGGGATAGAAATGTGCATGGAAAACGCAGCAAGGGGAGGTTTGAAGTGAGGACAAAGTAAAGGAACAAGTCCAATAAAATAGATGAAAAATTGAAGGAAAATGAGCAAAAGCATATTGAAAGATATTAGTTCAAAATCTGAATAGTTGAGAAAGCAAATTATATTTGTTGATATTGACTGAACAGAACTGAAGAAAACAATGATCAGAAATGCTCTAAAGGCCTATTCTGCCAAGAATGGGAGGTGCCACTAAAGTAACACCAATCTCTATATTGCAATATTGGCTGAGAATAACAAAAGGTTTGGTAGAGAAGATCGCAGATGCCACGGAAGTCAAAAATGTACTGGATCCAGGGTTCTATTTCAATAAAAATCCTATCCTGGCTCCAATTTATACGTAATATGAACATAGATGCCAAGATGCACTAAACACATCAAAACATGTTAATTATTGTGGACTTGGGGGGAAAAAAGGACTGTGTACCATATGCATGTATTACTGCAGAAAAAGCAGGGCTTCCATTTATGTAATAGCTGCTTATTTCCATCACTTTCACAATGGCGGCAGGAGAAGGCAGAAGGCCTATTCCATGCCATTTTAATCAGTTTTTTCCCACCATCATACATGTTCTTCAGACAGTAAGACAAATTAGATCTAGTTTTCTGCAACATCTCATAATTAAATCATAGCTTTATGCTTACTTTGTAATGCCATATACAGTATCAAAATGCTGAAATGTAGCATTGATATAAAAATATCACCAACCGAAGAGAAAGGCTTGAGGCACATGTACATGAGTATACTCTTTTACTTTGGGTTACCAGTTCTGTGTTACTTTTTTTCCTATTCACATCTGTAAAGTCATCAAAGCTGAGAAAAAGAGCAATGGAGGGTATATCTCTTGAACAGACAAACCAGAGCCAGTGAACTGCAGCAGTGATAAGAAAGTAGATACTGCTACTGGGAGCTGAACAGAAGTAGCAATCCTGATGTATCCTGAATAAGCTGCAAGTACTATGAACCCAGGACATCACACCCCAGCTTCAGCTATCTAGGCTAGCTAACCTCCAAATTTACTCCATATCCATAAAACTGGAGATTAAAGTCGGTATAGTTATGTCAAAAAAAAATGCAATCATACTTCTGGATGACAGTCCCTGAGAAACACTTCGATTCCATAACTGCTCAATCTTACTGAATAATGTTACAATTTCCTGGAAAAAAGAAAAAAAAAAAAAAAAAAGAAAAGAAAAAAAAAGAAAACAACAAACACTAAGGAAGGTGGTAAACTGCAAGCAAAAGTGCATTTAAATGTAGCAACTTTTAGCAAATCCAAGTCATATATATATATATTTCAATACATATGCTCCAATAGTTTTCCATATATTCTAACTATGGGTGAAAATAAATGATTTATGTAGCACTGAATTTAGGGACCAGTGTGTACTGTGCGTTACAACCACTTAAAAACCAGTGAAAAAAAAACAGTGAAAAAAAAATCACATTTACTGATAATAATAGTAATTTTCTGATAATAGCAGCAATTTACTTGTAGGCAAATAAAGGTATAGAAATATAGGCGTAGCAGGTTTCACTGCATAGTATTCAACATAAATGTCAAATATCATAATATTAATCTGTAAAGGCAACACCTACTTGAAAGCTTTCTACAGCAGGAAATATAAGATTTAAGTCCAAATTATAATCAAAAATATTACTGGTATAAATGCAAACTAAAATCCTGATCTTACATTGGCATATCTGGACATAATATGGACAGAGAGATTTTTCATAACTAATTTTTTCTTTATCAGATGAAACTTCTACCAATGCTACTCCTATTTTCCTATTTTCAATTTGTCCACAGAAGTCTATTTTAGAAATTGGCAGTCATTCTTTGAATATATTTGTCACATCCTGAAACTTAGAGACTGGGACATATTGACACTGATGACTTTAAAAGATTCATCAACCATAGGAAAATCAGAAGCCATTAYTAGAAAGACAATTTTGAAGACTCAAACCGAGAGCAAGCAGGCTGGCAGCCACACCGCTATGCAGGTTTCATTACAGCTTACACTAAATAAAAATGGCTAAGTGGTGGCAAGGATAGAGCAGCTAGCTCTACATAATGCACTGGAATTAGCTGCATGTGGAGCATGCAGAGGTGGCACTGCTGCCTTTGAATGGTGCAGCATCACCAGTCACCTTCTCTGCTGCTCCTCCTCATCACTACACACCCAGACCAAGAAGCTGGCTGAGTACCCACGTACGCTGCAAGAAAGCCCACGAAGAAAAATATAAATCACTTAAGATGCAGAGCAATGGAGAGTTTCGTTGAAGGAAGAAATTTTTCCATTCACTGCATGAAATTTTCCTTTCCGCACTCCCTTCCTTGGCCTAGCTGACAGTGAGCATGAGTAACTGCAGGTCTGCACATCCTTCTTTTCATATTTGTCTAGGTATATCAAGGAAGTGAAGTATGACAAAAGGTGCTATAAAAACATGAAATATCACGATGATATACTCTACTTAACTGGAGTGCAGGATGGAAGGGTGAAGACTTTATTCCCAACAAAACAATTAAGACTAATTGCAACATCGTGGAGGAAGTACTGCTTACTGGGTAATATAATATAGGCTTGGCAAAGAAGATTAAATAATTTTATCTAGGAATTACTATTCACGCTTTTTAATGTACATATTAGAGTGTTAAAATTAAAGAATATATTTTCCTGGATACTCCAGTCAGGGCTGGCTGTGCTTCCCATTGCTTTGCTCATGAGCAAGAACATTTCAGACACATGCAGTCAAGGCTCTAGGGGTAGAAGCTTTGAAGATGAAAGAAGCTTCTTTTTGCTGATCTTCTGCTCTTTTTGTCGTCTTAGCTAAATTTYCCTTCAGTAATTTTGCATGCTTTTTGAAACAAGAAGGAAAATAGCATACAGAAAAAGCAGACAGAACAGAACTGAAAGAGCTGGTGTAGTTTTAAGCTACAGGAAGAAAACCAAATGAGTGCATTTCCAGGATCTAAACCAGATCAACAGTTAAAAATTCTATTTAATTACATTTTCATGTGTGAGCACAGATGCAAGAAAATATGCAATATAAAAACTCTTCCTTTACATTTCACAAATGATTATTTTAATACTTCTATTATTTTACATTTAAAAGATTTAAACCTTATTGATTTCTTGTCCCCAATCTTCTGCCAGTGTCCTGAAGTTACCACTAAAGAAATCAAATATAATGTATAAATATATTAAAGTTAGTGCACAGTATTCTGATTTTTTTCCCCAGTTTGAGAGTGGTCACCTTTGGATGGGATATCCGGAGTTTGGAGGCAAAGGTGGTTTAGCATTATTGCTTTCATACTCGCAAATGGCTATCAACTGAAAGGCATTYGATAGTATGTAAAATGGGCCATTTAGGTCTGGCAGAAAATGAATTTACCACATCTATCTTTGAAAGATCCAAAATATACTGTTACATTATCTGATTTATATACAGTCCAGTACCATCCATATTTTATTATCAAAAAAAATCTGAATTGCTAACAATGTAAAACAGAAACAATTGCAAGAGGATTTAACTATAGCTAATTGTATCACTATTCATATCTTGCAAAACCTAATCCTGTGAAAGGTTACTAATGTGCAAATTCCTATTTCAATATAATTAGACCTATTCATATGATTCTCCCTGTAGAATTGGAGCTGAAGTCTTGATCCTGCCTATTCTTGAAGACAATGATGCTCTGCATAAATGCGKCAGGCTAACTGGAGGCTGCCAAGAAACTGCAGGATTGGACTCTAAATCTGGCTAATTAATCCATCATTCTTTGTACTGAAAGTTTGAGTTTAGTTTGTTACTAAGCACTGAAAAAACCCACAATTCAATATTTACATTGTGTTAAAGAAGTAAGAATGACTTGTAAATGAAGAAAGAAATGGCTGGAAATATAGTCTAAAGGCCATCTCTACGTTTAAGTAAATACCAAATGAGGCTAAAATGTTTTTTACACAGTGACAGAAATAAATGATGGAAAAAATTTACCTTTTTAACTTTGAGCCAGTTTTTGCTATTGTGATATATTTAATGTAGGAAGAAAATCTTTTAAAGGAAAATCTATGTGCAGATGAATATAATTATTGTTATAAGACTTGAGTGACAATGTACATAATTCATTTTTGTCATAAAATGAAAAAAAGCAAATTCAAATCCCATTCCCCAGCCAATATTCCTGGCACAAATTCTTTAACATTCTTTGTATAAAGGCTGAAAAGAATGATRCTGAATCCAATCTGTTGATTTCAAGATTAAAATTAAATGGTGAAAAAGAATCCTTTCAAAGATAAAATTTCGCAATATCAAATTTTTTTTTCCTATATTTGGCATCGTAAAAGTGCATTTCTCTTCCAAAGATCTTTCTATTCCTCAGTGGTAACAGACTTGCTCTCTTTGGGATAAAAGGAAAAGGATGTGCAAATACATCTGGTAAAATCAAGGACACTTTAACACACATCAGGTTTAAAAAATATCATTATTTCACCATCGCTGATAATGTAGAGCCATATACTAGTTTAGAAAAGTATTTCAAGAAAAGGATCTACATGAAAAAAAAAAGTTGTACCTTATATCTCAAATATAAAAAGGAAAAATGTTCTCTTTTTTTTTTCCCTCAGTGATATTAATGTAAATGACCTAAAATGTCATGAATCTTCAGTTTTTCATATTATTTGAGGTAAGACTGCCAAAAGCATTCCTTATGAAAAAGGGCTATGCAGTTGCATATGACCCAAGAGAAATGTGTCTTAATAAGCTGCTGATAGTCCAGAGTGGGAAATATAGTGGAATTTGTGATAGGAGCTAAGGATGGAACAACTTCATWCCTTTCTAGGCAAAAAACATTTTTAAATTCTTAAAAATTCATTAAAAACAAATGTAGAAAGAATAGATAAAGGATATAAATGTGCTTTTTTGTTTTTGTTTTGAGCTGATTTCAATGCAAACAGAGAATATCAGAGCAGAAAGCACTTGCTTCTCACATGACTCTCCGCCTTCAGAGGATAAATCTTTGTGTTGCTCAGAGAAGAGACACAAACTGCAAAAGACAAGTTGCAAACAATTTGCTAACAAATATACCCCRCCCCCCAATATTTTATTATGTTTGCTATGAAACATTAAATGAATTGTATTCTCGGATACAGAAGTCAGCAAAGATCTATCCCTCTGAGTAGTATCCTTCCCTTAGGAGTGTCTCTGCTAAGTCTATTATGCCAAAAAAGTGCATTTCAATAATATTTCATGAGATATAACATGCTATTTTCACTTAGGAGTTGATACTTAAAACTACGGTACCTTACATGATTCAGAGACTAAGTAATAATTCAAACACTGTTGGACTTGCTCACAACTTGTAGATATTATCTTCCACTGTTTCTCACCTCTATTTTCAGTAAGATCGATTTTTACTCTTCTTCAGTGTTAACACTTTTCTCTGTAGACAGCACTCTAAGGCATGCTAGAAATGTAACCGTACAGATCTTACACAGATAAACCTGCAATTCTGCATTTTGTGTACTCATTCTCTGCTATTAGTAATCAAAGTCCCCGTTGGCTATTAAAGATATATGAAACAATTCAAGCAACTTCATTTTACAGGTTTGATGTAAACAGTTACAACGATATTCATTGCAACCAAAGGGTGTACTACCACAAAACCAATATACATTTTGTCATAATAAATACTGTCAAAATAACATACTGTGACATCCCCTCTGGAATCGGGTGAAGCAAAATGCAGTTGATTTTCATAAAAATGGAGCACCTAGAGCACCCACAGAGTTCAATAACAGTTGCTGCAGTACTGCTGCAGTACTGCTGCAGTACTCAGAGCCTCTGAAAGTCCTGGAGATGTGGAATCCCACCCTACCCACTGTTAGGGTAGATAAGACACTCCATAAAGACAGGTCCTATCTCAGTCATGGCAATAAAAGAGTGACTCACTCATTTTGCAATATTTTAGCTGCCATCCTTCTGTACTTCGCAAGCTTTACTTCCACTATACTTTCACTGAGATTGCAGTTGAGAATGGAATGGATCTAACGTGTGAGCTTCCAGAGCTCTGCTCTGGAAGTTTTCTGACCGAGGAGGATATAAGAAATGACACATATTAATACTAGCTCTGTTAATTGGTTTCTTTTGACCTTATTGGTTGAAATTACTGCCATGATACAGCTTTTTCAGAGATGTGCATTTTATAAGGGAACAAATAAAGCTGTATGGTATATCTTCTCTCAAATGTTGTCCTACAATCTTATCTTAAAGCAGTTCAACAGTTAAGAAGTCTCTCACATCCACTGCAAAGCAACAAACCCAACATATATCCATTTGTGAGAAAAAAAAAMCCCTCAGTTTACTTCAAGTATTTTCCCAGTAGGTCTCCAAAGAGGCTTCACAGAGACACATAGGGAAGTCAACACTTTCCCACAAATATCATCTGTTTTGGTGTGTCAACGTTTCTCAACAGGAAAAGGTTTCATCAGAGTTAGTGGTCAATTGTAATTTGCAGAACAAATGGACTTTTATTACTTAGTGCAGTTAGCTCAATAGCATCAATACAGGTCTGAGAATGAGGAACTAAATCTAGTATCTCATCCATCAACATAAATAACTATATCTCAACGTGAAGAGCAAGCATTTGTAATCACATTAAGACAAAAATTTGTACAGGTCTTTACTGAGTGAGGAATTTGTCCAGCAGAATCTATCCCTGATGCTGATGTATGCAAAGGAAAATCTCAGACTGCTCTTAGACCTCAGGCTGAATTTACAGGACTGTATTCAGGGAAACAATTTTCCTCCTGTAATTTGAGGAAGTCAATGCTGGAGAGCTTGTGAAACAGTAACAATGCACTGCATGATGCCAATTTCACAATCAGTTTTCATAAGGAAATTCTATCCATACTGCTAGGAAGAACTCTCTGCAATCACTCATAATTAAGGCATACGACTGCAATACCAGTTTTAATCAAACTACTTTTCAGCCTTATTTCTAACACTGTCAGAAATTGCTATGTAGCTTAACATTACCAAAAATCTCCAATTCTCAGAAAAGATTTAAGCAGCTCTTATAAGCAGTTAATGAAACAGGTAAGCAGGTTCTTGTGAAGTCCAAAACTATGCAGTTACTTAATTTTTATGCAAATCCTCAAAGTAGGTTTCTAACTGTTTTCAATGCTAGATCCATGAGAAAGATTTACCAGGTAGAAATTTCGAAGATGAGTTTTCCCTGTATCAAAACAAAAAATAACTCTAAAAAGCTCGTGGCAAGCTACTATAGCAATTCATAAACTCTTTGGCTGCCTAATTCCTCTTCATCCCTTTTCACATAATTTGCCATTTCAGTCGATTTTCTAATCTCCCTGCAAAGATCTTTGCCATTTCTCTTCTGCTTTTATTTTTACCTGTCCATTCTTTCCTAACTTTGTGCCCACTCCTAGCTTCTATAAGGTACATGTCATATGCAGGTGGGTTTTTTTAAGATTTAATTTGATCACGTCCATGTATACGTCAAACACACATTACTCCCAAAAATTCTCAGTAGTTGCTACTTTCTTCGTGACAGACACTCTTTTATCAAAACTAAATTCAAATCAAGTTACTGAAAAACAGAACTGAAAAATCTTATGGGCACCTTGAGCTGCGCAACAGATATTACAAACACCACGAAGCACCTGGCAGACATCACAGGGCTGGTGGAGCACGCAGCAAATATAATCATTGCGAAGCTCTCTGCAATTATTAAAAGTAGCATCAAGTTACTGGCAGTCATTGTAAACCTTGTCAATGGTTCTGTGGACAGTATCTTGGTCCAGTACGTTTTCTCTGCAGGATGTGACAGCATTGAATCCTCTGTTTTAGTCTCCTCTTTGCTCTACAGTGTTCAGGTTAGGATGCATTTCATTCACTCATGTATGTGTCCTTATTTTCTTCCTCACGCCACATCTATCATTCTTGCTATAGCAGAAAAGCTTTCTCAGAAAAGCTATTTCATTTATGGATTTTCAGATAAAGCAATTGCCTAACTGAAGCCCACTATAAAGATTCTATTCATCCAAGGACACAGTGGTATGTTAAATAGCACAGATTTATATATATATATATAAAGAAACAAAATAATGCAATTAGAAATTTATGTCAGACTTTCAGACATATAACTTAAAAGGAGCTTTCTCTGTATCCCTCTAGATATCCATAGTTTCACATAGTATGCAACACAGAGCTACCATCATGGATTAATATTTCGGATCATAATTACATGTTGACTGATACACAGACAGGACAGCAGTGTTCTGTATTTTGTTTTATAGCAAAACAGCTGTATTTTGTTTTATAACAAACTAGATAGCTRCACTTTTTCTTCTTTCAATCAAATGTATTTTCTGTGCAGTCTACCTAGATTTCTTGTGCTTGTAAGAAAGGCAGAATTATTAACACATTTTGTTTATCATCACTTCTCTTAATGTTTTTCTCTGAAAATCCCCTTCCACCTGTGACATTAAATGACAGCATAGCTCACCACAGATCAGCTGGTCTTCTTTCAGGTTACGAAAGGAGAGTCCTTGCAAAGCACTGGGGTAAGCACAAACAGTTTCCTCTGCTATTCGAACTGAGGCATTTCGGGCCCATTGTAAGACCCATTTCAGATTACAGTCACAAATGAGTGAATCAGTATTGAAATGCCTAGAAAGACAAACAAAGATCACAGTTGGTACAGGGGCATTCCCAATAAACACATTTTCTTACGTTAGACTCAAACAGTTTAAATACAACTAATTACAGACAGAAATATAACTAATTATAAGATGTCCTGGGAAAATAAGTTCACTATCACTGCTCATGAGTCCCAAGATACTACACTAAAACACTGTTTTCATTTACAGAATAGCATCACTCACTAATAAATTGAAATTAAATAAATGCTTCTAGAAAAAGTCAACCTGCAACATCTTTTTGCTTATTACAAACTCCTTTATATTTCTAAGACCAATATTTCAATAGAAAATACACTTTTAAATCTCAGACGTGTAAAATAAATAAGTGGGAACTGTTACTCTAATTGAAGGTCAAGCCTTCTCCTGCTCTGTCCCATGACAGATGGTTGCATGGCCAGCAAAGACTCTYGGAGTGCTGTATTAGGTCAACATGCTAATGGCTAATCTAACAAAATGCTAATGCTTTGTGTGTGTTAAGCAATAACTAAGCACTTTATCATTTTAAGATGTACACATTTGCTTGCGAAATCTATTTGTAACTGGCTAGGATGCCTGCAAAAAACTCACCCAGACGATGGTTGTCAAAAGATACAAATGTAAGATGGAATAGAAGTCATAGATTAAAAGAATATATTTTAAATTAGTAGTACATAGACAGAAATAATCCTATCCAAAATTAATCTCCGCTCTGTTTATTCTAAATTTCATTTCAAACACTTCCAATTTTAGAAACCAAGGCATACTTACAGTGCTTTCAGAGCTAGCAACTCAGAAAAAAGTCCATTCATGAGACTTGAAAAAATATTTCCTGATAAATTTCTAAAAAATAAAAAAATCAAAAATTACTCAGTTATGACAAATAAAATTAACTTGCTGTAAAGTACAACTTTCCTAATGCTGCTTAAAGGATTACGTCTCTTTAATAACAATAAAAACACTTGAATTTATATATTCCTTTTTCAGAAATGACAAAACAATAAAATCAAATAAAATACATCTGCTAATTTTATTTTCATGGCAAGTACACATACAATATAATCAGTTTAATAAGTAGGAATATCTGTRCATATTTAGCAATAATAATATATTCTAGAATTTAGACTGAAATATTCAAATGGTAACTAGACAGCAAATCTCTATCATGTTTTTACAGCAACTGAAGAATGCTCAAGATATAGAAATCAAAACCATGTCTTAATTTAATGATCATGAGCAGAATTCAAGCAATTCCTTCAAATAACAAGTTTTCTAAGTAACTACCCAAATCAAATTTATTACAAAAGACCTGACAAAACCTTTTTTCCCAATCTCAAATTCTTAAGAACATTTACATTCTAAGTAGAGCTTATTGTCTTTGCTCTGGATCACCAAATGTTTTAAGCTCAATATTTGCAGTTTAATTTTACATAACTTAACTGCATTGCTGTACCAGGATCTTGATCATRTAACCAGTAAATGCTTAACGTCAAGTAATACTGTCTTTTGCTATACCAAACTAAAAAACAGTGTTGAGTCCAAGATTAACAGTTCATATCACATGAAACACTGATAAATGTTGATTTCCATCTCTGCAAAACAGTCAATATCTGAAGTATGCACTAAATAGAATATGCAATAACTGACGTATGCACTAAAAGGATGCACTCGAGGTGGCTACAAAATCTCAGATTCTTCAGTGCAGATTTAGCATTATAAGAAAAACAACTTATATTACTCCAAAATGGGTTAAATCTTTTTTACATTAAAAGGGATGTTTTTATAACTACTGATTTCACTTTTCTTACATCTATAAAGTAATGAATGCCTTCTAAGTTGAAGGTAAGAGTTCAGACAGCATCCATATCCCACTACTGGCAAATCTAAAAAACAGGAATATATCTGAAACAACCTCAAAAAATAAGAAAAATTGTCAACAGCAATGGGTTCTACAGAAATYTGTACGGATTAGTTCATTCATACATGAAAGGTGGGAAGAATTTGCAAAATTATTTTAAGAAAGTTGGGGAATCTTGAAACAGTACTAATCTTACTGTTCTATTCTAGGTAAATCTCAGAATACAATTTTCAACATTGAAATATTAATAGATAGAAAAAGAACTCTGAACACTTCAATTTTTTTATGGTGTTTTAAAGGCAAATTCACATAATACAGAAAGACAGACTTGTTCACCAACGTATGGACCTTGTCCTATGCCAACTCAATGCACTGAATGCCATTGAGATGTGTCCTGAGAGGTCACTTAAGATTGTGTGTAATTATGCTCTCTTAGTAGAGCTGTGGGGCAAAGCTCATGGAAACGGAAGAGCTTTTCACTATTTCGTGAAGTATGGGTAAGCCTGCATTATGAATGGGTAAGCCTGCATTATGAATTTGTTCACGGCCTAAAGGTGGAAATTAATGTTTGGCTGTGGCTATGCATTTCTGTGCTTTTACTGTTTTGGATTTATCAACAGGAACTAAAAATATTGGGCTTGTCAAAAAGACCCAGTTACAGTCTAAAGTTATTGACAGCGCAGAATCAGGCAGAGCTGAAGGAAGGGGAAATTCCTTACCTGGACAGCAGCCAGCATGTGGAAAACTAGGTGAGTTTATTTCCTCTGCCTTGCCCAGCTGAAGTACGGTAATGCTGCACTTTGATGCAAATCTAAAATTTTCCCTTAAATAACTATCCCGACATCACATTGCAAGCTACACAGAACCCCAAGTCTGAAGACTGGTATTTCTGTTTGGCCCAAAGGATCCTCTATCCCTGGTCAATACATCAGGAACTAGGGAAACCTGAAGGTCATCCGCACAGCTGATGTGGCAGGTGCCCAGCCACGATGCTCCTGACAGCAGTATCCAGGCTATAGCCACTAAAGCTTTTGTCCACAGGTCCTACAGATTCCACTGCGATATCTAGTCAGCAGTGTGCCAACCTAAAAATTCCTCATACATGTTTCATTTGCAGATTTTTTTGTTCTTTTCCATTGTGACAGAGAAACACCTAATTCTCCTCTTCAGAGGTTTGATCAGAGTTAGAGGAATTGAGCTCCCAAGAGCTCAAGAGCCCAAGACAGTACAAAGGCAGAAAGCCTTTTTTTTTTTTTTTTTTCATATTCCTTCACATTCTTCTGCCTAAGACATGTTTCAAAGTTTCCATAATAACTGCTGCTAATTAGCAAACTAAGACCTTGTTCATTGTGCTGTATCATTCTGGRAAAAAAAGAAAAAAAGAAAAAAAAAGAAAAAAAAGAAAAAAAAAACCACCAAACAAACCCACACATTCCTATCTCCAAGACACATATAGTTACAATATAAAAGATTGGCTACACATACGAATTGGAGACCTAGAGGATGATACAAAACTGTACCATCTCATTTCTTCTTTCCTCTTCCTCTAGCCCACTTTGCTAAAGGAATAGCATTGTCCCACCTCTTTTAGAGAATTAATGACTGTCAGGGCAGGTTTGTCTTTCTAAACACATGACAGCAAATATTTTCTGTCTTCACATTTCCATCAAGTTACATCTCTCTAAATATATGAATGCACATTAATAGTAGCATCAAGTAAAACTGTAATAAAGATTTATATCATTATGTTTGTAATTTTTAATGCCTGGTTGTGTTGTTCACCTGCCAATCACATCCTATATGACAACGCATCCAACCCGAAGTGTTGTCAAATTCCAGCATTTCAGGTATCTTAAAAAGCCAGCCTAGTTTGATTTAAAAGGACATTTGTTCTAAAAGCATGTCATCGAGTTTGCAAACATTTCAAATTTAACAAATTAATGCACTCCAAGTTTGATAGTACTTACTATGCCATTAAGTAATTCCATTAACAGAAGTGCATGCTCTGTTATTTCAGAAGTAAAACATTTTACTCTTATGCCCAAGGTGTGAGGCTTATTTTTCATATACCAGATACTCTTATGCTTTCATAGAAAAAAATAGAATACTTTTGCCAAAAGCTTTAATATAAATGACAGATAACATGAAAGAGTCAAAGGGAGTTGTGTGTCATGAAGTACAGTATTGAGGCAGAATACAAGTGAAAGCAGGAGTGTATCAAGTACATTCCACTGTTATGAACAGCATTAAAAATCAAAAACTGAATGTAATGGTGACAGATTCACCTCCTGTGGAAAAATTTGGGGATAGGAAGGGGCAAAAAACAGTAAGACAAGTATAGAGAGGGCAGGTTCCACCAGATATTTCCTTGGGGTTGCTAAAGTGGGGTCAGTTTGACTTACTACATCACTTGCTTTGTGCTTTACCTCTGGCACTGTACAATATGATTTGTTGTTCAATGACAAGCAACAAAGTCACCAGAGAATTTACTGCATAATATTATCATAAAGCTAACTGCTGTTGATGATTCAGAGGCAGGGTGAAGTATAAATCTGAGGTACTTTAATCAAACAGTTGGAAGTAGGGAGGAAGGCCTGTCGCAGATTCTCAGAAGGAAGATTCAGCAGTAAGTGCTTGCTGAAACAGGCTTAAGGCTGCAGCATCTCAGAAGCTGAAGGGCTAAACATTTGGCAGGCTAATCAAAAGGAACTCAGGTATATCCTGCAATGATCCTGCCCCACTACTTCACACGTTCAGATATTTAAAGTAAGCATAAACAGAAATATAAACTCTAATTGCAGTTTGAGTGGAAAATGTGTTTTCTACAGACATCATTAAAAGTTTTAGARTTTTTTTTTGTGGCGGTCATATTGCATGCATGCTTTGAAATCAATGATAAAGGATATTATTAGTGATTATTATTTTTAATGCAAACCTGTAGATTTTTCTATTCTAAAACAGACTGCTTGAGAGCAGCCAGCCCTCACTTAACCTCTGAGAAGGGCCTTTTCAGGTATCCCTGAAAACTCAAGCAATTCCTGTTCTTCATTTTCATGAAGCATTTAGACATTTTCTCATCCTGTGGTAAGGTACAAGCATTACATCATTCAATAAGAAATCAGAGCTCATCTTGTCCCAAACTTAAAAACTGGATCAGACTTACATTTCATAAGGCCAAGATTAATTTTATTTTTCGTTATTTGTGCTTGTAATAAGGTAGGGAAAACCTCATCTCTTTTTCACAGAAGGTGCATTAAGATTTATGTCCTATTCTCTTTCCAGTGGACTCACGGCTCTCCCTACTGGCTTTAATAGCAGCCTGCAAAGATCCTTCTTTACTTCCTTCCACTAAGGTAACGCAGGAGAGCTCTGCAGAGTTCCCAAAATGAACAATCGCATTAATCAAGGCCCATGTATTCTCCACACTACTGTTTCGGTAATGTAAACTTTACTTGATGGCTTTGAAACCCACTATGAGCTAAAGAACTTTTCATCTTTCCCTTACTACAGTTATCTACAGTGATGTTACACTAAAGGCTGCCCCAAAGCCCTTCCAGAGAATTGCTCTTTCCTATCGTTGAAATTACTAGAATAGAAAATTCAGAGGTATCGGTTGCAATCAAAAGTAATGTAATGTATTTTAAATATATTTTTAAATGCTTGGTTAGAGGAAATTTTGTGTCTGAGCTTCCAAGAGGCAAGACATCTAGAAAGTGTTTAGAAAAGTAGCAGGTGGCATTAGCCTGCACTTCCTGAACAACCACTGCTTCTTACACAACAGGCAAAATTGAGATCCCTACCCAAGTGATTACTAAAAACAAATGCGTCATTACATGAGATTTCTGAGATATAGATTGAAGAGTAAATAATAATATGAATGGTAGGAAATAGTTATTCTTGAATGTGACTGCCATTCTTCACAAAATAATCACTGACCCAGCAAGTGGTAGCACTGCTCTTAACTTTGGTTTGGTAAGGAAAGAGTTCTTATCAAAGACAGTCATAACTTTTGATATAGCAATCATAAATTCAGTCACTTCAGATGAAAAGGAAATGTGAACTTATCTACGATTGGGCCTTCTGATTTCCAAGCAAATTTTGGAATAATAAAAAAAGTATAGTAATAAGCCAGTAACTAGGTGTGTCCATGAACTTCAATGTATCATTCCCCAGTTTCATTAAATCAACAGTAGAAAGACAATTTAAAAAACAAACCAGGAAATTTAAGGGAAAGATTAAATAAACCAATAATCATATTTTAAGATTAAAAGCTTTCTAAGATTAAAAAAGATCAATGAACACAGAGTCTATAGCAAACTGAAAACTGCTAGCAAAAAGCCCCATCTCAAAAGCCAGACAGCATAGAAGAACAATGAGGATTACCAAAAATCAAGTTAAACTTTGAAAAATATAATGAAGCATGTGCAAAAGACATTCCAACAATACAGACAGACCTTAAACAAGAAGTGAAGAAAATATATCTGCTAAATACAACCCATCATTAGTATTTTTGGCTGTTTAATATAGATGATAATTTAACTATAGGTATTTGTGGTAAAAACATACAGCAATGGAAAAAAAMCCCCAAAACTCAAAACTAATAGAAGCCAAATTGAAACTGCTCAGCTAAATCGGGATAAGCAGCCTGAAGACAGTGAAATAATCGTCCTGGGAAATAGGAAGCCTAATAGTATTGACTAAACCCAGAATTCCTACAGCAATACAGTGATCTGTAGAACTACTTGAGGTCCATAAATTACCTGGGAAACTCGAGGTCTGCTATGCTGATCGCAAACACATGAAAATACTAGTATGAATTTTTATGGTGTTTTCCTGCTTATGCAGTATCATGTCAGATGTATAGTAAAATCAATAAATAATTTTCCTTGTCTGGAAAATTAGCAATCTTTTCATATACTTACATGATGCATCTTCAATAGCAATGTATTGATTTCCCCCCCCCCCCCCATTTTCAATTTCCCAACATTTTTTCTACTTTTCTTTCTCTCCAAGCTCTTTCAGTAACTGCCTCAAATACAAGTGAGGTCAGCCTAACAGGTCTACAATTACCAGAGTCATCATTTTTTCCACAGACACATGGACAGAACAACATCCATAACAGTRTGAAGAACCTGGGGAAAAGCACATTTATTTTAAGACCCTGTAATATACTGAACAGACTAAAAGAGAGACGGGCTGAAATGTTACTGATGTTCTGCAGAAAGTGATTGTATCTAATGTTCTCACTAATGATTCTGGCACAGAAACGCAAGCATGTAGAAATGAAATCTTGTAATGACAAAGCAAACAAATGGTAAATACTATGAAATAAAGCATGAGATTCATCATGTATCACAAGGCAGTATAGGAACTTTTTTCTCATTCAAGAATGAAAGCAGATGTGGATAAAAATGGTAAACCTTCCTGGGTCTGACCAAATGTCCATTTAAACCATTTAAGTCATTAGATACAYTGACAAGTGTATAACAAAATGTTCTCTCCTCTATTTATTCTGTCAGTCTCTAACTACTTGAGGCCCAGAATTTCCTGAACTAGACACAGCTTCTCTGAATTCTGCAACTCTCAAGGTAGTTTGCTTTTATAAACTTGTCCATTATCTCCCTGAACTCATGCAAAATCTTGTTAACGGCATCCTGTAGCAAACACTTCCACAGCTTTACTTTGTCTTTTGTTTAAAAATACTTCCTTTTGTGCTTTGCGTCTGCCATACAGAAGATCCCATCAACATTCTCTAGTTTTTAGATCATGAGAGACAATAAAAAACCTGACTGCTGTTCATCTCTCTGTTATGCATAGTTTTACTGCTTTYTGTCATACTTCCATGAATTGTCCCCTTCCCAGACAGTAAAGTCCCAGCCAACTTACTGCTTCTTAGTATTTCCGTATGTTGTCCAAGAATTTGGGCTTTTTTTGTCTTTCTCTCAAGATTTTCTAGGTCTGATAAACTTTTTGAGACGAGTAGACTGAAAATGATACTCAATATTGAGCAGGTGTTTTCAAAAATTATCCATTTTAGTCTTAAAATGTCTCTCCTCTGTTTTAATGGTTACCGTAGAATAGGTAGTTTTTTCTCTCTTGCATCGCTTAATATTTAACTGCATGAAATTTCATCTGCCACATTTCTGTACAGTCACAGAGTCTTGTCCATTACTTCTATCCTTCTTCATAATCTGCCCTTATCTCTAACACCCAGATTAACTTAGTATCATTAGCAGACTTGGCCACAACACGTTTTATCCCCCTTTCCAGGTCATCTGATACTCTCTAAAACTGAACCACTCATTACACTATCAGAGTCTTATCTTTGCTGTGTTCTCTTTTATTAGTAGCCTTAGTAATCTATTGATCTGACGAGCTCTCTGTTATGCTTATGGATATGTAAGTTCATTATGTTTCTCCCTACATCACATTCCAGTACAGTTACATGTGGAAAAATAAGAAATCACAAAATATCATGACAAAAAATATGTAAAGCACAGCACCTTGAATGCACAGTCTAAAACTGTCTAAAAAAACAGTCTAAAACAGGAAATACCCCGAGTTCAATGTAAATCTGAATTGACTTGATATGTTATATATTTAGCTTCTCTTTAAATATTTCTGGAATATACTTTAGTAAACAAATGTATAAATTCTATTTCTTCCGTACTGTATAGCAAGCATAATTCATGTATGTTATAACCAGTATGAAACTCAATTCTATGGATTATCATTTGTGCTCTCAACATTCAGTTTTTTCCAGTACTTGCAAACAGAAACCTCTTATTCAATATGAAAATGATATTTATTTCTTCGCAGTTCTGATAGATACTGCAATTACATATAAAAACATCTGTAAGATACCAATTGATCATAGTCAAAGGCTCATTTATTTATTTATTTATTAATAATGGAAGTCTGTTAACAACTGTCCTTAGGTAATCCATGTGATAGTTCATATTTTTCCTTTACAAAACAAGGATGATATTATACTCACAATTTGTGAAGATTGTTAAGTCCAACAAACATTTCTGGTGTTAAGCAACCAATCCTATTATTCGAAAGATCTCTGAAACAAACAAAAGCATTAATTCAGTCTTATTTGTATACACAATCAAATAATCATATACGGTCTCTCTAATTTTAACTGTTAAAGAGTCAGAGACAAAGGGAAAAAATAAACCATTTTTGGCAGCATAACATATCCGAATTAAATAGATTTCACAACTTTGTATTAATCCTATTGAGCAATATTCTGCAATCAAATATACTAGACTGGATTTCACACTAATTGCATTAAAATATGATTCTATATGTGTAAAGGTACGAAATAAATAGAAATGGTCTTAGAGAGAACTGTATTGAGTTACTAGCAGCTGTATGACATTACACTGTTCACATTCCTTATTTTTTTCTACTGCTACACGACAGCACTAAACCATGAAAAATGATACATAAATTGTAATTTGTTGCATGCAATATCCAGCAAAGATGGATTTTCACTATTTACTACTGCCACATCACATAGGCAGCATTCTTTCCTGATGAAGAAATTATAGAAACAAGGGGGCAATTAATTTTTTAGTCAGCAGGAAAGGTCAGTCTTGAGAAACACTTGGCAAGCTTTTCTAAGAGCAACGCTGCGGCTATCTCAGACCACAGCCAGCATGAGGCATTAAGTTCCATAACTTGTCTGCAGAAAGGTGAATGGATGTTTATCGTGCAGTAATTCACATACACAACACAATGTTCAGGGGTCGTCTAGCAAGGAAATAGATATAGGTATGAAGAATTATGTTGTGGTACTCCCACTTTTACTGCCCAATGGGGTATTCTGAACCAATGTTTAACTTTCAAATGTTTGGTTTTCAACTTTGACTCTAGTTTTCTTTCTTACCAAGAACAGTGTTTATATAATTGCAACAATGTAAGGATTTTAAGTGATTATATAAATATAAAAGTGCTGGTTTTCAAATATATTTTTTCAGTTAGTAAAAACTTCACTAAATGTTTAAGGACAATGTTTTATTTCATATTCCCTATTTTTTCTATTTTTCCACAACATCACAGAAGTAATCGATACAGGAAAATAATGGTTGTATTTTGAGACATCCGGTTATTGCTTTTATGGAGACATATCAAATAACTAGAAAATGAAGAAAATGAAGGCAGTATATTTAGAATTCACTACAAAGGCTTTTTTTTTTTTTAATCAGACAAAGGATATGTTGTTGTACAATTGAACAATGAAATACAGCATGAGAAGTATTTCCTAAACGTCTGTCAGGAATATCAAGTAGATAATGGCAGAATAAAAATGCTAGATAATAATATTGTGCAAAAACTGCATATTAACACTTAATCTTTATGTTTTTCTAATGAAAGCACCATTGTTCTATAAAAACTAAAAATGTTAGATTAACATAAATATAATTCCTCTCCCTGCCTCCCCTAAAGAAGTGGTAAATTGTAGCAGGAATCCAGGATTTCTTATGAGATAATGCATTACTTCCATATTTACTTGACAACTCATCACTGTGTGGTGTGTACTTTGGGCAGCAAAAGTAAACTTCATCTAAATTCACCAAAACTAGGGCATAGTTTTCAAAATGTGACACATGGTAAAGTTGTATTTTTTTAACAAAGCAGAAGGCTATATGACCTTTTCTTAAAGTATACTTTAATGAGTGTTATTTTCATACTAAGAGATATTAAAGTGTCTGAAATCTCCGTCTTATAAAAGATGTTTCCCAAAGAAATATTACTAAGCAGAAAAGACAGCTTGCTGAACCGTCCTCCCAGCTAATACATGGTATATAAATATAACTCAATTCCTAACCTACAAAGCTGGTGGAATGAAATGTTTACCTTACTACTGTAGACTTGGCAAATTGATGGTAGGGAGAACAAAGTACTCCTCTGTTGAATAAACTACAGCTAATAAATTCTCAGGTTTCATCAGCTTCGTGCATACACTTTTGAGCAAACCTTCAAAATAATTCAGTTTGCCATTCCAGTACAAATGATCGCAAATAGTTCTCCATCCCATTCTTATGTTGATGCTGACGCTCTGCAGTTTAGCCGCCTGACTCACCATATCCACATCTCTGCAATTGCCCACACCATGTTAACTTTGACTTTTCACAGTATTAATTGCACGTGATGATAAAAATAAAAAAGGAAGCAAATGTAAAGTATGTTYTTAAGTAATTCCTGTATGCTGTGTTCAGCATGAGTTTACACTAGTTGCTGTTACTGTTCAGCAGTCTGCTACCCCAGAAGCATGAGAGAGTTGAACTTGTCTTGTTTGCTATGAAAATAGAGCGCTTTGTACCAAACATGTGACAATCTAATAATCCATCTATCCATCACCTCCAGATTGCTTCCAGCAATAAGTTTTCATAATAGCAATATGATTTTTTGAAGTCTAACACAACAAACCTCAGCATTGCCATTCCTACCGCATTAGCCTTCGCTTCCCACGTTTTGCCCGCATCTTGTGACTTTATCCTCTCCGCTTCCTCCACGACAGCTCCGCAGCTCCAAAGGCTGCCCAGTTTTCCCAGCAGAGGTCAGGGTTGTGTTATTAGAGCGCGTGGACACAGCGCGGCCTCAGCCTCTCTCTTACAGGGACGGTGAGCAGCGAACTTCCAACCTTGCCTTCATATCGGCACTAAAAACGTGCTTGCTACTCCAGCATCGTCATTATTGTCTCATAGGTTTGCTACCCAAATGCACTTAAAAGCATTCAGTTGGTGTTAGAAAACTGCTACCTACAAGACGGGAGGCGGAGGCCCATGCAGGATGATGCCTACAGTGGCGCCTCCAAAGAGCACCATTCAAGCAGGAGGAGCAGAGTGCAAACTGCCCAAGTCTTTTTTCTTTAGAAAACCATTCTTTAAAGAAACCAGACTAATTTTAGTGAATCTGTTAGTAAGTGTAATAGAGAAGGAAACAGTAGACAAATTCTTCAATATGCTATTTCTCTTCCTAAGAAATTATTATTTATTTACAGAATAAGCTTATAAAAGGAGACCTGACATAGCTTAAAATCTTAGTATGCTATAACACAAAATGGTGTTTCCACAGAGGAAACCACTAAGGTTATACTCTGCTTAATTTCTGTAGAAATACATTGGCTGCTGGGTTATTAATCCTTAAAAGTCTTCAAGATGTTCTTCATAGGATATTTGCAGACAAACAGATAATTTTACATGTAGTAATAACATCCTTCCACAAATGTAATAAAAACAAAAGATTCAGTAAATTCAGAAAGTACAGTTCATGTTTTTCTTTTCTGCAGTCAGTGTCCTTATGCTATTATTGCCTGGTGGCGTATTTGAGCTCCCGAAGGATAGAAATGTTGATACAACCCCAAATTTCAGGATAATTCAAATAGAATTAATACTTACAGGCGCTTCAGTTCYGAAAGTCCATGAAAGGCCCCTGGCTCAATTGTGCTAATTAAATTATTCTTCAGATCTCTAGAGAGACATAATAGGAAGAGCAATTAATTATCACTTTTACAAACTGTATTACTGTTATCCATGAAAAGTGTGAAATGCAATGAAATGTTAACCTTTTTTTTAAGTAAAAGCAATGGATTTATTTTAAATAGTAATACCAGAAACATTACATTATTTGAAGTTTATGAAAACATATTTTTCTAAGAAGGTTAAGGTTAGATATTAAAAACAATCTGTTTGTTTTAATTCTCTTCCTATTTGTAATTTTCAAAATGAGCTTTGCAGCCATTTTTGCCTCAGGAAAAAATGTTTTAATCAATGAATGAATAAAATAATTAGGTCAGCTAAGCAAGAGCCTGTTTGCTTATTCATTGTGCTATGCACTTTACACTTAATAAACTTCTCATTCCCACCTAACGTAGGCAAAGCAGCTGGCATGGGAGGCATTAAAAGACAGGTCAGTTTTCTGTCCTGGCATGAACACAGTTTCTCATATTTGGCAGATAGGTGTTTCATTTTGCACTTGGTGGCAATCCAGGGGATCAGTTGTTGTACAGATAAAGAATATTTCACTAGCATTAATAAAATCATCTGCTCTTGGCACGGTGCTCAGGGCCACGACACTCCTCTCAGTTCAGTCCCCACAGAGATTTACTATTGAATTGTCTGAAGGCCCTTCATGATGTGAACACTGAGGAAATGCCTTTAGATGAGCAGCCTAGGAGACAACTGCCATAAATTCACACAGAGCCAGAGTTCGTCATTTGACAATTTGCAATTCATAGAGAATGGCTGGTGCTCAATAACATCACTGTTGTTTTTTCAGACTGGCCAATTACAGTATATTACAGGTCATGAGCATCTTGAGTCGACCACAGCACAGACACCTCAACGGCATGAGTCATCTTATTTATGACTTTCTATTTTACTGCAAATAAAATGCGCATGAGGTGAAATCTTGGTCCCACTGAAATGTGACTGCCCTCAGTGGGGCAAGGTTTTGCCCTGAATGTTTAGTCCACAATCAGATATATACGAATTTCAAAGTSAAACTGATTCCAAGTCATACATAAAGATCCTTGCATTTTGGTGGGCATTTGTGCTGATTTGTTCCAAAAATTTTTTATGTCAAAACCACTTTGCCTCAGTGATGGCTTTGATGAGTGCTCTGCCTAGCAAAGTTCTCAGCCTCTTAAAAGGTGAAATTCAGCTTTCAGCTTGCATCACATAGCACTAACAATCCTCGAGAAGGAGATAAGACATTTTGACCTCTAGGTACAAGAAGTTTTATCTTACATATAAGAAATGCAAAGCTAACAATATACAGCAGAACGAGACTACTATTTTGACATTAAGAAAAAACTTTAAAGCCTTTACCATTTAAACTTGAAAAGTCTACCTAGACAGTCACTTAAGTTGTAAAAAATTCTCTGTAAGCTAGGTTCCATATTTGTTACATTTTGACCTGGGAAGACTTTTATGCACCATATTCTGCAAGGTATGATACACAGCAAAGGACTGCACACTTTCATACTAATACCACAATTCATGAACACATTGATTATGGTTGATTACAATTTTTTGCATCAATTATATTTTGATACACACAAAGCAAGGAAGTAGTTTGAAATATCTGTAGAAGGTGGTAATATGAAAATTTATTAATAGAGTTACAACTAGAATTTTGAAAATGAACATTAGCTGACATTGCTTATTGTTAATCCAGGAAAGCTACTTAACTCAAAATGCTTTGGGAATAAATTGAATTCTTGGTGAACTTCAATTTTTAAGTAATTTGCATCTTGTTTTCATGCCTGTGTTTACAATGATGATCACGTATCACAACATCACTTAACCAATACTTTTAGATTAGCTTTTATTTTTTGTTTTAGTTTGATATCTACATGCCGCTTTGATCATGAATATGTTTCAACTGATCTTTTAACATTACTAGAGAAAAATTTTTTAAAAAGTCAAGAAAGGCACTATGTATTTAAAACTGCAATCATTCAGGAGGCTATACTTAGAGTCTTTCTAGAATATAACTACTACAAAGAGGTTTACATATTAATATTAAAATTCACCATGGCCTCAGAAAGCCATAAGGGAGAGAAAATAGTAGGACAAGAGAAAAAGAAAAGTACCAGTAAGAGGCAGAGCTTGGGGAAGGACCTGGAGGGCAATTTAGGTATTAAGGAGAAAGGTGCATAATCTCTAACTAATTTTAAGCAAAGGTCCATGTTGTTCTTTGTACACAAATCAAGTAAGTTCAGTTACAACAGCAGCAGAAATAGAGATGTGGAGGTCTGTGCTTGAGTAGGCTCTTAAGGGCCATCTGGCCAAGGCATGTGAGAAGACCCAGCAGGCAACAGGAAGGAATCATGGGCTCCAGTTGTCATCCTGCTGCTACTCTGCCCTTTCCCAATTACCTAGCCCAGGCACAGCAGTTTTCTTCCCTTCTGTGCGACATACTGGTTTTGGCTGACAGTGCCAGGAGTTGATAGAATCACAGCTGATGACATTTATTACCAACAAATGTAAAAACTGTAAGGGGTTTTTTTTTGTTTGTTTGTTTTTTGGTCTGTGTTTGGTCAGGAAGATGTTGGAATTACTTCAGACAGCATACCTGCAGCTGTCCCTACGTTCAACAAAAAGCTCCCTACAAAACATCGCAGACTCCATGCCTTCTCTAGAGTACCAACAGCTAGCAAAGACAACCAGATGTCTTTATTAAAGATGAGTCCACAGGAGCATATTTTGCTTAGATGGCTTAGAATTATTCACCAYGTGTGACAGCCCAAGCCTCGCTTCTTCATATATTCAGTCTATATATTTATTTATATATCTCA
The DNA here is from genome assembly GCA_003342815.1 of Eudromia elegans. Lineage (NCBI taxonomy): Eukaryota > Metazoa > Chordata > Aves > Tinamiformes > Tinamidae > Eudromia > Eudromia elegans. The sequence continues at coordinate 479,610 of PTEX01000299.1, read as the reverse complement.
AGGCCTACTATTTTTATCCAGTCAATGCTGCAGAAAATAACCTCATGAATGAAATGTACATCCTTTTACTTGCAGAAAATGTTACATATATAATGAATCAGGTTGGAGGAACCTGCAGAAACGAGCCCATCTTAACAAGGAGGAAATGACACTTCTTTGGCATAAATTTCTGCATTTTTTTTTAAACATCATTTCACTAGTGTGGACCTTTAGATCTATACTGATATATTTCATGATTTACACTGTAAAACACTTTGAGGTTTAGACAGTGCAAATATCCACATTTAGGCAGGAAAAATCCACAATAATCTATTGAGCAATTAGACATATTTTGTATTAACTGTCAGCCCACCGAAGTGCACTTGCAGGTTGCAATTAGATCATCTCTTATGGCCAACAGTGTTAACAGCTCATGACACACACACACACACACACATATATATATATATATACACATATATAAAATCATTGGCAGGTGAATTTTAACATCAGTCCAAATAAGGAAAAAGGTCTTGGTCCTCTGTGTTCTAGTTTATGGAAAATCTGCTCTGTTTCCTCATAACCCATAACAGCATAGGAAAAAACAGTATAATCTAAAACTATCATCTAGCCAATTAAAAATCCCAGGATAATACTAGTGGAAAGCAGGCCATTTCAAGGAAAAGTACCTATCAATCACAYTCTCTCAAACAAGCTAAGTCATCTGGTCTTAAATACCATTTAAATTTGGTAGGTCATTTTAGCAAGGATAGTGTAATCATCTACAATTTTCTGAGACTATTCACAATCCCGGCACTTTATTGATAAGAAGTATTACTCCAAAATGATTACGTATATGTATACAGTTTAACAAAGTAGATGTTTTCTTCCCTATTTCTTTTTAAAGATTAAAATGTAATGAAAATAAGTAAAATGAGCATAAGTGTTAATTACTTACAATTCTTGTTTTTATACTATTTTCTTGCCTCCTACTACTTTTTTTTAAAAAAAAAAAAAAAAGATTTTATTTTAGCAAAGGGTTTCTATAGCCTTATAGCTAGGAGCACAGTTTTCACTGAGCTAAATATAGAAACTAGGGTAAATTTGGTTATATGTTTACATTTTTCCCCATGAGCTACTGCTGAGGTTTGGAAAAAGTCATGATCCAAGGCATGATCCAGGCTGTGCCACACACATACACTACACAAGTGATTTTGTCATCAACTGAAAAAAGAAAAAAGCAGAGGGAAGAACCCCAGTATCACAATATTGAATGATAATATCATGACTCAGCTAAAGGTAAAATAAAAATAAAAATAAAAAAGTACTTTATAAATAACATTAATGGTTTTGCATTATTTCTGACAGAGCATTCTAACTTTAATGTAACTATTCTGAATCTGAATGACATGCCATTAGTGGTGTGGGTATATATCTGGTGGCGTGACCTGAAAATAAATCAAAACTAAACTTCTGTTACAATTATGGATAGATRGAAGTTATGTGACGCTAGCTCTTGTCAAAATAACTGCAGCATTTATATCTGCACAGGCTGCACAGCTGGTGCAAAAAATTACTACAATATTTATTGAAATGCTAATTGCTAGATGTATTTGCGACACGTACTTCAGACCAGTGMTTTAGTCTTAACTAGATACAAATAGAAATAGAATAATACAAAACAGACTGATATCTTTAAAAAGCAATCTGGAATGTTAGCATAAGTTATTAGAGGAGTTTCCTCTTCACTTACAAGCCTGAACTTATAGAAGTTACATATAATACATTCAGCATTACATGAAACATTCAGCATTATCTTCCTACATCCATGTACCTAATTTGCATATTCATGCAAATAACAGTCTACAAGTAAAAACTTTCAGACACTTTCCCTATCTATCACAAGCAGCTGATGGTTTGTCACCTTGCAAATTAATCCCTTTTTTCCTTACTAATGACGCTAAGAAGGAGTTACTCCAACAAGGACAACTGCCTTAAGAAGGGGAAATCTATGCTTGAAATGTTCATTTCCTGATAGCTTAGCTGAGACAGAAACTAAATGCAAGCAAGAGGCTACTACTGAGACTTTATAAGAACATTTAATAGCTACTCCAGGCCACTCAGCTCTTAAATACCTTCCCCAGCCAAACTCGTGATTACCTAAATGTGTTCTTGAGATTCAGGGTTCACTGTATAGGTTCATATAGAAGACGTTGCTGCAGGAAAATTAAAATATACTCATCTCATTAACAAAAGAACCAATTTATCCTAAACTATGTAGAGACATTTTGGGAATTTCATATAAAAGTCTATACCTTCAGTCACTGCAGACTCTTCCCCCTATTTCCACTACGCATGCTGCAGATATTCTGAATACATATTCACAACAAGAATGGTCAACTAATTCCAGTACTTTGTTCAAATTCCTGACATTGATACATCTTTCATAAAAAATTATAGGTTGTACCAGGAGGACATCTGTGTTTAGAAAGCTGTCATTATGGTGCTGCAAATTTTCCAAAAAAGCTCTGAGAAGAGCAAGCAGTTGTTGAACAGATGCCAAGCTCCAGTGAAATATGACTGGCTTTCCACATTTTGCATATTACTACAAAACAACAACAAAAATATAAAATATCACATCTTCCACTTCTTTCTTATGCAAAATGCTTCAGTTAAACTAAATGGAAGCTTTGCCCAATAAGAATCAGGATCCTTAAATAAAGACATACTTTTAAAACCTTGTTATAATAGTGGTAGAAAAGTAGCAAAGCCAGTGATGAAAGACCACATTTAATACATATCCTGCAGTCCTAATATTATCAAGGCTAGCAGTCTTGGATACAGGAACAAAGAATTAAGATGATATTGGAAAAAATGAGCATGAAGATATTATAAACACATCTTTCTGTACAGGAGGCTGTGACATCACTTATTATGCTTTGATATTCTTGGTATTGTGAAAACATATTTTCACCTTCACAGCTGGTGAGTGTATTGCCAGTTTCACATTGGAGAGACAGGCAGGCAGGTATCTTGATTTAATTGTTATCCATTATCCGATATCATCATCAATATCTAAAGCACACACTGTTCCTATGAAACTCGTGAGCTCTCGCAGTTGTTTGTTCTTTTTTTTTATGATAGAAGAGAAGGTTTCATCCACTTTCCAGATTTAGAAAAACTATGATTGTACTCAAATTCTAAGAGAGATGGATAAGTCCTTATATAGATTAAAAGAATTCCCACAAAGGGCATATGGAAAATAATTGTAGCTTTAGAGAAACAAAGGCTACACAGTGGTGATGGGGGTGAGAAGATGGGAAAACTTTAATTTGCTTTTGACATGTTAATGTTCTCCTTTATTATGCTCTTCTTCTTGCTTTTCTTTTATTAAAAAGGTCTAACCTAAATCATAACCAATTACTGGCTGGATTACCTAAGACAATATGTCCTACTCTGAGGGCCATACAAAAACCTATCTGCTATTTCTTGAAGTTACAATCAGAAGTTTTAAACCTGTCATTTTTGATGGTGATAAAGATGGGTAGAGCAGCAGAAAGGTCATTGCATAACCTGACACTATTTTATTCAAGGATGATGACTCACGTCCTTTGGTAATTCAGCAGGTACTCATCATTTAGGAACAAGTCTAAAAGTGTTAAACCAAGTGTCAATAATGGTAACTGAAATATGACACAGGTAAAAGGTTTCTCACTCAAAATCCCCAATGATTGCTAGATACTCATTCTAATTATAACAGAGCAAGAACATAGAGCTTGCAGAACTACAACAATTCAGAGCATTTTAATTGGAAGAGGAAATCAAAGAATGAAAAGTGAGAAATAAAACTTGATAAAATAGGACAAACAATCAGAGAAACGCTTTTTTAATATTTCTCTATAGGCATATATCAGCAAATAACATTTTTTAGTTTGCACAAACATTTTTAAGGATTAAACTTAAACTAACTTGCAATGAGGATTCAAAAAAAGTTTAGCATCCACCTTTAGCATTTTGTTATTAATAGTTCAAAACAAAATGCATTTTCTAACCAAGAAAAATCATTGATGCTTTTCCAGCAAAATAATGAAGTTCACAACTTAAGTAATTATTGACGTATCTTTTTGTATTTTCATGGATACAGCAAGTGCCTGGCGGCTCTGCACAGAAACCATTGGTCACTGCAAAGAGTCAGAGGCTTCTTGAGCTTTTATGCCCTTGGGGACTTGTCCGTATGCTCCTGCCTAGCAGGCAATGCGACACCATTTGAGATTTCTTGACACCCTTGGGCCTCTCTGACCACAGCTCAGCATTGAGGGGAGGGAAAATAATAAATCAAAGTCAAAATCAGCTCTGAGAAAAATTCCAATATGGAACAAAAGGTATTTGCACAGAAAGCATAGAAATAGGGCAAAAAGTATCCTTAGCATTTTTTCCATCATAAGAAATGTTCTGGAACAGCACCTAGCTGCCTATTATAAATTTCCAGCAACATCTATTCAATGGTCAAATTTCAAACTTCTGAGTCACTCTCACAACATAACCACATTATTTCATATGGTATATTAGGTAGGAATTCATTCTATATTTTCATAAATGTGTCTGACCTCACTTTCAAAATAAAATAGGGAGATGAGCACATTACACTAAATTATGAGAGGAATTAGGATAATGAAGTTGTGTGTTTCTTCTTTTTTTGTTTGTTTTTTAAGCTATTTGCCTCTAAAATATAAAAAATACTCTACCATGAAGATTTCATTTTTATATCATGGTATTTTATTTTTTTAAGGAAATGCCTGATTCTTCTTTCTTCTTATTGAATCACTATTGACTTGGAACAATACCAGCAATTCTTTGCTGAAATGTAGTTGAAACTTCAGAGAAATATTTTCTTCCATGGCTTGAACATCCAAAGAAAAGAAGAAAATATTCTGCCTTTTATCCATACGAGAAAGACAAGCATTTTTGCAGATGACCCTTAAATAATCTTACAGGAGTTCTTAGCCAAAAATAAGATACTTCACTATCCAGTGTAAACCGATATAATAAAAATAGTCTTTTTCTATAATGTTTATTCACCCTAATGACTTCATAACACAGAAGTAAAAGACTTCTAAAAATTAACTAACATGATTCAGTTKTAAAATATCAAGAAAGATACATCTTCGAGCCCATATATCGTTTCTGTGTCATCTCATTAAGAGAGTAAGAATTAATCTTTACAAATCGTATTACAAAATGAAGTCACTTATTATATRAAAAAAGAGAGCTGCAGTCATTTGCTAGCTGGTGAGGGGAAGTGGATGTGGGAACACTCCATATCCTTCACTTACTGCTTCATTTATCCACCTCACTGATCTCAAGGAATAAACAAACTCAAAACCAGTCTCCATGATTGCACAGGTTGGGCCAACACCTAAATTTAGTCTAGCATCACTGAGAGCAGGAATGCTTTTCTGGAAAAGTAAAAAATATTTATGGCCATTTTATTCAGCCACTATCAGAGGGAACAGTAATTACACAGAAATCCTGTAAAGTTGTAAGCGCTCAAAAGCAAAATAAAAAGTGGTTTAAGGCATAACATGGGGGAAATGTCTATAAGTATTTTAGCTCTGAGAGATTCAATTTCAGTAAAAAGTGATCTAGAAATCCTTTCCCTAGAAGCTTCTGTTTATACCAACTCTGCCTTTGGAAATACCTTAGACAAGTGTATGTAATTTAAAAAACAAGCACGAATAGCAATAAAATAGCAAGTAAACCAGGCTTCTTCTGCAGAAACTGGGATTAATGAGTTCTCCATCCAACTGCCCCCAAGGACTCCCATGACCATTTTCCCTGCACAAATTTTACACTTGCATATTCTCTTCCATAGATACTTGCCAGAAATTTTAGCTTTTTTTCCYGAAATTTTGTAAGAAATATAGATGAATGACAGAGCAAAGAAGACGACTGAAAAGTAAAGAGACCTATATGATAAACGCACAGTTCTTACACATTCATCAAACCCATACCACATGCTTTATAAGTCACACATGCACATTTCTGAGATTTTTCAAGGAAAAATTGTTTTGGATTTTCTTCTGCCTCTGAAGCGCCACGAGAGTGATCTTTATTTCAAAACAAACCTCTCCCATTAAAGATAATAAAAACTTGGTATATCCTTATAAAAAACAAATGTCTGTTGGTCTCACTTGAAATATGTTTTTTACAATGACTTCTATGCTTTGTTGCTAATAAACTAATACAAACAAACCCCACCCCAGCAGTAAGAACACACAACTGGGCCACAGGAACATACACAGGTCTTTGAGCCGTGAAAGCATAGCCCTGGCACACGCTGTGCTTCCCCCATGGACGTGGCCTGGCCACCCAAGCCTGCAAATAATTCCCTTTGTTTTTTGAAACCTAATCCCCACCTGATGCTACCTTTGGACCTGACCTCTCCGGTGCCACATCAGTTTCCTAATGCCTTATTTTATTTCCAGTTGGCTGAGAAGTGAATTAAGGACTACATTTCTCCTTCCAATGGCCAACCTTATTTCTGATTAAGATTATACAAACCAAGGCTTCATCAACATCAGATGATTTTACTTCAAGGCTCAGCATGTTCATATAGGATAAATTCTAATATACCTATTTCCATAGGTATAAAAAATTCAGCAAGAAAAATGCAGCAAAGGTGCTCCCTTTGACTATTTTAACACATGCATTTATAAATCTGCACTCAATACATCTTGAAGGATGACCACACACCTGACACCTTGTGTGGTATCTTAGTGACATTAGTGCATTATGCATCAGTGCAATGACGTCGGACGAGCACAGCGAGCAGCTGGGATGGCTGACTGCATGTCATGCTCACAAGACTATGTGCAATCCTAAAGGAGAGCAAGAGCCTTGATGTTCATAAATCCAAATAGGTTACTTCCTGAAATACAGCCAAACTTCAGGTGTTACATATTTTTTTAAAAAAAAAGAAAAAAAATCATAATGTCCATCAGTTAAACAGCTCTATAAATTAACTTTACAACTTAGCTTATTTACATTCCTGTCATTTCTGATTGCTAACATTGGATTTTTATATATAACTTCTGTTATAGAATCTTCCTCCCATATAGATCTGTAATGCCATTACAAATCTACTAGTGAATTGTAATAGATATATTTCTAGTATACATTAATCTGTAAAACTATTCAAATAATCCATTACATTGCAAAACAATTGTTTAAATAATGCCCAAAGGGCAGGTGTTCAAGATAAACTGCTAAGAAATATTCTTTTTTGCATCTGCACTTTCAGAGGTGTGCAAAAAAATGTATAATACTTAATATATCCACCTATGAAATTTAGCTACATGAGTACATCCGCACATTATGATGAAGTAGGAATACAGCTAGAGCTAACCTAGAGGAACCAGTATGAGTTTAATAGCATAGAGACTTAGCATAAAGGAAAGACTTATTTTTAATTTCAGGATGATATCAAAAGTCATTTTCAAAGTACAGCCTTTCACTCATCCTTACAGTTGCCTAATAGAACTTTCTCACACTCCACTTCTAAAAGATTTACCTACTTTTAGTCATCTCCTATTTTTTCCTAAGTTTGTTTCCTCATGCATAAGCTGCTAGCCACTGAATTTCAAGGAAAAAGGAGTCATTTTCTGTCATGTTCCACACTTTGTCTTCCTCGAACAACTATTTTGCAGATTCTTTCCATTATAATCTTATTAGATTTCCATTTTCCTAGATAATGCTTAATATAAACTTATTGTCACACCTCCAATTTTTGATCATTTTTATATTTTAATCCATAAAACATGTTCTGTTCTTTTATGCTGCTACATACAATTTTTACAGATTAGCTTAACACGGATCAAATGAAATTAGACCTTATGTTCAAAACATCTCCTTCCTTTCATCAGGAGAGAAACTACTTCGTACATCAGATTATCCTAGCCCTCCCCAAACTAACTTTACATTTCTGTAGATGAATAGGAGATGCACACTGAGCTTGTGTGCTTTTTTTTCCCCCCCATGATAAAAAACATGGCCAACAGGGCAACATTCATCTAAGGACAAGTTTTTAAAGCATTATAAGATTAATTGTTTCATGTTATTTAATTAAAATATTCTCTTATTTAAATAATATTTGTAATAATTTGCCTTGTAGTCCCAAAACCTCTCAATCTATCTTCTGCAAGACCTTCTCAGTGGCTATTTCACTTGYCAAGAAAGCTGACCCTGGACCCCACTGCGTCTCCTCTCTTTAAAAAAAAAAAAGACTTTAAAATATTTCCTCCTTTAGAAGATATTTATTGAAGGAGACAATGATGACGTTCCAAGCCAGCATTTCCATTTTTCCAAGCTATCTTAAAGTTTCTCAGCTGAAACCCAGATAATAACTGTGCTTCATGCTGATTTCAATTTTAAGTAATTATGATTCAAAGTTCACAAGGAACTTAAACGCAGGAATTTGACCTTTCTATTAAAAAACTATGAGTCTCTACTATGTCTAATATGAAGGCAGTCTATCYGGGAGCAGGACACTGGTGGCTCTAAGGTTGGTAGCAAATTCAGGATTTGTCCTTTGGTCACTGCCTGCAGTTGACTTCAGAAGCTCTGAAAATAGCTCAGCTCTGTACATCACGAACAGTTGCCAGAAAGCCCAATAGACGATGCCCCTTACTCTGTAGAGAATGGAGTCTTCTTCTGTAGGTATTTTTATGTATCCAATGCTCAGCTCTGTAAAATTTGTTGTATTTAATCAGTCCTATCAGTAACAAATGTGCAAACTTGAATACAAACTTTGTAGAGACATAGAGCAGAACCTCATCACCCCAGCTTAAATCAAGTGAGCTGAATGGCAGAAAACCTTTTCAGCACTTTTAAATACTCTCAGCATATCAAACACGGCAACAGCAAAGCCACACAGAACCACAGTAATGTATCCTGGCCACCAGGAGCTTGACAGTATAAGTATTGGCCTAGATCCAAAAAAGCACTTAGGCTGTCTGAAGGGAAACTTCAGGGGAGGAAGGTAGCGGGTCCTGGGGCCACCTCAGCCCCGTTACTCATTTTGCTGGCTACAGGTTCCTCCCCAGTGCCTTCCCCAGGTCCCTGCCCCTCAGGGTGGCTCTCACAGATAAGCCATCACCACAGCAGGCTCCAGGGGGCTAATGGGACATATAGGGGACAGCAGCTACAGCAGAGATCTGGCCTTGCATCCCTAGGCCCAGCTAACGGATGGGAAAGTGTCACCATCCACCTTTCCTGGGACAACCCGTTAGTTAGAGCTGAGGAAAACACTTTGTGGGTCTTCCTCACCTAAACAGACTAGTGCCTAGCTTGGACATGCCAGAGCTGAAGCAGCAGACAGGAGTCTCCACTCCCTGAGTGGCATCCCTGTATTTTGTCAAATGGATGTTTATAGCAAAACCCATTTTCTTCTTGTTGATGAAAAACCCTCGGCACTTGACCACTTTGCCTTTTTTTTTGGTTCTGGTCTCATAAATCTTAAATGCCTGACTACGTATTGGCACAGATCCACCTTAGCCAGACCTGCATCCTTGCCAAAGCCTTTCCTAGGAGGTAAAGTCAACAACAATGTGCTCAGACCAGGGAGATCGAACCTGAGTATTTCTCTGGCTAAGCAGGTATTCCACTCAGCAGGAGAGTAAAGACCAAAAGCACATATTTCTCAGGTTTTAAAAGAAAATATTGAATCAGTAATACCTATGAAAAGCGTTGGCTGCAGAAAAAGTATAAGCTTCAGATCAAAGGTCCAGAAAAGAAAAAAAAATGACAGTCTTCGGTGCTTTTGCAAGCTACTTGGTGCCTGCTTTGTCCCTTGGCCACCACGACTGGTTTGGATGCTCTTCCTACACACCTAATTCTCGCTGCTCCCTGTACAAAGAGCTGCAGTTGCTGAAGAGCAGACAAGTCGCATTCTGAAAGCTGCCCATGAAAGYGCTGAGAACCACTATGCCTACTGTATCTCGTTGCCGATTTAAACCCTAGTGACTTCAGCTAGCAAGCTGCTAAATTTTCTGGTTATAAGGGCTGTATGTATTATTTACTACCCATTTGGCTACATTTTAGCTTGGTTTCAGCAGATTTCAGATGCTTTGAAATAGGCCATGATGAGAACCAACTTTCTCTTCAAACCAGCAAGCAAAAGAATAAACAAGACAGTAGTAGCAAACTGGAGCTGTCAGCATAATTAATATGACATATGCCCCCTTCCAATGCAAAGAGCTAAGGTATGTGCTTGAGGTTTGCAAGTCAAACCTCTAAAAAAAAACAGCAGCATAGTGCAATACCCCTAATTCYGCAGAAACCCTGCAGGCAATGCCTTGGAATTCATTCTTTTTAATTTAGAAAACACATGGAGCGTAAAGCCTAATATGATGTTTTGCACTTCTTTTGACATATAGAACACTTGAAAATGGGTTAATTCTGGCAAATGACGCTTTCCTGCAGAACAATGTGCGCTGTGCATATATTCCACTCTCATCCCTTTGCCTCTGCTGACAGCAGTGGGAAAGGGCAGCTCAGAGAACACGTCATCCTCTATCCGYCTCCCACTCAGCACACACTAACCCAGTTCTCCGAAGTCTCATCACAGGGTTACAGCTCATTACATTCAGCTGAAGGACAAGAACTGAGCTGCTCCACTAAATGTGCACAGTTTGTGTTTACCAGCAGGAACACTGTATGTAGTGTTGCTTACAACATAGCCCCATAATACGGAAGCATTCCTGTTGGTAGCTTTGACAATTTATCTATTCATATCAAAGTGAAACAGAGACTGCTTTTAAACTGTTGCTCCTTGTACTAATGGGAAGAGAAGAATATTAAAAACTATCACAGTGAAATCTCTGTGGCCATCAAAAGGTCATTGATTCAACAGACAAACAACCTAGTGTTAATGATTTAACAAAACATTTTTCACACAGATTACATGCTCATCCATCAGTGTGCAATATTTTTCACATCAAGAAAAAAAAGATCATTTTCTCTTAAATGCCAATTAGAATGAATGCACAATTCAAATTCAGTAGTTAAGTAATTACACTTTACAAAAGGAAATGAATTACAAACTCAATGAAAAAAATATCACCACTGAATGCAGCTAGATTAATTAACTGGAGAACTCTCTTGAAAAAGAAAATAATATTATTGAATATTTTCTTCTGCAGCCTCCTGATTTGACTAGAGCTATATGCAAGTGACCTATAGGACTGGATTTCTTCACTCCCTTCAAATACTACACCTCTTCTTTTTGAGAAGGTATGTTTTGAGACACAGATGTTGGCTTTATAAAAGCGTTAACAACCATAAGGTATCTCTTGTCAAGTACTATATGACATAAAATGAACATTACCTATTACTTCAATCAGTTAACATTTGAAAAAAGCTCATACTGTAAGCAAAACAGTAGAAAATCTGAAACTGTCAGCATGACAAAAAAGCAGAGGCAAATACATGTTATTACACACATACACACACCCACACCCACACACACATATACATATATATATATATATATAAAACCCCAAGAAGCTTATTTATAACTGGAAACACAAAACAAACTATCCCCCTAACCTTCTGAATTAAAAGCAAATGCTTACAAACAGGCTAGTAACATACTAACCTCTGGTTCAGGCTCCATTTTTTTCACCATTATGTTTGCAGTATCTTGCTTTATTTCTAACAACACTTAACTATATTTTTTTTCCCAAAGAATTAAAAGGTAAATGATTTATCAAAACAAGAACTATCAAGTGATGAAACTGCTAATGGGAATATTCCTATTCAGGCCTCAAAATCCTTTGTGGATACCCAAGTCAAAATTTAAAAGTTAAAAGGTAAAACTCAGCAGAAATCATCATCAGACAAACATAGCCATTTTACTTGCAAGTGTGAACATATTTCTGCATAATTGATAACACACTTGTTTTATATGTATGAACTATAAGGTTTATGGCATATTTAACTATTCATTTTATTGCTTTTAAATACTGAGTTGTTGACTGCTGATATTAAACAATTGTGAGTGTTGAAAAAGTTGATAGGTGAGGGCTTTTTCTTTCTTTCTTTTTTAAACAAAGGCTCTAGCCTCATGTAAAGTAGAGCTAACTCTAAAAACAAATTACAACTTGGAATCTATGTCAAGTGACTGATCTAAACCAACAATATATAGATGCTACAGTTGTAAAACACTCCCTGAACATAAAACCTGCATGTGCTAAATGCAACAATTAACAGGATAATTTCCACACTCCAGTAGGTTCTGAGAGAATATGAYCTGAATTGGGCAAGAAGTTCAGTACAGACTTAAACTGTCTGTGTCTTAGCAGGATATTGGGGAAAGGCAAAACAAAAACAAACAAAAAAAAAATACTTCTACCTCAGATTTATTCCTCACTTTGGAATTTGTCTGTTTCTTCTCTATGTTTTTTGTTTGCTTTTTAGGGAGGTGTAATACTGCGAAGAAGCTAGAATTTTTGTCAACATTTAGAGTAAAATGTTCTTGATTTACTGACAAGTTAGGGTAATGCTAGTCTTACCTCTACAACTTTATCCATCTAAAGTCGCAAAGTTAGACRCAAATAAGCATTGCTACATTTTCTTAAACTGATAAATCTAAACCAATTATACATTAAATAAAATACAGAACAATTCCAGATTTCTCATCAGTATATTTTTGAACTGAAAGTATTCTTATGCTTTGTACATTTTTGGCTCAATGATGCTTTTCCAGGAAAAAAAATTGTTCATCTATTTTATATTTATCTTACAGAAGAATCCAGAAGGTCCCAATCAGACCTGAAGCTCCTTTGTACTGTGCAGACATTTTTCCTGTTCCACATGTATATATAAAATATATATATATATAAAAATATACACAAACATATATAATGACTGGACAGAAGCTCACTGATAGACAGTCATTTGAATCAACCACAAATGTTATGTTCCTTGCCTTAAGGAGATTAGAATAAAGTTCATAACAGTTCTGTCAGAAACCTTGGAGAAAAAATGAAAGTTCTCATATTACACATATTAGAAACACAAGTGATAAAGTAATAGGTAAAACAAAATTTTAAAACAAAATTTAAACAAATTAAAACTACCCAGACTRCACTGTAGGGGCAGTGTTCATTTTAAGTTAATGCCTAAAATTGTGAACATTTGCCTCAATACAAACTTTTATAATAGCAATGTTAAAAATTTCCTTCCCAACCCATCTGCTCATTCTTATTTACCTAATTTATTTATAAGATCAATGTTTAAGGATCTATGCAAGATTCATGGTCTACCACAGTGTGAGCTCTTTCCAGTGAAGTTTTAATTACTTTCAGAAAAATGAGAAATGTGATGAACATGTTTATTGTCATAACCTTTTTCCTCTTTGAACTAATCAAAAATATGGCTAAAATAATTCACTGGGAAGACAAAATATTCATAAAAATCTCAACAGGAGAATAATTACTGGAGGAAATATAAGAAAGGTGTAGCTTTCCCAGTAGCAAAAAGCTTATCCCATTTCTGCAAAGAATAACCTGGCATAGACCAACTTTTCCTGGCATTTATAAATGTTGATAGCATAACCCAGAAAACAGATAACTACTGTGTAGTGTATTGAGACTCTTAGGCCAGCTGGTTCCTTTTTTTTTTTTTCCCTAAACTTGAAAAACCATTTCCAAAAATACAGAGCATTCTAAAAGGCTTTCAATGGTCTCTTTCTTCTTTTACATAAAATCACTCAGAAGGAGGATGTTTTCTTAAAAACAATCTGCTATCCAGGTCCACCCTCCCAGCCATGTCTCTTGGAGCCGTTCCCAAGCTATCCCTAAAGCACTAGCATTTCAGCAACTGGAATGACAACTTCTCTTTAATTGTTTGAGATCCTGCAGGCTTCTATCTGAGAAGAAAGTATGCACATAAAGCACATTCTGTGGCCCTGATTCAAGTTCTTTTGAAAATAAATGATATATTGAAACAATGCTATGCTATGCTATATAAGGCAGTCTCTCTGCCACGGGAAGCTCAGCATTACACCAAATCATAATGAAGCCTGTTTCCCACTGACAGAGCTGGATATATAAGAAGCGGAACAAAATTTACATAAAGCAACTTTTTATTAGGTGAAAGCCAAAGCATTTGGTGGAAGTAGAAAGGGACTTCACTAGTACAAAAAGATCAATTCCATTTAGTGACAGGCATATAAAATAACAGATCCTACAGGAACATCTGTTTGATGGTTGGTAGTGATACATTTCAACATGGCAAGAACAAGGGTGGACCTAATAGAGTTCAAAAGAAGTTCAAAATAGAGTGCTCAAAGCTGTCAGAAGGAAGTACTTTAACACAATATGTAATTAACCTGCAGTTTCCTTACAGCAACTTATCACTGAGGTCAAGAGCTTAGTAAGATTCACTGAAAGAATCAGGAATTATACACCTAATGAAAGTGTCCACATACCCAACAGGCAGGATTTCTAAGTACATAAAATGACCTTTTTTTTTTTATAGATTGCTTATTCTTTAATTACCTTTCACAAAAATTTTATAATACAACTGAGCTGACAAACTGACTCAGCAAAACAACTGATGAGACCATTACCCGCAGTAGTGCAGGACATTCATGGCAAATGGCATGATCCTGGAGCAATTGCACAAGTATTATGATTTAGGGTATACGGATTTTAATTTTTCTAAGTAAACCACTAAAAGCTATGTGCAAATGCACTCAGAGCACTTTGAAATTGCCTAGCTATGTTATTTATCTTAGTAAATTACAAAATAAAGCCTAACAAACTTAGTCTTAAAATGAAATAGTTTGTATACTATAATCATTCTAAATGTCATAGTATTTTTCCCATACAACCCTTCAACAACAGCACTGAGGTACGAACCTTCTCTCATTTATCCCTTATTAATATTTATATTTCTCAAGCTATCATTCTTAATAATGTGTCACATGTTTCTCACAATGTAAATAGGTGATAATTGACTTTGTAATTTGAAGCAATGAGCTTCAGGTCCCTCCCKTCAGAGTTGGCATTCATTTCCCAGGCAATATAAAGGACATCACATTTATTAAATTAAGCTTTGGACTTTCAGAAGATTTTACAAAAGGTTGTGTTTGTAATCTTCAGTGTTTATTTTACTATGAAACCAACACATTCAGCAATAAGTCAGATTTATTGTGAAAATAAACACATTAGGACCTTATAAATAGCTGTTAGAAAAGTTCCGTATGGTCTGCCAAAAGCCCCAAATGATTGGTTCATGAACTTTCCCTCTGTATGGCTTGAAAAAATTGTTTATTTTTGACTGGTTATGAATAGATGAGGATTATATTTCATCTACAATGTCCATTAAAGTATCAGGATTTTGAAAACTTCTTCCAAATGTTTAAGAAAGTCATATTAAAAAAATAAACTGTTGACAACAGATACGCATAATGGAACGACAAAATGGAGTGTTATTTTAAAGTTGTATTTCTACATCTACCTGATTACACAGATTACAGCCCCAAAAAAGAAAGAAGAAAAAAAAAAAAAAGAGAGAAAAATCCATGCCCAGAGATAAAGCAGGACTTTGTGACGGTTTATCTAAATACTCTCAGTACCTAAAACAGTTGCTGCAGAATGGGCTAATGCACAGAACTGTCTTTGGTTAATCAAGAAAGAGCACATATTCCGTTATACTTTAAAGGAAGTATGCTTTAACAAGTGTAAGCGACTTTAGTGACAGGATGGATGCACGTGATCCATGCAGCCTTTAGGATGCAGCACACTCATGAACTGGTTCCCTGGGGACTTTCCCCTGCCTCCAGGAACTCCACTCTGCTGCCTGAGTCACTTGAATCTTTTCAGATCTTCCCAGCACAAATTCTGCACATCAGGACTTCCTACAGCAGACTACAGCAGTACTTCCTACAAGTGGGAAGGAGAAATCTCCCTACCACCTTCCTACAGAAAGATCAAAGCCCTATTACTGCCCCAGACTTAATGGAATATCTAAAAAAATTAGTATTCTTGTTTTGGTGAGTATGAGACCAAGTGTCACTAAACATGATTTTTGTAATAAAAGTCATATCCTTGTAGGCACTGTATTAAAGTTTTTAGGGTAGTGCTAGAGTAACTCAGTAGTAACAGGAAAGGTCAAAAAACCATGTGATCTCATGAGAACTGGAGGCATAGTATTATTTTCTCGTTCTATGTGACAAAGAAATCCARTGTGGGKTTTTTTTTTTGTTTGTTTGTTTKTTTGGTTTTTTAAAAAAAGAGACAGAGACTCACCAAAGAACAGTTGCCAGCCCAGCAAGCAGAGCACACCCTGGCATAGGGAAAATCCTTCTTTGATTAATACAGAGAAACACTTGAACCTGGTACTTCTCATTCCCTTAGACAAATAGCTCATCAGTCTGAATTGTTAGATGTGTTGCTCTTCATATATATAAGTAAAAGCTACCTGTATCACACCAATTCTGACACCAAACAGGAACACCACTAAGTCA
The DNA here is from genome assembly GCA_003342815.1 of Eudromia elegans. NCBI lineage: Eukaryota > Metazoa > Chordata > Aves > Tinamiformes > Tinamidae > Eudromia > Eudromia elegans. Next base: position 463,100 of record PTEX01000299.1, on the reverse strand, counting down.
CTTATCTTATGTACCACAGTGAGCAAATCCCTCTCATTCCAGACACCTCTCATCTCTCAAACGTCTCAAACATCTCTCCTCAAAAAGTTTCAATTTACTTATATTTTAAAAAAATAAAATCTATTTCAATTATGAAATAACAAACCTCAGTTTCCAAAACATATGTGGTACTAATGTCACTAACATACATCAAAAATTAGATGACATCTCAAACATCAAAAAATGTGTCATAACTTCTCTTAAGTGAACAGAATTTAACTGTTCTTCAGAAAAAGGATAATTACTTGTTTGTCTGTTTAGTTAGTTTACGTGCTAYAGCAGATATACTACATTTTCTATTTGTTTCTGCCTGAATAAATAATGGAGACATGAACACTTGTATAAACAAGGAAAGGTATTTGATGAACATATTGTACATACTGAAGAGTTTGCCTTCTGTGGGAAAAATGGACGATGCAAGTACGTGAAAATCCCATATTAATGACACGTGAGTTTTCTATGAAGTAGGCCAGACAAACTGTCAATTGCATTTAAAACATTTTATCAAATCTGATAATTGCTCATTTCAACATAAAAATGGGAAAAAATCTTTTTTGATTTTGATTTGAAAACAGATCTTTTTTGAATAGTCAAGCCTGCTGTTCTCAGATGAATATGCTCCTCTAGAACTGCAGTTTCTTTCACTGCATTTTCATTTTCTTCAGGAGCAACAGGGACATTTTTAAAACAGAAGAGGAGGACAGAGTAGCTGGAATGTTGTATTTACAGCATATTGTATTTGGCATGTTGGTCTCAGTTTTCCAAAAGATATTATTAGATTTGTCAGCGAGAGCCTCGCTGCTTTTTCAGGACTCTGTGGGTTCAACCTCCAAGCGCAACATCCAGTATCTCTTGTGCCTGGCACAGCTGCACTCCCAGCCTCGAGAGGAGCACTCAGCCTTCCCGCACAGCCAAGGTTGGAGGTGGATGACAGCACAAGTCCAGTCAGCCAGGAATCCTTTAGCCAGCCCTGGGCAGTGGTGGATACTCCTGACAAGAGTTTATGGGGAACAGTTTACAAGGAAGAGGTTTTTTGTTTGTGCATTGGTTTGTTTGGTTTTCCTTAAAAAGTGTGGTAGAGCCTCACAGTAGATTCTCTAGCAGTTTTTTGAGCAGCAGGAGTATAGAATTTAAGACTGAATTTAAGTCTCCAAAATTATTAGAAAATTTTTMATTTTCAAGTTTCTTTCTAATATACTGAGACTTCATTGCAGACTGTTTATACTTTAACATGAAACTGAGTAGATCTAACCTGCCAGGTAACAGAAAACAGAGGGAAAAAAATGCTAGATAAATATCCCCCAAAATCCATTTCGCACCAATAAAGCACCTTAATTCATTGGAATATACAATGGAAGCTGCTATTGAACCTAAATGAAACCATAACAGTGGAAAATAAATAAAAATTGTTTAGACTTGTTAATACTTGCTTAAATTGAGAAATTATTAACCAACAGTTTGACAGCAGTTCAGTAAGATGGTAACTTGGATTACCTACTAGATGATGCTCCTGAAAACATCCTGTGAATCTTTTCAACTGAATCACATCTTATATAAAACAAATGAGAAGTAAAACCACAAGTTTTCAGATCCAAGAGCTATAGATACATGATACAGTTGACATACTGCCCAGTTCAAAAACTCTTAAACTCTTAAAAAAATTCAAGGAATCTTTTCAAGTGTTTGTCCATTCAGACATCTCAATCAAAACGCTCTCATGCCTCACTGTATAAGAGTTAGCATGGCGCACTTAAATAGTAGCCCTGTAATGGCTTTTATGGTGACCTAAAAGGGAGAAGCAAAGAGGTTCATCAGAGTAATTAAAGGGCAGCAAGTGATCTTTGTTTAATTCAGATGTTTTTATTGGAAAAAGTAAGGTTCAGTGCCTCGGTTGGGCAGCAGCAATGTTCAGTTAGCAACTGGCTAAAGGCCAGTTAATCAAATTACTACGAAGGGACAATATGACCTTTTATTTTTTTTTAAGTATTTGAAATTACTGCTGAAAAAGCCTTAGTTAAAAAAATCCAACAGTATAAAAATACATAGAGAATGTGATCAAGTGATCAACGTTTTTTATATTAGAAGAGGTGCTGAAATGCTKTAAATTTTATTCCGCTGTCTTCTCTAGCCAATAATTGGCTCTCAGCTAAGAGTGAGAGACTGTCACCATTAACTGAATCCACTTTTACACTCTTTAAATTGATCCAATTAAAATGAACCTACTGGCATGTGRGCAATTTTGATTGTTTCTTTCCAATCAACCAAAAGGCAAAAAGGAGACTCAATCAATTTCTGCTTCAATCGATATGCCTTTTACATGTCCCTCTTGTACACGTGCAGCACCTGTTCTCTCCAGTATGCTAGCCYAGGGATCAAAAGACAGTAGCTAATTCTCTAAATCACACAAAGCTGTAGGCCTTTTCTCTATACTCTTTTCTCTTAGACCTCATCACAATCAGCACTAAGGAGATGCAGGTAAAATCCTTTATACATCTCAAAGGTTTGCACAGATACTGAAGCAGCAGACTTTTCTGGTCAAAGATACTGGTAATATCGCAATATATTCTAAACTAAACTAGTTAGACAAGACAAAACATTGATTGACAAAAAACCATCCAAATGACATATGAAAATATCTTCATTGACAACTTTTCATCTTTGAGCTAAGCAAACCTAAGTTATGTGCCTTTAAACAGTCATTCTATTGCATCCAAAACCTTAGGAAGCTATCAAAATGGGAAAGTGATTTTCTCTGTGGCTGTCTTGGGTAGTTCTCCATGGGGAAGTGCAGTTTAAAGTTTGCACTTCTTTTCTAGAATGCTGCATGAGAGGGAATTACCTCTGCATCATCTTAGATGAGTAACAGTTAACAACTGAACTGTAAAAACCCTACAGAACTTGCAAGAAGAAATTGGCTGAAACTGAGATCTACATCAGGAAACGAGCAGAATAGTTTAATACACGCATAGCTATTCCCACCTCCTGTACTACTGCTCAGTGCTGCTGAATTTTGAAGAGCTGAATATCCATTCTTCCACAATGAACAACTGAAAATTTACACAGCAAGTTTGATATACATTCATTGAATAGTTGGTGAGTGTTTTCTCAGTAAAACTACTGAAAAAGTACCTAAAGTATTTAAAGTATTGTGGTTGCAAACATTTTTTGTAGGCTTGCATGAAAGACACGGTCACATACCACAGACCTCCAGAATTTTTACAGATGTTCTTAGTTCTAATTAATCAAACCATGTCTATTACTTAGTAGCAAAGATAATTTAATAGAATTTTATTTTCATGCCTTAATCACATTAGCTGAGCTCCAAATGAATTGTTACCTTTAGGCACTACTTTTTGTCATAGACGTTAGAGTTGTTTGGTTTGGTATTTTGTTTTTAAACAGGATCACATCACAAATACCAAAATATTAACACAAAAGAAAATATAGTATTCTATAAAGCACCAATCCTAAGTCATTTTTATAAACATATTTCCTAAAGCATTTTTATAAATATATTTAAGTACCAAGTTCAACACAAAACTTTTAATAGGCAAATAAAGAGTGAATACATGGCACATCTAGCCTATCATTCTAGTATTGTCTGTTACCCTGTGTAGGAGCATTTACACGTTGTTATTAATATTTTCTACCTCTGTGCTGTTTATGTGCTTTGATATGGACATAATTTTCTATTTTAGTATATAATTCCATAGTGTAACAGTTTTATGACAGGTTTTTCAATATAAAAAAGTTGCTAAAATATTATAAAGAATATTTATTGGTCTTCTACAAACAGACCCAGCGCACCAAGCTAACTGGCACATTGAAGAACTCTGCAATAACAATGAATCAAAATAAGAGACTGGTAAAAACAGATTCAGCTAWGGCTGAACATGACATAGACAAATCCAAGATATCTGTGGTATTCAGTGCAGGAAGCAATACTATCCTTCCTCTTGACCTTTTTACATCTGCTGTATTCATAGGAGGAACAAATTTCAAATACAACTTTTTGTTTGTTTGTTTTTGTTTAGACATAAGCACATTCAGTGGCAAGTAAAAATTGTAATTTTATGATGTGTGGAATGGATGAAAATCTATGTGAGTGGAACAACTTGTGATTAGTTAAAGTTTAAAAAAGCAAAAAATATAARTTACATAAACTGCTATTATGGTTCTACAATTTCATGTTACCTGAAGGCCGTTAAAGCTGTGATGCATAAAACATTTAAAACTCTCATCTGGAAGGCTCCAGATGAKCTAACTAGCAACTGCCATTTAGTTTCTCTGGAAACATGCAGGTATAAAAGAATTATGGAAAGTGAATGTTAAATCCAAATGACAAAAAGAGGAGTGGGCTGGGAGCAAAGGGAGAGTTGAAGAAGTAGCAATATGTTTGGGAAGGGAAGCAAACATTACTCGGTCAGAATTAGGTTGTCAACTGTTAATGAGTTAAATTAGCGAGATGACAGTCTGAAGCACGGTGAAAAAGATAAAAATTAGATCAATTATGTTAAAATAGCAGAAGTAGCAAATAATACAGACTAATAACTGAAGAGTAAACAATATGCCGAAAAAAACATGCAGCCCAGATCAAGATAGGAAGATCACCTGGATATGGGGGGGGAAAAAGAGAGAAGATGAAAGACATTAAAATGATTGCTTGTGATTTATAAGTCCATTCCAAACAAATATAAAGAAAATATATCCTGGTACAAAGTTACTCTAAAATAGCCACAGCCTGTTAGCAGTACGGCAGTTTGGGTATAAACAGCCTTTCAGTCTGTATGTCTGCTTCTATTGCCCACCATTACCATTAGGTCTACAAATATTTTATAGCTACAAACTAATAAGCCTGTTTAGAGGTATATTCAAATCCCAAAGTGATCTTGAGCCTGGTCACTTTTAGCACTCCTACATATTACTGATTCAGAATATTATCTCCAAGGTTGCTTTGGGATCGGCCTGAAATATTCTATACTGTCATAAAGTGAGCATCATCAATTTTTATCTGCTGTTACAAGGGACTGGTGTACAAAGTTCACATAAAGTGATTAAAGTCAGTAAATATGAATCAGTCTAAGAGATCTTTTGTCACATTTTGCATTTTCTGAACTATCAAGACTTTTTTTCCCCTCATACCTTCTTCATTACCATTCCATGTATCCCACAACTTCTTGCTAAAAATACAAAATTTGGCTTGCCACAGTAAGAAACATGACCTACTAAGTAGCTCCAGAACACTGCATTGGTGAATAGCAAAAAATAAGACTGTTCAAGCTGTTATAAACATACAGATATGACGATACTTGCCATCAGAGCACTCAAGCGTGAAGTGACATGGTAAGCACCACTCTAAAGTCTGCTCCCATTAAATGTATTTCTCACTGACTCAGGATAGGCAAAACTTAATTTAAAATTGCATCAAAGTGCTAGAAGCATCAAAAAAAGAAGACAAAAAGCCAAGCTCATCAATTATTTTAGCCTGAAAGAATATGTTTAAGTCCAAAAATTGCCCGACTTCCAAGAGTGCACATACCAGATCCAACAGCTTAGGGGCATGCAGAGCCCCGCAGATTTTGGGGTGCATGGAGTTCACCAGATGGCCAGCAATGTGACCCATTAGATTTACTGCACGTGCACAGCTCACAGGGGCAGCACACACTCACTGCATGMGGACAAGTTGCACTTTATGGACATGTACATCTGCTTGCGTTGTCCCAAAATGAGARAGCCATGAGGCGTGCCTGCAGCAGAGCATCCTTTACATTTTTGCTGAGGCTCTCTTCACTTCTAAAGTTTTCCTCGCAGCTATCCAACCCCCAGCTACGACTCCTGGGGCAATGGTATTTGACATAACAATGAATATACTAAGTGCCATAAAATTATAAATCCATCCTCATAAAAATGAAGCACTGGTGGAGTTTGAAATATTCTTAAAAAAAAGCTTCAAATCACTTCTTACAGTKTTATGTTGACATTGATATGACTTGTTAAAGCAATAAGGACCATAAAACAGGATAGATAAACTAACAATTGCATTGTCTTCCTCTCCTGCTCTTTTTATAGTTTTAATAGACTAATTCTACATAAATATGATTATTTTTCTATTTTAAACCAGTCCAGTTAACTGGTAAAGGAACATGTGGGGTGCGCACACACGTACCCAAAATCTCACATTCCTGCTCCTTGCTTAGTGATCAACTTGCTGTCCTCATCAGCCTTGGGTCAACCAAGTTACAAAATTATAGAATACCACTAAGGAATATTGAAGATAATGGTTATCTTGCATTAATTACCTGCTATAATTAAGGAAACAGCAACCCTTACATCATAACATTTGAGTCTCAACCTTGAGTCATCTCATTAGCAGAAAAATCTACAAACTGAATAAAAGTTTATGGAAATACTAGGAATTCCATCCCACATGCAAAAYCAGATAGGCAAAATATGAAATATTTTAGAAATAAAATCATGCTTGATCTCTGAGATTTCTTGAGCAAGCATTCACTGCAGTATGTCCCAAGGAAAGGCTGTCAAGTAACATTGCTTCTGAGAAAGGTGAGTTTTAGCAGCAAACCACATCTTATTTGTCTATAAACATCCAACTGACCAGTGTGGATCATAAAATGGGCAACAATCACTCTAACCCAGAGCCAACGGAACAGAGAATCTACAACAGCAGCAAAGTCAATATGCAGGCTAGTATAGAGCAGTAATTCCTTCAAGTTAGATGCTTTTGCACCATCCTTCCCAAGACTCTGCCTTTCAAACAGATGAAAGAGCACACATGCACTACTGAACTCATCTCTATATTTATTTTGGGCTGTCACTGCCAAAAATTCATTAGATCTGAATCATATTTCTGAAAGCTCTTAGTTTCAACAGAAATCCAGCACACATTATCAGCTCAGTCTTTGCTCCACACTAACACACATACTCTGAACTCTGTGCTGTTGATGCTGTATAGATACATGCATAGCTGCAATAAAGACTCGTTGCACAAATAAACAAAATGAATAAAAAAAACTGTCCTTGTTTTAAGTAAGGAACATTTTCAGGGATCAGCAAAACCTACTACAAGAATCCCAAAGAATGAAAAAAGAGTTTAATTGACAAAAATCTCATGAAAATAGAAGGAATTATTTTCCCATCTATTTAAATATTCACAGGATTGGTCTGGATTAGCACTTTTTGAAAATCCTGGAAGCAGAACATGGTTTATATTTCAAAAAGCAATTTTCACTGTACATAAAACCATAGTCCAGTGACTAGGGTGCACAATTTTCTTAACAAGATCGCTAAAATATCATAGTTTCAATACAGTAACAAGGAGCATAACTCAGAGAAATATTTATTTGCTGCTTCTTGTTCTATATAGGCTTTTTGCAAAGCCCTAATGATTTACCCTAAGTAGTCTTGGGTTTTTTTTGTTTTTGGGGTTTTTTTTTTGCTTTTTTCTGAAGTAGAGGCAGTTTTCTCAGGGGATGAAAATACATAAACACAACAAAAAAAATATTTCTTTAGGGAAAAGAACATGACAGATTTCATAACATTGAGAAAATGAGCACAAAAATCAATCTGTTTCCCCGCATAAAATATTAAAAATAATATGTGAACTTATATAAGAAGCTTAGCTTTAAACTTAACTACATATTTGAAATATTTTGAGATTCACAACATTATTACAAATCAAAACTAATGGGAACACTACACTGTTCTTCAGTGTATCAACAGAAAAATATTCTCCAAGGGAATTAAGCAGTTTCTATATTTAGCCTTAAAACAAAAGAARAGAGTTAGGAAAAACCTGACACTTCAGCTTATTTATAGTTGAAGTTCCATTTCTCCACGTTTCTTTAATGGTTTTGCAGAAAAATGGCAAGGAGTAATTCTTTATTCATTTACATGTTCAAGTCTGAAATTCTCCTTGCAGATTTTATCCTTCTTCCTTTTTCCTAAGTTAGGAAAGATTCTGTTTCTATTATTTCCAAATTGAAGTTGACTGGTAAAATAATAGAACACTGGCTTGAAGATCGTAAAGTGCAAAATACGTCTGAGTCTAGTAACTTCATCAGTATGTGTAGTAATACTTGCCGATTTCCCCTTTTCCAATTATAAAGGCTCTATTTACTGTAATTAGTCCCTTCTCTCCTGGGACTTCAATAGGTAGGCGAGTGCATAGAAAGGCACATGAGGCTGGCTGGGAGCATGAAGAAGGTACCTACACCCTTGTCACATTTGTCCACATTGTATTCACAGACTCATTCAGCTATACTCTTCTGTAAGCCTGCATATATATATATAGTTGACCAGGACTAATTCAAGGCTTTATACAATTTACTCATAAATACTCGTTTATCTAATGTGTTCTTGCCCAAGTGGTTCCCAGCTACTTCATTCTCAGGACATGCTGAACATGTCTCAGGAGCCTGGCTTTGCTTGCAAATGCACATCATTCCCAATAGCTGCCACAAATTAGACTAGAAGTGCAATTAAAGAAAGTTTTACTACATTAAGTTCGGTGAGTTTCTGTGTGATAAAGTGTTCACCAACGAAAAAGGAAAAAAGGAAAAAGGAACTCAACAATACCCTTTTTAGAGTATGCCTTTCTGGGAAGTGTTTTATCTGCATAATCGTCATAATGAACAGTAATCTTTCTCAATAGAAATCTTATTTCTTTTAGGAAGCTAGAAAAGGGAAGTGATAAGTGAGTGCATTTTACAGGTATCTGTAAAAGAACCTACTAAATACCTACAGCCATTATTATATATAAGCAACATTCCTACATATTGTATATGTAGGAATATACATGTTGCATATACATATATTAAGTAACATTAAATTATTTTAACTACAGGTTATATATGTGCAACAAAGTTTTAATCATACATTATTAAAGTTCATTTAATCAAAATTTATGGAATAAAATTGTAAGAACAGCATTTKCTTATTATGTTTTGAACATTTAAATAAGTACTCATAAATTCCTGATTTTATCTCCCTGAATTCAGAGCTCAACAACTATCCTGTTAAAAAAATCCACAGTTTATTAGCTTTTAAGAGAGTATCTGATTAAAATTTTTCAAATTTCCATCTTATGAAACCACACTGTTATATGAGCAAATACACAGATGAGAAACTATTTAGGTCAGTTAACTATCTACATACCTTTTTGCAAGGACAACAAAAAATTAGGTTTAATATCATACAAATTAATATCATACATAGTTGTGACTTAACTAACACGAAAGCAAAAGACAGATTTAAAGTCACCTACTGAGCTAAAAATATTTAGAATTACAACTATTGTACAGTATAATGAAGGACTTCAATAAGCTTTATATCCTCAGTGCAGACAGCTTGTACATTAAATGTCTGATGAGGTGAGAAAAACAGAACACCCTGTCTGTGCAAAAACCTTCTGTTGAACATAGCAACAAAAATAAATATTTAATTTAAAAAACCCTTAAACATGTAAGTGAGGCTACTTTTACTACTTATACAGTAACCACTTTCTCTCTTGGGTGGCCAGATATGCATTAGGCAAAACAAAATGAACTCTGCAAAAAGGAAATTCTCATTCCTATGTGTTGGCCCATGTGGAAGACTAAGCCTTTCCTGAAAATCTGGATTGTATTTCAGTACCTTGTAAAACGCTCTGCGAACAACCTGGCGTAACAGGCACTGAGGAAGGTTTGTCACACACCCAACTCTGGCATTTCAAAACATTTTAAAGGAAACCTACTGACATATGACAAGTTTCCATGGACAGCAGCAGCTGCATGGCCCAGTGCTGTTGCCACTATTAACCCCAGATACAATTTGATGGCTGAATTAAGTTGTCTGCCAGCAGTTCCAGCTGGCATAATACATTACTATATGGTGTCATGCTGTTTAGCTATGGTCAGTGTTGTGACATGCTGAGCTCCATGTGTTTACCCTCCTTTTACAGATAAAGGATAAATACGGGAACTTCACGCAAAGTATTGGTTTCTCTAAATCTTGCCAATCCAAGCCTTATCAGTTCAAGCTTTATACAAAGATCAGCAAAATAAACTTCTGAACAAATTAAATGTTCTCATTTCTGCACACTGGTACAGATTATGACAAGATTAAGGAAAAAAAATCTGTCCCAAATACAGCTAAAGGCAGGTTGGAGCCAAAAAATGATTCTTGCTGTTCTTCATGCTGTGAAGCACTTTCAGATTGCTGTGAGGGAACTGAAACATTCTCTAGTGTACAGTCTCAGAAGATTAGCACCAATTCCAGGTTGACACTCCTACAAGTTGTTTAGGTAGTAGGTGACACCTAATCGTGATTCCACAGAGCAGCACAATTCCAAACCAAATGCAGCCTCTGCTTCCTTAATTCTAAGCATTGCTTCAATAGACATTACATAGTATCAGAAAGAATATAATTTGATTAGAGACAGGCATATGCTTAAAAGGACAAATGTTGCTCCTGTGCATCACCCATCCTATTTCAAAGCAAATGTGCTTAACATACTGCCTACAGGAACACGACACACGTCCCTGGTGTCCCTTTGTTTGAGGCTGGGCACTTGCAGAGGAAGCATGATGCAGACCTGTGTGCACAGCAGTGTCAATAACCAGTTTCAAACATCAGTTTATTTCAGCGTATCATTGTTGATAGGTAAAACACTCAGGCTCTAGGAGACAGGACAGTTTGAAACTGGCACTACTGCAGCAACTCAGGAACTTTGTGTGCTGGACGGCTCCATTTGCAGGTGGAAAGAGGTCCACCACACACAGGGCACACAGGTTGTGCTTCAATCACTGGTAACAAGACCATGCACAGAAAAGAGAACAAGCCCATGGACCATCTTTGATGCTATTAAAATCTCATGAATAAGTATCCAAAGAAAGTGGGCACTGCCACTTCCGTGCATTGATAGCAGGCAGCGAGCAACCATCAGGAAGCCTTTACTACCTCTTTACCAGGAATCCATCCCAGTTTCTAAAACAAAAGACAAAACACAGACAAGTGTGGCCTCCTCGATGCCTATGGTGTCTCTGCCTGTCTTATCCCAGGGATCAAGCACGAGTCCACAATGTGCCCTCACAACCATTTTGGTGGATGGACTCCTTGCTGTGCCAGAAAGAACATTACCAGCAGGTCAAAGGAAGGGATCCTGCCCCTCTGCTCAGTTCTGGGTACGCTGCACCTGAAGTACTGGGGGCAGCTCTGGGCTCCCCAGGACAAGAGGGATGCAGAGCTGCTAGAGAGGGGCCAGTGCAGAGTGACAAAGATGATTGAGGGACTGGAGCACCTACTGTGCGATGAAAAACTCAACGAGCCGGGCCGGTTTAGCTTGGAGGAGAGACGACTGAGAGGAGATCTTATCAATATGTAAAAGGACCTGAGGGGAAAATGTGGCACCAAACTCTTCCCCATGGTGACCAGTGATAGGACAAGGGTAACAGGTTAAGCTGTTACTGCTATCTGAATCCCCCCAAAARTCACTAAAACACTAAGCAAGGATGGTCCATTTCTCCTCTGCTCTCCTGTTATTACATGTTACCTTTGCTGTACCAAAAATGAGAATTTTAAAGCACCGTATTTATAGGTTTTGCTCTTTAGAGTTTCAAAGTCTATTGTTTTCTCTCTTCACTATCTAGTTTTCTTTCTGTAAGGACAGAAACAAATTCTAAGGTAAATAACTTTCTGAAGTATACACTATGAAGCATGAACTACCTTCCTGAGAAAAATAAATTAGTAAAAAATATGCATGTGATTTTACAGTCTTACAATTGCTGACTGCACTCAAACAGTTAACCCCATAAGCAGAACAGATATTCCTTTCATTAAACTAAGTAATTCACAATTAAATTACTTTTACYAGCTTTAGAGGCTTTCCTGCAAGTTCAGCTCTTTACCCTATGCTATTTTTAATGGCATTGACCTTTATTATTTCCAATGCTGAACCAAAACAATGAAGCCGTTAACTGTGGTTGCATGTGGAGTCAACAGGAAACAGCCTTGCCGCTGCTATCTCGGTGACCTCTCAAGATGTGACTGGGCTCATTGCTTTTGCCTGCCCTGAACCCAGGCTTGCTGCTTCTTTTTCCCACTCCATTATTACAGCAGCAAATATAATGCAACATTATATCACAACTATGGAGCACCGGTGCAATGCAGAACTGGGTGCTTGCTCAAACGTTACCTTTTCTTGCACTAGCAACACATCTCTCAGAGTTGTTCTTGAAAATCTCAGGGAATAAGCAAGAGATAAACTCTTTATGGGCATTCTGGGATCAAAATGGGATTTAAAAGGGATGGTGGTTGTGTCACAAGGGGCTTTTGCRGGGAGGAAGGAGGTGATCTTTCTTAATCCACGTGAGTGAAGAGTCCTTCTCAAGGCAGAAAGATGTGCAAGGAATACAGAACAGAGCCCTTGAGGTGTCAGGAGCATGGGGAGGGAAATAAAATTAAAAACAACCGAGGTGCCTCTGTTAAAAACATCTACTTGGTACGCACATGAACATTTCCTCATTAAAGATTCATAAGGACTTTATAGTTTTAATGCACATGTGGCTGGTGTTACAGTTCAATAGCCAGAACTCKTAAAGAAAGAGAAAGGAGATGACAGAAGATCCTTTACTCTTTTCTTAGCTGGCTCCCATTTCACAGGAGATAGGAGACTTTCTTTGAACGCTGCAGCACAACTGCTTAAAAGTCTGCTCTATTAAGCAAGTCCTGAACAAATAGGGCAGGTGGGAATCAATGTTTTTGCTGTAACTCATATTCATTAATTTTCTACTTGCCCATTTCCTATTTCTGCATTTTTTTGGTCCAACAAAAGATGAAGTCACATCCCTTGGTCATGCACCTCTCTACAACCRCCAGCCTATGCATGAGGAGCTCAGTGAATGGCTGCCTAACTGCTGCAAGGGAAAAAGAACAAAAACAGATCAAGGAAGCGAAAAAGTAACCCTCCTCACATATACAGTCACAAGTTTATATATAAAAACACAGCACTGAGTTTCTTTAGGTCAAGTTAGAAAAAAATATAGCTTCAGGAGGATTTTCCAGCAACTACCACTGTTTTAAGGATGCACTGATGGCTTTATGTCTTTCTTTTGGCACATAAGCTACCTCAGTCCTGCTACAGCTGGCTCAATTTCAAAGGGGGAGACATCTTTCTAGGAAGCCATAATATTAGGGCACATCTTACAAGCTCTGGTAACGTTATCTCCTATGTTCTTACTTTATTTGCTCTTGAAAAGGGAAGAGCTTTTTACTGCCTTTTTCTTCCATGTCATTTCCTCCTACAGTCTGAATGACTCTTAGTTTTTCAGGGGTTCCTTTATTTTCCCTTTTCACCACAGAACCATCAGCACCTGATAAAAAAACACAGATTTTGGAGAGGAGGTAGGCAGATATCAGCAAACCATCAGCAAATTTCCCAATCTGGTTTTAGAGACGGAAGGGTGGATTAARTTACACGTCATTAGACCTCTAGCACAGTTTTGCAAAGGAAAAGTATTGCCATGGATAAAATCACTGTGCAAGGGTTGCCCTGCAGAAGGATTAGCATTTTTCACTTTTTTTTTTTTGGCTTGGACACTTCCAATTCATTTTTTCCTCTGCAGCATGGGCCGTCCAGCCCCYGCCCTGCAATGCCTTTGAGAGACGGGTGATCTCTGAGCAATGGGAACTAYTTCCTTATCCACATCCCAAGGGAGTGGGTGGCTGACAGCCCGGCATTAGCAACACTCAGACCGGGAATGAGGAACAGCAAGTAACCATCCGCACCCAGATGCCCAGAGACCCTGGGCCTAGGCAGCTGGCTCAACTTCCACCACATGCCTGAGGCTTCAACAGATTCAGAGCAGTTTTTCCTTCTGTCTGAGCAGCTGTTTGCTACCTGGTACCTTCCCTCCTCACTGAAGTAGTACCCTGTGGTCACCTCTTGTTCTTCTATCCTGAACTTTCCATCTCCGCTTTGTCCATTTCGATTCTCTTTTTTTAATCTCATCCTCCTATTTTTATCTTCTTCACTTTTACCCTTTCCTCTGATCTTCTTAAAAGACCTTAGTCATAGTGCTGCAAGGCTCCATAGCAGCACTACCTCCTAGGAAGGTCACCTTCCCCTCCCGCCTTGGGAAGGGCACGGGGGTCCCAATCCTGGAGAATGTTAATGTAGCCTTTGGGCTGCGACACCTCCACCTGGAGGAGAAGCTTCACAGGAGCCTCCCTGTGTTACATCCACAACATGGACATCTTCCCATACACTAATTTCTTACTCTATCTAGTTCTTGTAAAACACCCAACACTCATGTCCCTAAGTTAGTAAAATGCCTCCCATTTGCAGCTTGATTTTCATCTCCTGGAATTATTTTGCAATAAAATCCTCTATATCCCAAGATAATTATCTCACTACTTGTCTCAGGAAGAGAGAATTTTTTTGTAGTGAGTGACTACATCTGTACTATGTCAGGCTTGGTTAGCGATTAATAATGAGTACTACTATTCTAACCATAAATTTTCATACTAGTGGCATCTTACAGCTACATTCAGAGTGACAGATTATACAGCATACTTCAAATAAATGTCAGTCACAAAAGTATGCAACTTAGCTAGTAGCAGCAACAAAATTTGGGGAAGACAGTTAAAATGTAAATTCAACCAAGKTAAGTTTTTTTTTCAGTTATGCAGCCCAAACTCACTCAATACAAGTTTACTCTTTTATAGTCTTGGTAATAAAGCCATGCTATAATCACAAATATCCCAGGATATTATGTAAAATTTACCCAAGTGCTTAATCAAAGCTAGTCCAGGCAAAGGCAATCAGCCCAGCAACTGCCATGAAGGGCAATAAACAGTAGGACAGCAACTCTGGTTAACACCTGGATATTGCAAAGGGGGCAGGAGGGAGAAACACACACACACACACACACCCCCCCCAACAAGAGGCTGTTTGATACTTCTCACAACCAAGTATTTGATACGTCTCAGTGAGGAAAATTTCGAGATCCCTTACGATTACATTCTACAGCCCTACGTACAGAACAACCTTTCAAGTACTGTTTCTTAGCATTTCTTTAAGGACATTAATCAACATAAAAATAGATAAATCTATATAAAATAATTTTCTTTTTTTTTTCCTTAATTGATCTTATCCTTAATATTCCTTAATTCATTCCACTAAGGTTAGAGGTGAATATAATTACCTAGGCTGACTCCCTTATACTACAATTAGTTAGTTTTAGCAATTAATTCTTGCATTGCTACGCTCCAATAGGTCATTTGGAACTCAAGCTGAATCTACTTCCATATTGCAAGGGCAAATTTTGATATACATCAATATTTATTTTTCTCTTTAATTTCACCTTCATTTTGTTATTTTCAGAAATTATTTTTTGTTGATTGGCTAGCATTCAAAGGTTTACTGCACTTACAAATTTTCCTCTAAGTTACAATATGATATTAATTTGTAAACTAAGAAACTTTGTTATTAAACATTTTACATTTTATGTATATGCATGCTAATACTGATGATAATAATTCCATGTGCAATCATTTGGTAAATATGTAGAATTTTCATATTCCAACCCCTAGTTGCTGAGACCACAATTTATCCTTCAGTGTATTTCATCCACATGCACTATTGTTAATTACAGTCTAGACCCTTGTTCCTTGATATCCTTTCCCTGACCTTTTTTTTTTAAATGCACGCAAATGCAGCAAGTTGCTCAAGAATGTCTTTTAGTGGAAATTTCCACTACATTTATACTTGATGTACACATATACAATGTACCACTTGAATGGTGTTAGAACATTAATTTTATTGCTTAATATAAATCTTTGTGCAAGTGTAAAATATTATGGTTTAAAGCCTTACAAGTTAGCCAAATGCAGAGAGATCATTGCTGAACCATGGCACACCGTGTCTGAAACTCAGGGAAAAAGCTTGCCAGACTTCAATCTGAATATTTAAACCTGAAAATAACAGTGTTTAGGGAGGGGAGGAGYAAATCATAATTTTGTGTAATTTAAGTCTTGGTCAAAATGTTTTTCTACTTGTCCTCAGAAAGAACCCAGCTGCTTTTTAATGAATCTCTGTAAGAAGTTAAGAAGCTAACCCCTAGCTTAGCCTAAAATAAACCAAACAACAAGCAAAAGATCTGACAAATTAAATATAGAGAATTAGAACAAACCTGCACCAAGCTTTCAGAAGAGACAAGTTATTTAGGGAAAGAGAAAGACGATCTGAAAATTAAAGTTTTAACCTTATAGATGTTTCAGTGGAACAACATATCATCATTTTGGAAAATTTTAAAGGAAAGTTTTGTACAAATAATTTATGTAATTCAAGTTATAGAACAAGGGAGGAAGCATATTCCGAAACTACATTTGTTTCAATTAAGTCAACACTATATTTTATGAGAGCATCTACTGTATTTTAGGAAAATACATCATACAGTTTGATTAAAGTTACAAACATATTGTAAAATATATCTAGAAAGAATTCTATGGCGCACTTAATTATTTGTCTCCTCACCCCAAAAAACATAATTCATATTCATATCATATGATGAAACAAATTAAGAAAGGGTAACCCAACTTATACGTGTGCTGAGTGCATAAAAAAGAAAAGCCAGCCAGGGAGATGGGATATAGGTAAAAATAGAAGTGCAGGACAATTTCCAGCAGAAATCATACAGACCAAGTGCCTAATGGACTTAATACTGATGAAAATTGTATTCTATCAAAAACAGAGCGACCCACACAAACGCTTGATGGGAAAGATTTGTTCAGGTTAAGATAAAAGTCTGCTGCTTTATCTCTGATAACAATCCATTAATTTTGTGATTACAGTAGTCAACTGACTTAGAATTTTTTTTTTTTTTTAAAGAAAGCTTCCTTGCCGATAATAGTCAAGAGAGCTCATAATCAAAAAGCACACGCCCTGAAGGGATGGCATATATATGGGTATGGATATTTTCCTTACCCAAACTGCAGCCTTCTACTGTGATAAGCTCTAATCACATCCATTACCTCCTTTCTGAGAGCAGAGGAGGAGGGAGCAGAGGGCCAGAGGATAACACCCTGCTGCAGTGTCTCATCATGCATTTCTATCAGCTTCTTCTTGCATTTTTTCCCTTCAAGTTTCATCTCTGACATGGATAGGAAGGAAGCAAAGGAGCAAAAAAAGCAGCAAATAAGCAAAATAATCACCTTTGATTTAATTCTATAAATACAAATAGGATAAAATTAAAACTAAGCTGAACTGAAGCATATATTAATAAATATAACACTTAGAAGCTCCCTTGTTTTCAGCTATATGATGAAATAAATATATGATATGGAGAATATAAGCGAACAAGGCAACAAACAAAGCTTCCCCATTCTGAAGTGTAATGCAGAAAATACATGGAATAGCTGGTATCTAAGAGGAGAAACACCCGGAAAAAGGAGAAACAGCCCTGACCATCAGCACCCTGGGATGCAGTTCGGGTGCTGGGTGATGGGCCGATCGACTGTGCTACAACTTCCTGGCAGAGTGGTGAAGCAGGAGGGCTAGCATCCTCCAGGCTCGCTGCTGGCAAACTGGCACCAGTGCTATGCACACAGGTATATGCGCTCCCTTCTCCTCGTTTCTTTTGAATATATGCTCTGTCTCGTKTAAGAACATGAAACTTTAATGGGAAACAAAAACTAGCTGCAAGAACAAACACTGCCAAAGTGGCAGTATTATAATGACCTGTCACTTCATACTTAGCTAGCTTAGAGTCACACTAGCAACAGATGTAAACAGTGTGTCCATAGTAAGGAAGCTCTAGAGGTAGAAATTCACAATAATTTGTGCTACTCTTAGTGTCAGAACATCAACTTAATGAGCTATGAAGCTAGAGGTAATGCTACCTAAATAATACTGCATAAAGAGGGCTAAGATCAATACAAGTTGTCCAGTTATATTACTATTCATCCTCAAACACAAAGAGATTCCACTTAGAAGTTTCAGCCCAGCRGATTGGAAAGAAGAAAATCATCAGCTGCTGTCATAAATGATTCTTTGTATATTAGCCCATTACTAAATCTTTATTCTAAGACATGTAAGCCAGTATAAAAGGTTCTTTCACTCATTCTGCAAGACTGATAATACCTTTTATGATCCTGGTTTTGTTCTTACAATATATCTTTTCCATATATCAGCTTTTAAATGCTGCTGAACTGCACGATGACTTAAATAGGTCATCAGAAAAGTTTTGGTTTCAGAAAATTTTCCCTATTTCACTGAAGCCTGACTGTGGCATATACAAAAGCATGTGTACTGTTTATGCTTCCTGATACTTTTTAAAGTAAGTTTTAAGTTCTGTATAAACCCAGTAAACAGTATACATACCTGCTTTTATATCAGACTAACTTGTTAGGAAAATCTGGGCAATCAATGGGACTTCCTTAGAGTATACCATCAGTGAGATCCATGCTATATACTTAAGCTATAGATTTAAAATACCTGAAACATGCAGGTATTAAAGAGGAAAAAACATCCTCCACAAGGCCAATATTCTGCATGCTTTTAAAAATGCAAGAGATCTATTCTGTCAAACTTCAGTATCAAGCACAATCAAGTATTTTAAAAAAAGCATGTGTTAAATTCAAACAACAAAATACAACAGCAACATCATTTTTCCACTTCTGTTCAACATTTTTGCTTTCACGGTCATTGCTTAAAATAAATTAGAATAAGGCAAGCAGAAAAGTCAGAAAGCACAGAACGAAGGAGAAATTATATCAGACCTATTATCTAAGTTGAGTTTTCCTTCTCATAGTAAGGGTCTAAAACCACAAGGAGATACATGTCTGAAAGCAGGGAGCAGCTGCTGTGCAATAACATAGTCAATAAAAATAGAAAAGCAAACAAAAAAGTATGTCTTATTTCATTTGATTAATACAAAAAATTACAAGTTAACCATTTCTGACCACTATGCATAGATCTGAACAAAAGGCAGAGAAGACCTGTAACAAAATATTCATGTTTCACCCTATTGATCCCTGCAGAGAACAGCCGAAATAAATTGATATTATTTTTATATATAGATATCATTTATATATTTATATTATATATATTTATATTATATATTGATATTATTTATATATATTATTGATATTATTTTTATATATAAATATAAGAACCCTCCTCAACCCATAGTCAGTCATGTCAGCATTCAACTTGAAAACAGAGAGACTAGAAATAAAAACTAGGAGTAAGAGGGGAAATCAATTCCATGTCATCACGAGAAAGCCTTCCACTTTTGTTGTGTTTCTCTAAATGACAATTTATTCAGCACTGGCTAGTTATGCAAGACCTGAAAAAACAGCTTTATACATATGTAACCTGAAAATCCCAGTGAATTTCCAGAGAATATTTACTGCACTTAGAGTTTTTTTGAAGAATCTTCCCTGTATACAGCTGCAAGGGAACTACACAACACAACAACATAAACATATGTCCGAGTGTTAAATGAAAGTAAAATGGTACTTGTCTGAATTGGCTTCAAATACAGTTTTTAGACCATACAAAAACAGAAAAGATTGTAATAACATACAAAATAAGTCTTTGCTGATAATAATCTTACTTTTAAGTACATCTTAGGCTTTGTGTCCACAAATAATTTTTAACAATAGATACATTGCATGATTCTTTTCATGATATCTACAAGATTATTACATTTTTGGTTAACTTCGCCAAGGAAAGTGTACATTACAGCATTCTTTAAAAAGAGTGAATACTACAGAAAGCAAATGGCTTGAAGGATAACACTACTGTAAGATAATATAAATAAACACACATTTTGAGTTCATTGAGACCACAAATTAGAAGAGGAAAAATTGGAAAAAAGTTTAAACTATTAAGAAATAAAGATTTCTTTGAACTGAGAGCATGAAACTCTATGRAAGGAATTTTATGAATAGGCAATGTTTAACAGAGCTAGAAATTGCAATCTGTGACATGTATCTTGGCATAGTCAGAGACAATTCCTCTCTGGGCATCTGCAAGGACCAGCAATAATTTTTCTCATCTTTTCCCATCAAGGCAGCACATGTCAATAATCTGAACTGCTCTAGTAATGAAAAACTTTCCAGTGTCTGTGTTGCTCCACATTCCTGGCAGACTAAGGAGTTTCTGGTTACAGTATCATTCCTCTGACCCATAGTATTTCAACTACATTTTTATAACAGTGTTAGAAAGCAATTAACAGAGTAGCTAGATTACACTGCTTATGATTGCAGGGAGTAGCAAGTAAATTTGCTTTTTATCCCTGCATGCTCAGCCAGGCTGCAACCCAGCCCTGTCTCACATTCCTAAATATTTTTGTTAAGTTCACACAACGCTGTACAGTAGGAAAGTTTAATACAGTACTTAAACTTCACTCAAATTGGAGAGCTGTCCCCTGTGAGGCACTTTCACTTTTCAGAAATACCTTAAAGCAATTAATAGTACAAAAGGGAAAAAGAAACTATCAAATTCTCAACTTAGCTGCTGACAGAGTACAGAAAACACTGATTTGTTCTGAACATAATGTACTTTAAACTCCTGTTTCAGCTGAAAAGCATGTGTTTAAGGTCTTTAAAGTAGTATTAACTTACTTGGCATTAGAAAACAAATGTGAACATGGAACATAACAAAAAGCACACTTGCTGAAAGCAAATCTGGGGAAAGTGCAAAATTTTCTTTCACTGGTCAGTAATTACAGCATCATAGCCAAACTGTTATAGCTACAGCTTAATTTTTTCAAAAAAATCTTGTCTTCAGACATCTGTAACTGAAAATATATTTCCCAATTTGGAATCTTTCATTTTTTTTCATAGACAGAAACAAATTGATCTGAAGAGTGCCAAGCTGCCCCTTGAACACTTTTCTTGGCTATAAAGCACAATAAAACATTTTATTCATGCTTCAGTAGTTTTCTTGCATGACAGTCACTCAAATGGCTTCTTTTTAAACTTATATTGGTTATTTTTACACGACAAAGCTCACGATCATTGTATAGAATAATTTCATTTTATTCATTCAAGTACATAAGCAAATAAAAATATACTTTTTTCCTCCAGCACAATACTTTTCTGTATTCTCCTCAGCAAAATACTTTGTAAGGTAGAGGATATAGTAATTTTGTAATTCTTTCTTTTCCCCCCCATAACATGTGCACAGTTCAGACTATACAAACATCTCTATAGCTGTCTCAGTCACTTCCATTTCAAGAATGAGGCAATTTTTGTTAACACAAGACAGCTTATGATGTACTAAGCCCGCATGCAGTTTTCTCACGAGAACGACGACTTGGTACCTACTTGACAGACACAGTGCTATACTATACCCAAATAATGAATACTGTCTATATTAAGAATTAGGGAGAAGCACTGTCCACAGCTCTCATATAACATAGCTTTCCTCACTACTTCAGACAAGTTCTTCTGAGGTTTTTTAAACTGAATTAGCATAAAACATAACCCTTTCTTCTATTTCAAGTGCACTTTTTTAATCTTGTCTTCTCAAAGATTACCAGTGAAGGAAAACTGCCTGGCTTTCTATAGGCACTCCAAGGAGTTTGAGGGTCACAAGCTACCAGGCTCATTGGCTGCCCTTGGAGATTTTATGTGCTAGCATGATGYAAATGAGTAATTGCATGTTTTCCAAGACCTTATAGACTAGTCTGTAGACATAAGCTTTTGGAAGAGGATTGTTTCCATATGTTATTTTCTATTAAATAAGCAGAAAAGGAGAAACATCTGTCAATCGCAAATCAGAAAGGCCAGAAAAGTCTCCAAGAGCAAAGGCTGGAGGTTGAAGGTTGCYGTTGGCTATGGACATTAACTCACTAAGCACATTGTGATTTGGAGATGTTCCTTTTCAAAGCTGGCATACTCTCATGTTTTAGAGGATCTTAATGTTTTATGCCCAGATACCACCAAAGATCTTTGGTATTCTTAACTATGAGTGGTCTAAAGAGCAGGTCATATATAAACACAAGAAATACCAGAACAATTCAAGAATGCTATTCCACCTGCAAACCGAGCACAAGGAGTCAACCAGCAACTTGCCTATCAGCTCACCTAGCAAAACGTAACTCACTTGTTATCAGGCAACTAACTAATTTTTATTACCTATGCTGCCCAGCACTCTGCTGTGCATCTACCTACAAACTGCCTTTAAATCACATGTCTGCTCATCTACTTTTCCAAGCAATTAAAACCCTCTTACATGGAGAAGATACATAGGCTATATCAAGCTTAAGGAGAATAGTTCAGCTCTACAGTCCCTTAAGAGATTATGCAAATGCATGGCCGTAAAGTTCAAATGAGTGATGTTTCTGTCAAGGTATTACTAAAACTGCTATGAGCAGTCTTAATCTTGTCAAAATAACATTTCTAACAGAAATCTATTCAGTCAGGACCAGGGAACTAGTTACGGTCATACAAGCCCTGTGGTTCAATCTGGCGCTCGCAGCAGCCATAGATATCGCTCATCCAGCGCATCCACAGCAGCAGCTGGCAATGCCATGCCCAAACTGAAACCGGAGGTGCGCGTCAGAGCTGGAGGAATGCCATCCCAGCAGCACAGGCCAGCTGGCAGGAATTCCCAGCACGCAACCGGTGGGAGGCTCCTTGGGAAACATGGGGTGAAGAGCAAAGACACAGGCAAGTCCATGTTGTTTCTATACAGGCTTARAATAGAAAGAAAAGATGGGGATCACACTTTGTTCCAGACCCCAGCACTGAAGTTGTGAGACTGATTATAGTAATTTTTTTTTTTTTGGAGGGTTAATGACTGCTATTTTTTAGCCTCTAATATCCAAAAATTAGCATCCTCCCATTTTCAAATTATTACTTTAGTGTTATCATTTGGGTTCAACACAAGTAGACATATAGGGTATTTTTCCTGTTCTGTCATCCTCTGAATAGCAAAGTACATTATGCCTTATAGTCTGTGTTGTGACTTTGTGCTGGGAAATAGCAAATAACTAGAGGGAAAAAAAAAAATCATTATCTTTCTGTCAGATTACATTACAAGTGCTTTGACAGTCCCTTCATGCCTGTAAGACTTATGGTAGCTATGCTGACTAGAAAGAGGGTAAAGTAATTTTCCTTTTAATTTCTAAGTCTTCTGTTTCTGACAGTCATACTAAGCATAACAACAGTTTTATAGTTCCTAACACTAAATTTATCTTTGGTTCTGCACACCAGGATATATTAGTTACTACAGTTCTGATAGTTAGAGGTTTTCTTTTTTTTTTTTTTCCAAAATAAGCATGTAGTCAGCTAAAAAGCAATTCATTGTTAAGTCACAAGATACAAATGAGAGATTAAAAATAACAATAAAAAATATTTTCCTATTGCTTCTAACAAAGTTTGCCCAGTTTTACGTGGGACACTGATGCAATGATCTCCTTGTGAGGAACTGGTTAAAATGTTGCCAAAATCAACTGGTACTACTGCCTCATTTGTGCAGGAGCATCTCTAGTGCTTCTCCCAAGTTCTGTATTCTGTTTCATTAGGTTTAGGTTTTCTAAGGATTCTTCAGGTCTGCTTTTGCCACACACACCTACCCACCACTGCTTAGGTATCCAGGTAGCTATTTTTCACCAAGCTACAGTAGTGAGGCCATCCATGGAAMTCTCTCTCTGAGAAGATACATGCAAATACTGATGTTAATTCTTAGCACTGGTACAAGGTGAGCATAAGTGTTGCAAACTCATATGCCCTTGCAATCAACTCTTGTATGGTACATATCTGAACTAATAGACTGTTCTCACACACACATACAAATATAGTCACTAAGAAAGTGGCAGCTGACTTCCATTCACTCAAAAATTCTTCTTTACACGTACACTTATTTCTAAGAGKATTCTACCTTTCCAGACAACATATTAATACCAAGGTTTCATATATGACCCACCTTTTCTGAAATTTGATTAGGCCTGGTTATATTACTGGAAGAATAGCCAGATTAAAATTTAGGAAAAACAAAACAAAACAACCAACAACATCAACCCACATTGTTAAAGGGAGACCAGAGTCACACCTCCCCATAGCCTGTCCATCTATGCATTCCCACCCTGTGCTATTCAGCCTGCACCATTCACAGCCTGCCCCTATGGGACTTGGGGAATACTCATAGCGTTGCCAAAGCTCCCGGTTTTTTTGCTGCTACTTGAGCTGCGCTGCTGCTGCTGTCAGCCAAAACCCAAAGCTTGCAGGTACTCCTAGGCTCAGCTCACAGCTGCCTTATTGTGACGTGCAACTGCACCAAACACATGCACAGAGCACCAGCGCCCTTGCTCTGCGCTCAGCGTTTTGCCCCCTGCTCGCCAAGCAGGTTGGAAGCAGCATGTCATAAATAATTGACTCAGTACGTACAAGGCAGGAATATAAAGCAATTAATATTATATAATCATCACTGTATTTTTTCTTATGCTCACTCTTTTTAAATGCTTTGAGAACTTCCCGTAATACTGGATTTGGAGCTATCAAAGAGTTTATTTTGTAGGCGAAAAATGCAAAGAGATAGACAGCAGGTGAAAAGCTCAGAGAAATAAAGGTTAACTGATCTCAAACAGATTAACCCAAAAATTATAGCATAAGCAAAAAGAATACTTAACTTCTCATCATTTGACTTAAATAACTTTCTTTCGAAAGATGCTGTTTTATYTCAATGTTTTTAAGACACAACCTGACATTTATAAATCCTCTCCCTCTCCATACATACATATACCTTCGCCACATTCATAACAATCCATATTTATAAAACATCTTTATGGTTAAAAAGGATTCATTATTTTTAAGATACATTAGCTAAAAAGCTATCTTTAAAATGAAGCAGAATCTGAAGTAGTTTATTCCACAATTAGATGACAAAAAATCTGCCAGTGAATATACTATGTAGTTCTCCATCTTTAACAGGGACTCAAATTTATACACTGTAAATGAGGCAAAAGTTAACTAAGTAAGGTGATAGTTGGAAACCGTGTGCCGCATGTCACCTCTTGAGTGGAGGGGCTTGGACTAGCTGATCCCTAGGACCTCCCTCAGGAGTTGAGGTCACTTCCTACCTCAACTATTCTGTTATTAGCTTTTATTTGCAATAAATTAGACTTTATCTTTAYTTATGCATTATTCACAAGAAATAATACTAATGAAGAATCAATATTTGAAGCTATAAAACCCTAAAACACAGTGAGGAATTGAAAATACACTAAGATTATTTTTTGCTAAAGATTATTTTTGTATATCCTTTCCATCTGAAARAAGACTTAATCTATGCTGTTAAAATTGCAAGGCAGGCATGAAAATGGTTTTATGGAAAAATACTTTTTTTCCTGATGTGCATTTAATTATTTAGCATTAATTTATTTAAATGATACAACCTTCTCTGATAGATACATGAAGCTTGATATTTGAAGAACATACTTAATTAAGTAGCTGTCTTTATATCAGTGACATGAGCGTTATTGAGTAACATGACCAGGACTACCCACAAGGCAGGGTGCTCAGCACTGAAGGAGGGCRGGTGGCACCATCCAGACCACCACCGGTGCAGGGGAAGACCGGCCACAGTGGATGCTGGTGGACCCCCAGAACAGACAAAACCCTGGAGCGAGCACGAGGATATAGCACCTTTCAGCAGCTGACCACAGCACACGAGCACTGAAAAATGAGGTAGCCACACAGCTTCTGTGTATTAGTCATGAAGCACACTAACAGCCAGACCTCCTCGCTTACTGATGATTTTCCTGGGAGAGCTTGGTTTTCTCACACAGAGCCATTCTACTTCTAGGTGATAAATAGACAGGTTATCCAGATAACCTTCCTCCTCCTTTTCAATCTCTCTGCTGCCTTATCTCTTTCAGAACTTCACTCATGCCATGATTACATACACAGCATCCCACTCAAAAACAAGTTTTATAATTGCCCTCTGTATGAGGGATATTATAGTATCTTTATAAGCACAGCCAGATGGCAGTTTGAGGCGAAATAACATGGCTATTTTAGGGCTCCAAGATTATTTTCTGTTAACAGCATATGCATGCAGCGAGACAAGCTCTTTAGGTGCATGGTCTTCTGTTGTACAGCTAGATCCCAGGACTCCCTCTAATATGTTTTTATTAGTTTATAGTATCTATTTTCAAACACTCTGCAATCTCCCTAACAGAACAAGTAATTCTAAATTTAGTTAGAAAACTCATCTGAAGTTTATAACTTTCTTAAAGATGTCCTATATATACATATTATAATTTGAATTCTTTAAGCACACCTTTAAACACCTCTCCATTTCTTCACAATCCTCCAAATCATGAGTGCTACTCTGTGTGAATGCCTGTACACAATTACACGCACTTAAAACATCTGTTACAAGTAGCATCTTAGTATACTGAAATGCAAAACTTCTCTATTTTTCCTTTTCATCAGTTGAGCTTTTTCTAAAGAGTTTCTAAATACTGGATCTTTATATCAGTTGTTTAACACCGTGTTTTCCCTATGGTCTAATTTGTTGCGCTGTGCTTGCCTTTCCCTGCCCTTCCATTTCCTCAAGTTAATGTGTTATTGTTCTGATTACACAGTACAATATGAAGTTGCAGAATCTCATTATATTGAAACCTATTGAAAACAGGTTTTATGCAATCTTCTCTAATAAGAAAGACAACACAAAGATTGCCCCATAACTGGTATCCTTACAAGAGCACTTGATAAAGGCATACAGTACAAGTGAGAGCTGGTCTAGTGACACTGGTCTATGAAATTAAAAAGAATATCAAAAATAAATATTAAAATAAAATTAAATATTAAATTCAATGATAAGTTGTTACAGAGGCTTCAGTAGCATTTTGTCTGGAAACACATTCAGGAATTTGGGGGAAGAAAGAAAAGTAACTGTGATATTCTGTAAAAGTCTGTAAAACTCTTAGTGTGTCTCATGCTTTTGTTTTGGGTCAACTATGGAAAAACTGTAATCTTAGTGACCTCTCATCCCGCTTTCCTACAGGGACACACTGCTTATGCAATCATGGCCTGTTTGCATATGTTTCTTAATTTCCGTTTGCTGGCTTGCTCCAAATAACTTCTGAACCTGTAAAACACAGAGACAGAGGAGCAGCAGTCTCAGAGGCAACGATAACTCCTATAAACTGCAGGGAAATGCACATTGGATTTTACAAAGCAGGGAGGGGAGCTCTAAGTTCTGTAGTGCAAGCTCAGCCCTTACAAGCAGCTGGAAGGGCACAGTGAAGGGAAAAAAAAGTCACCACAAAATCTCTCCAGCGAGGAATAACACTAGGAGTTAGCACAGGACAGGGGCCGTGCAGGCAGTCTCGGAGGGTAACAAAAATTGTTCATATGGTTAATAGTTGGGATAAGCACCGTTTTGTGCCAGCTGGCTCCATGATCAGACATCAGCCTCAGGAGCTTTTAATTTCATAATCTAGATTTTGTCTTTGGATCAAGCACATCTGGAACACTTGGCCCAACAGCTTTAGACCTTATCCCCAGAAGCATCATGTGGGTTGTGGCATTTTCCAGAAGAGACTTTCAGAGGYCCAGCACTGCCGAGCATGAAGAGATTTACAACCACTACTGCTAATATTCATTTGCTGCACCCTGTTCTGAGCCTGCAAGGTTTTGGAGCCGGGTCCATGCCATATGCTACCATGCTGCAATGTCTACTAATAACCTGGTGTTCTGTAACAGCCTATGATTAAGTGGGTAATAGCAATGGTTATCCACAYCACCCATAAATTTTAACACACACACATTTTTCTATATCTTGTATAGTCTCAATTTGATATAATTATACCATATTATTATATAGACTCGGTTATTCAGATCCTCCAAACTGCTACATTACATAAACTTCTGCACTGTTGCAACTTACTTCAGAGGACTACCTCCCTGTTTAACAGCTTTGGAAACSCATTTTGCTGCCTCTCACCCGTCTCTTTTAATGGCACCCAAAGCATACAAAAGACCCATTTCTCTAGKGAATGTGATGCTCTCCCAGTATATGAAATTCAGAAGGGACCAGAATCAAACCCATGAAAAGATCTCAAGGCTTTGCCACAGGCTTCCAAACCCAGTTGACTTCTAAACCTCCTTAATGTCAAGTTGTATCTACCGGGTGCACCACAGAAGTCATTTCCAAGTGCAGAGTATGGCCCGCTGGATTTAAGGTCTGCAGATTTCTTCCGATTAAACTCCAAAAAGTTCTTCTTGCTTAAACAGTAAATCCACCCACCTCCCATTTTTTTTCCCCACTGTTTCCTTGGTTTTCAACTCGTATCAATGCAGTAGTCAAGGCTTATATAACTCAATACTGTATCAAGCATAAAGATATAGAAGATTCAACCTTCACATGCTATTCATGTGATGATATCAAGTCCCTAACGTCTCTTGTTAGTACCACACAAAGTCCAGTGGGAAAGAGGTAAACCATGATGCAGATGTATATTTAAAAAAATCAAMTAAGCAGGGCAAGGTAGTAATTGTCTTTCAGAAAACCCAAACTAAATGCAGAGAAGGAGCATCTCTACAGAGCATCCTTTGAGTCATTATCCASATATGCACATAAAGTACTTCTTGTCAAATAGTATTTTCAAATTTTTTACGAGGGCCCATAGAAATACTATTATTTTATTTTTCTCATCACTACTACTTATATAATTTATTACAAGCTTTATTAATTAGTTCAGTTTCATTATTAAATATACGATTATCTTCATTACTAAAAGTCAAATTGCACGTTCAAATCTCTTTATTTTCCTGGCTAGATGTATGTGTCTCCTGAAAACCTGATATCAGATTTCCTTTTGCAGCTGTAACACAGTTTAAAGTTATCTGAAAGCTTATAATACAAATATTACCAAAAAAGGCAAGTTCATCAAAAATCAGCAGAAACAATTACAAATCAATATCCAATTACATTTAAAAGCAATGCTCTGATGCACAATATAGGAGTCCTACATGATCTTAACACTCAGATACAGTCTAAGTCACTCTTAGAATGGACAGTTAGTTGGCAGGCAATTTTTATATCTTTGTTCCCTCGATTAAAGTTGCTTTWAAAAAGGAGGTCTTGTTTTAGACCAGGGTTCCAAGAGCCATTGCTCTTGTGTAAGACACTATTGAGAAATCACCAGATCTCAGAAACACTTCCATAATCCATTTCCTATTGTGGCATGCATTGGAAAACAAAACGAGGTGAAAGTTATCACTAGTTTGGAGTATGACTTCAAAAAGTCCTCTGCTCAAAAAAACCCAATTTTGAGCACACTGGAATAGTAAGAGCCAGTATAAACCTTTYCAGGCAAAAAAAATAAAAATTTTGGTTGATTTTGATCATCCAGAAAACAGCTACTGGAGTTGCTGGCACCATTCCCCATTCTGAGTACCTGAAATTCCCACTCTAACGTGGCTTTTGTGTCATGGGAAAGAGGCAAAGGTTTCTCAGAGGCCGTAAAGGCTTAGAGCATCCCCCAGACACAGCCGGCTCTGCTGCTTCTGCCCCTTGCAGGACGCCGCAGCCGCCCTCACCTCCCTGGGAGGAACCTGAGCGCACAGAGGAGAGGAACGCTTGGGGCCGAACAACAASAATAGAGAGGCTGAGATTTACGGACCACTTACAGATTTTGGATTAACACCGTGACCAAATACCACTTACCAACTACAAAAAGTGCTATTACCATTTCCTATGTGAAACTGGTGAAAAAGAAATATAACAATATTATATTCTATTAGTGATGCTACTTGAAGATACACACCTAAGGCATTTTTCCGTTTTATTTCTGTTTCCAGTGTCTCAGGATGAGGTATTTCTCTCACTAAAGAACTAGAAAACACACACGCAGTGCCAGTCTTTAACACCCGAAATACAATTTGTCCATGTTTAATTCAGTACGTATTCATCTTTGTCTACAATATCAAGGTCAGAAGTTGTATAAAAACATAAAGTATTTCTTCTAATTTCATTTATGAATAATATTTAATGCTTTATTTACAATGGATTAGATTTTAATTTACTATTTTTCCCTTTCACTGCTTTCCTAATGGTATCCCTTACACTAAATTGTTTAACTATATGCAGAAAAGAGTTAATATTCATTCACATAAACTGGTTAGAGATAGCTTTATCCTAATATCTGAAGATGTTTAGGATCAGTTCCATATAAATCAGTATATTCTTAAATTACAGTTAATCTCAGTATCACATACTCACCTGCCTTAATATACAATAAAAACACCATGCACATATGCTATGTGCCTGTTTAGGCAAACATTAGGTAAAATTGTGTACTTTTTGTTAAGTACACTTTTACAAAAACATTTTTTGCATACACGTTCATACATCACAAAATATGCTTCTGCGCTCATGAAAGCAGCAAATATTTTATGTCAGTAACTTTAATAAAGTTACTCTGAGGAGAGAACATTAAAAAATCTTACCCTGTAGGATATATTTTAAGATGGACATAATACAATTACCACTGTAGATATTCTAGTAAAGCAAGTTACCAGAGATATTAAAAGAAAAAAGAAGGCCTTTTAGATTTGCTCACATAAATATTTTAAGTGTGATGACCCACATACGCTGCTTCCTTATTCCCCTGAAGTTTTCAAAAGTTTTCCTCCCAGCTCACGAGCTGCTCCTGAGCAGCCAGTACAGAATCCCTCCTCCCAACTACAAACACTCGAGGACGCGGCTTTATCAATGTTACTGTCCATTCCAGTGATAAATCTTGCCCTATTTCTTTGTCTAGAGCATAATTAAAGATGCAAGYATTGGAGACCCTTGAGTTAAATAACCCAAACTATATGTCAGGTATATTAGTGTCACCATTACATATACCAGTCTTCACTTTGATACTGTACACGGTGTAGTACAAGGCTTTGACTCAGTGTTTATTTTAGTTCCAAACTGATGATAGTGCTTTCCTGCATTTTCCATGTCCATCCCCATTCACTCATTTTTATTCCAWCTCTCAACTCGATGATTGCCTACAAACTTTACTGTGTGACATAGTTCAGAATCTCAGCTTTACAACCTCATTTTTTATATATATTTAAAATAAGAAGGCTTTTTATGAAAAATTAAGAGTCTRATCAGTCACTCACAGTCTCTCCAGGGATCTCAGTCCAAAGAAAGAGCCGTTCTTTAGCCATAATATCTTGTTGTTACTCAGAATCCTACAAGAAGTCAAGAAAGAATCTGGTTAATAGAACATAATTCCACTGGCTAAAAACATGCAATTACAGTAAATGCAGAGCAGTCTCTGTAAAATACTAATCACAAAATTCTCTGCTTCATTTCCATTCTCCCATCAGAGCAGTAGATAAAGCTTACCATTTCCTGAAGTACATGGTTACTTCTTTATTAAAGAAGAGTACATTCAAGGAATACATCAACTAAATGAAGTTTGGCTAGAACATGGAAATTATAACCTTGATAAATGCTCATGGTTCCCCAGAAGATTGTAAACTACTTTGCCCAAGATGCTTGTCAGGCTCGACAGCCAGCAAAAATGCTGAGGACGCAAGGGACAGGTTAAAACTGCTCTCCCAGAGCAGAGCTCAACATCGCAGCTTTGGAGAGACTGCTAGAAAAGCAGGAATTTACAAAGAACTAAACTTCCTCACTGACCCAACCACAGCAGAAAGTTCAGCCACCTGAACCTACTCCCTCAAATGCAGAAATGGAAAGCAAAATATTTGATTTTTCATAAGAGATATATTAAAAAAAAAAAGAAAGAAGAAAAACTCATTACAATCTACTGCAAAAACACCCAAACTCACCAAAAAAASTTCTTTTCTTGCAACCTCTATGCAGTAGAAAAACAGCTGGAAGCTGCAGTAGAAGACTACATCTGACCCTTCCACAACCAGCACAACACATGCAAACTGAATCTTCCTGCAAGTTACTTAAGCAGCAGTATATTTTTCCTCTCTGTTAGTTGCTGTAAGATCTTACTAACGGTCCTTTCCAAAGTAGTGCTTCTTCATCACCTTATTTTCTTAAGAATTACAAAAGAAATACTGTATAAATACATACACATTTGGAAGATGTAGTCTCTTAGTTTCAAAATACATGAGAGAAATGCAATTTATTTTAGAAGATCAAAAAATTATTCTAATAGATCTAATAATTACACATCACACAGGAAAAAAATTTGCCAGTGTTAACAGATAATTCCATATGCTTAGGAAATTAGTCCTTTAGTGTAATATTTACAAGAAATTATACTTCTCTAATGCAAGAAAAATCCATTTTAGAAGAAGAAATCCTGCTTAGAATAAAACCAAAATTTWAAAAAAAATCTTAATTACCTTAACTATAAAATTTGACTTACAGAATCTACTTTTAACTTTTAACAAAAGTTTTTAAATAATCTACAACACTATATTACTATCTCAACTTGTCTGATGCTTAATATTTCTATTACCTATTATTATTACGTGCTTAGTCCAAGTACACACACACTACATAGATTCACAAGGCCTAAAAGCAGTTCACAGCACTTATCCATAGAGAACCAGGCACCCCATTTCCCTGAACAACAATTGCACTATCTGCTCAAATCCACGCATCTGGAAGCAAACCTACATGGATTACAGATAACTATCAATATTCCAACATCACATAGCATACAGCCATCAAGTAAGATACTCGTAAGATTCTCCCTCTAATCCTCATACTGAAATTCATAATACATGAAACACAGCAAATATCTTCCGAACCTAGCAACTTTACATTACAATGCTAAAAAGATACTTAAGTATAACGCATGATCAAAGTGCAAGTTGTTTCAAATAGTGACATATATTGGAAAAATTTTTTAAAATAGTGTTTAAACTAGGCAATATAAACTCATAAGATTTCCTAGTGTTTTATTCTGTCCCCCCCCACCTCCTAGATCTTATTTCCTAAGAATGAACAGAACTTGGTCACTCTAGGGAAAACAAACTCCTAATAATTACAGTTGCCTTGAATTGGAAAAACTAACACATTAAATTCCACTCCATATCACATCATTTCATTATATGTTGTTTTACAGAAAGATCATCTTAGAGGCATTTGCAATGACATTACATACAAATATTATATTTGGATTGTTCTGCTTAGCCAGATTTGCAAACAAACATGTTCAGAAACTTCAGAAACTTATCTCACTTGCATATAGTGAGCGTTTCTGTCTTGAAAATTTTTCTTGATGCCAATCTGTCTTCCTGGTCTTCTATACATCATGCTCAAGCAAAGAGGGCCATCTAAGCTTTATGAACTTAATTCCTTGGAAATTCTGAGTTCCAGCAGCACACGTATCTCCTACTCCCCACATCTTGGTCTTCTGTATGGCCCTAACTGTGTAGGTTTAACCAGCACCATCTATTCACACAAAAACAATTCCTGGATTTAAAGAGAACTATCTTGCTGAAAATCCCAACAATAMGGGTAACATTTAATTCATAAATAAAACGCATAGTCAATACAGCTAATATTCTCCAATACTAGCATTCTGTTTATTTTATTCTTTCAAAAAATAAAATAAAAACCACAAAAGTACAATGGACACCACAAAAATAAAAAAATCATAAAACTTAGCTACATACATATCAGTTTCTAAACTAAACCTTTCAGATCTTTATCCCAGACTTTCACACAGTGATCATGTTTCTAAATCAGGTTTCCTTCATGGCCTTCTGTTCTGTACAGTGCCAACAGAAACGCAGGTTTTCTAAACACAATAATATGGATATCAGTTATAGTTAAAATCTGGAAATAATTTTTCTCTGTGCAGAACAGGAAAGTATTGTGGCTTCAGATATTAAAACATTCAGGTAAGGTCCAAGAGTTCTAAAAACAGACAAAAAACTTCTTTAGAATTACTACATTGTATCTATGTTTCATTCACTGGTAGTAGGTTTCATAGGGAGAATCCCCATTTTTAAGTATCTTTGTTGATGTCCAGGAACGCACCTGGCTCTCACCAAGGAAGATTTAATCTTTGCTCAAGACAAATCCTGTGCATACTCCAAAGAGAGGCAGGGTCAAACTTAAATGACTTTTTTTATAATAATGAATCATTTTTTAAACTTTTGATGAGACTCTGAAAATTCTTCCCTTCCAAGAGCATTTAGAGTGAGAACGGGGATAGAAGGAAAGAAAATTTTGATTGCAATGTTCAATAAACTAAAACAAATGAGATTTAATTACTGATAATGAAAAGATTTCTTTTCAAGTAACTAGCTGATAAAGTCAAGATTAAAGACAAGTCAAATTTTGGCTCTTATTCTTGAGCCTGAAATTCCAGTGAAGAATTTGATATATTACTACTTCAGAAAAGTAACGGAGTGAACACGAAATACAAGTGTGCCTGAAACTCTAGCTTGCTATCTGTTAGAGTCACTTGCTTACAGGAGGATGTCCAATAAGAGAGAGAAATTTGGGGGGACAAGACAGACATCAACATCACCCTTTTCACGTACTTACAGAAGTGAAGGCTTGGTGTGTAAGCATATGAAGATGCTATTCACGTCTTTAGTTTTGTACGTCTTCTCTCACATGCAGCAGTATATTTAACCACATTAGAAACTCTTGCTTACTTGATATGAAACCCTTATTTTAACAAAAGATTATGTATAATTCAAATTTTTGCAATCACCACGTAGCACCCACAATTTTATCTCATTCTATTGCCCTCAGCATTTTCACTTGCCTTGTTTTTCTTCTCATTTGCCAGTGAATCAGTGTTAACACAAACATTGCAACACTCTGCGACTAACCAGCTGCTTCCACTAATTATCAGTTTCTAGTCATGTGCGAAAAATCTCRCATTTCAAATATTTTATTCTGATTAAACATTTGGAAAACAAGCACATTATTCTCCAAAAGCAAATTCCATATAATATTTCACTTCTTTTAAGCATTTCCTAGGGACAGTTTTTCTCTCTTTTGAAAAAACACACCTTTCTGAAATACACTTTGCAAAATAACTTTGCATTGCATATGACGACCCATGACCCRGGCAAGTGGAAGGTAAAGACACAACTCTAGCATGCCAGCTGTTGTTACTGCCCACCCAGGTCTTCACAGGATACAACAACTTACCCAGGGCCTGGGGAGGAAGGCAGCCTCTCGTCAGCAGGGTCACAACACTGTTAGCTCTTGCCTGAACCCCTTCATCTCTCACCTAACTCCTGCTCCTTCTCCTAAGACCAGCTCTGGGCTCTCCCACCTCCAAGAGAGTCCCGTTGTAACCCTCTGCACTGGCCTCTAGCTGCACCCTGGAGCCTGGTATCCACACAGGGAGTTTCATGACATAAACACACTACATGTGTGCACTGTGTTTTGTTCAAAAGAAGAATAGAGAGTAACAGTACAGGTTCATATTAAAATGGCAACTTTTTGCTTCACCTTGCTTTGCAGGGAGGGACTGTGGTGGAGCATCAATGGACACAGCACAGGACTTGATCCCAGGTCTCCTCTGGAAGGGACCCAGTTCTCTTATTAGGATTAATCATGTACAAATCCCAGTCTCCTTAAAGGCATGCCAGCACTTTGCTCTTGTGAAACTATGAGAAGTGCAAAAAAATGTAAACTTGTGTGACAGTCTCTTTTAGTACAAAAACTTGTCCAACACAGAATCTATCGCATTATGAAAAAAATATGTCAAATAAAAAGCTTTCATTCACAATGTAAATAATCTTCAACTTACTTCAACCCTTCAAGCACAGGACAAGAATCATTCTACCATGCCCTCAAAGTCAGTGGGTTCACTTAAAACAGAGGAAATGAATTCCACAGCCAAGGCCTATCCAGTGAGGATGAAGAATGTCAGCTCCAACACGCAGCATGCCCATGAGTGTCATACAACCAGGCCCAAGAGGCTTCAGAAGACGACTGCCATTCTCAAATGCACACTTAACACARAAGGAGGTCTGTCCTGCCCCATGAAACACATTATTGAAATTGGTCTAGAAGTGTGTCTAGCTGATATGATCTGAACATCCATATCTAGAAAACGAACCCACCCTGCAGAACTCATTTCTGAGACTTTACACTGGGGTCTGTGCATTTCTAAGCTCMGCAATTTCTTTTACGTAGTAATTTCAGTTTATAATAGAAGGTAACGTAATATCTTTTATTTAAACAAAATTTAAACCCTAATAATAGTGACTCATTTTACAAGTGCACTGATAAGAGTTGGCAGGCATGTCACAGTCTAAACTAAACTRCTTGTCTTTACACAGTATGGTTAGATAGAAAAGAAGTATGCACAGACATCCTATGAAATACTTGGACACAACTGTTGGAAAAAATGACAAAATAATACAGTAATTCAATATACAGTAATATGAGAATAAGGTGAGGCAAGAAACATTTATACTGAAATATTACAATATAAAATGAAAAACTSTTTAAGGTTTTAAAATTCTTCTTCCAAGTAAACCACAATACTGTCTATTCCCACAACATRCATAATTTACTGATACTTGAGCTACAAAAACAAATTAGAAAGGGATTTGTACCACAGAAAAGGCAAGAATAGAAAGAAAAAATGCTCKTTTTATGCCACATATGTAGATATACATGCAAGTTGACATAAAATAGAGGTACTATACACCAACTATGTTGATCTCAAGTGATATATCTCTTCCCTAAGGAGATTGTCATCTACTGTATTGTTTTTCAAACTGAGCAAGTACTGTGTTGAATTCTACAAAAATCCTGCAGCATGTAATATGCCCTAGTTGCTTTGCAATCTCCCAGTTGGTTCCATCACTACACCCTCAATATCCTTCCAGTTGTCAAACTGTTAGCTTTTGCTAAACCCATTCACTTGTAGCATGATCAACCCCAAGCATTGGACAAAACAGAAAAACTTCTCAATATGACATTCAATTGTAAATAAACACTGTGTAATATATGATCAAACAGTTCTATCTGAAGATGTAATAAAACTGTATTATTTGTTCTTCTAATAAAAAGTATCACTTCAACAGTTATTTCCAAATGAAGGGAGCTATAAAGACAGAAAATTTTTTTTTTTTTTAAAACTCTCTCCAATAAAGGTCCTGCAGAACAACAAAGTGGTAATACTCTCAGACACAATGGAACAGACAGAAACTGCAGTTGACCATTCATACTATGGAAATACAGTACTGCTTTTGTGAAAAATCATKGTTTGGGATTCTCCCTTTCATTATCAGGTGAAACTGATATTAGAAACAAGCTTCCTCCACATTAGTTTAACAAGATGAAAAGCGAAGCTTTGATTTCTGATGCTATTGGAACTCAAAGTACTCCAGAGGAGAAATGTATAGGCTATAAATGCGCACACCATTCAAGAACCAAGTTATCACAGAGTAATTCTACACTGAAAGTTTAATCAACTGCACTCAAGAAACTCAACAGCTAGAAAACCTATTTCATTAGTGGATGACTGCAGAAATAGTTTTAACAATATAAATTGTAAATAAAGGTTTGGAGCCCTGTTCTCTGAAATCATGCCTGTACTACTGAAGATGTAAAAATATCTCTACCTTTACATCATCATTAATCTATCTAGATAAACTTTGCTTTAAGGAGTCTTGAGCTGGAGTGCAGATATCTTCTTCAAATATAATCTAAAAATTTGATKTATGACTTTTTGAGAAGGCAGCATCTTCATTACAACTTCTGAGAAATATATTTTCTTAAAATAAAGATATAAAAGAACTTTTGGATTATTCCACTATACCTAGTCTTTTCCCGTGCGTAGTTTTTTAACAATACTTATGCATGGTTAACTTTCCACAGCAAGTCCTACTGAGTCCAGCAGAATCACCCTTGAGTGAAATTTATCATGTGCATTAGTTTTTGAAGATCAAAGGTTCTATTGTCAACATTTTCTTTGGATAAAGGGAGGAATTGTTCAAAGCTATCTGCTATGAGAAGGAAATCCTTATGTCTGCACTTTCAATAACGCACCATTTCTGAGGAGCGTATGCAGGCAATTCATGACAGCATGGGTCTACACGCCTTGTTGTTCCTAGCTCTGCCTTTGACTCCCAGAATAGCCATAATTAAATCATTCAGTCTATTTGTTCTTCAGGGTACAGGATTTATAAACAGATAATGTGACCCCTAATTTTTAAATACTTGAGAAGTGCCTTAAGAGCTTTTCAGAGACACACATAAATCTATATACTCATTTGTGAAATGTGTGTATATATATATGTTTTACATGAGTATACATGAGCATTTTCAAATGAGCATATGTGTTTTAGGGATGGGAAAAAAATTGATGCAGACCAAAAAATAATTACTTTTTCTTCCTCATTAAGCAACTTGACATAATAGCCAAAGGAATTTAATAAAGTTATTTCTTATAAGCAAATTAGCTTTTCATTTACTTGTCATTCAATACAGCTGATGTTATAGTGAAACAATATTCTTAGAGTTGTCATTGAAACTCTTACACAATTCACTGATTGCCTACTGTGCAAACACGGACAGGAGGAACAGAACAGCTGGGCAACCCTCCCATGGTAACAATGTGCAGATTTAGGCATTTCAGTGCATTCAACACCAGCTAGACAGGCCTGAGAAACATCTCAAACTCACAGGACTGGAGGTTCTACATTAACTTCTGYTGGCCCATGAATCTCCTTCAGGTTTCCCATTTCAAATTGGTGCAAGGATTACTGAGTAATTCACCAGCAAGAATCAAGGCAAGGTCAAGGAAGTAGCACGTCCCTACTTTCTACTGTTCAAGTAGCCATCAGCCTCCCAGGATACCCTGCAGCTCATGTATGTGAGCTGAAATAATTCTTTAGATTATTCATGATATTTATGATTTTTACATATTTATGAATCAGATAGCCTTGTTTTCCAAATAACTTCTGAAACCACAATCAACCTTCAATAATTTCTGTAATTAAAATTTTGTAAGAAATTTTAAATTTTCCCAATTTGGAATTTACTACACTTTTCTTTTTTCCATGTTGCTTTGAAAAAAAAGATCAACAATTCTTGAGCCAGCATTCCTTACTGTAAGTTTCAGATTACATTTTTATTTCCATTATTAGATCTTTTCAACCTCTTTCCACATCATTACTTTTATTACCTTTATTCAGCTCACTACTTCTTTCAAAGCCAGCTCACTACTTCTTTCAAAGCCTAAGGCATCTTTTCTTTGTTTTCACAGTTTTGCTGATTTTAAGATTTCTAATGCAGCATTCTAAATAGTTTCCTTCTTATTTCTGAAAAACACACTGCAAATGGCTTGGCAAATACTCATGTGCCTCTATTACTGCAAGAAAGAAGCTGCAAAATTGCTGAATATAAATTTAGAAAAAGAATGAAAATTCTTCAGTGTAGTAATTTATTTTGATTTTCTTCCAGATTGGTTTGGTTTTATAATGGTTATATCTTAACTCATAGGCTCCGACAAGATAGCAATTGTATTTTGCTGAAGAGCTATCTGTGGTAGTATTTGCTAAATGATGATACATATCAGCTGATAATTCTATAAGATAAGGAACTCATTCTGGATCCTTTGGGTAATATATCCAGTAAGTTCAAAAACTGAAAGCTGAAAAGACTTTGGCCTGACAAAACAAAATAATCCCTAGATGAATTTTAGGAGAAAAGAGTTTCTCCTAAGGAGACATTTTAAAGAGCCAGACCATTAAACGTAAATTGCTATTTCTATTTTGCCTCCAAAAGGGCTACACATCAGCAAGATTTTCTTAGTACTTCATTCAGTTTCAAAGACATCCAAGGAATAGAGATTCACATCTGAGTAAGTGTGACAAAGARGTTTTTGAGAAGCTGTGCAAATGTCTGCTGCTATATGCTCTGGCAGTATGAGATCCCTACATTTGAAACCATGATTATTCACACTGAAGAGATCCAGTAACCCTTGCAATAACRCTAGATGCCAACTTATCAGTTCATGTTTCTTTTGGGGTACCTGTAAGACTTGAAAGGTATTTTTAAAAAGGTTAGACGCAGGATAGCATCCAGTTCAAGTATGCAATGTAGGACATGTCCACTTATGGTTAATTCATATTCCAAACTCCAAGAAACAACAAGATGAGAAGGGATCTCCAGAGGTCATCCAGTCCAACTCCTGCAAAAGCAGGCCCAACTACTTCAGGTTGCTCAGGGCCATGTCCAGCTGATGATCTCCAAAAAGTTAGACTACACAGTCTCTCAGGGGGTATTTAGCAATTCTCACAGCATTTTTTTTTCTCCTTACAATAATTTTTCCAAATTATTGTAAATTCCAATATTCCAGATTGTTCCCTTTGCCTCTCATTTCAACTTCGTCTTCTCCACATACTCACCCATTATGAAGCCATAGATAAAAACAAAGTCTCTCCTTAGTTTTGTCTTGAGAGCACACAACTTCAAAAGCCAAAATAATCCCTTCAAAAATGGGATTTAGGAGGCCAGACAGTCTGAAATTATCTCCTTTTTCACCCTAAACCTGCTGCAGAAACTAGTGGCTATGGCAAAAACCAAGATTGCAACAGTAAGGTTCAAACTGAAGAACCCCCAGCCCCACATGAGGATGCAGACCTGGAGTTTCCCTTCAGTCTCTTGATTTATCCCACTTTAACCAAAAGCATTTTTTGGACCAAAAGTATTTATACTAGGAGTTATATGGCAACATATATCTACAGATAAACTATAGCCTGTCAACTGTGCTAGGAAACATAAAATTAACCAAAATTGCCATGCACTATTTCATTTGTGTCAATTCTTTTATTTTGTTTAATACTTTCAGGATCCATAAGACACAAATGAGACAATGACAGTAAGCTCTATCAGATCAGATCCCATGTACCCATACCCAAATCATACTGAAAAATATCAGAGTCTAACATATGGAATATAAACTATATAAGATTTTGGCTGTTTCCTGCACTAAAGAGATTGAGATTGTTTCCTGCTATTAAAGAGATTGCATTTTTAACAATTTTGCTCCATTAATATGCATATATTACCGAATATATATTTGGAAATAAACAGGCACATCATGTCCTCATGTAGAAATAAAACTTTCATTTAATTATTTCCAAACTAGAACTATATTAAGATGCACCAAATCTGTTCATAGAATTAATAATTAATTATTACAGACAGAAGACTCAGCTTGCTTAGTTAAGAGTACTATTTTGAGTTCGGAAACAACATTCATTCTGGCTGTTGTTTCTCACCTCTAGAAACCAATTTTGTACTGTTCAAGGAAAACACTGCTACCTCAAGAAAATGAGCTAAATCATAAGATTCCTACAAGCACTTTAGGAAGGCAGTTCTCCTTCCACGCAATGAGCTTCACCCAGGAGCCTCAAAAGCCATCTATCAGTTCAGGTGCTTGAATTATCCTCTCAAGGCCCTGTTGTTCAATATTTGATGTTCTTTCCATTTTAGCTATATCTACAATCTTTGATATAAAGCTTTCAACACAACCATTCAAAATGGCAATATAAATAATACAAGCAAGAAACCCAACATTTGAACCAAGTTCCATCACACAAATAACTTTTTCCTGCCTTGCTCTGTCTTCGTTTCTTTCACATTAGTCACTGTGCAGTCCACACAGTCCCCTCATTTGATACTTGATTGCAAATATTCTGCATTACTTTACAGTGTGCATTTCTGTCAAATGGCCCCTAAAATACTTAAATATACTGTAAATGTAGCTGACTGAATTGCTTTTACAATAATAAACTCTGGCAGTAGTATCCACAAGGAATTCCAAAGCCTTTGTACGGAATGACATCCCGAAGCTATCACAACTATGTTAAATGAAGCTCAGTTATTCCTAATGGTTTCCCAATTCATTTCTTCTAGTGGTTTTTAAAGTTTTCCTAAAATAACAATGACAGAATAATTTATTCATTTTTCGTGTCTTCAGAGCTTTGAATAAATAATGAGAGTGATAGCACCTTTCAAGGATGCCTGAAATGACACAAARAAGTGATTCTTTAAGTGGAAATAATTGCACTTGATTTTTGTAAAAACACAAATGTCCATTACAAGAAGAAAAGAAAGAAGAGAAAAGGAAAAACACAGAGGGAAATAGTTAAAATAGAGATACTAGCACCAACACAGAACAAACAACTAAAGGAAACTAAGGTAAAGTTGTATAGTCTGGTCCACATTAAGCTGTTCCCAAAGTGAAAGATTTTTTTTTTTCATTTAGAAAAGCAGAGTGACCTATTTGAAGTTAAACAAAATGACAGAAAAGGAGCAGGTTATTGAATAACTCCTAAAATAAATAGATGAGACATTTATTATGTGGACAAGCCAATCACAGTTATATAAAAAGCTTAAAAAGTTGACCCAAGTGCATCACATAGGTTCAACAATGACAAGTAGAAGAAACATTAGGAAAAAGTCTTTTTTTTTCCTCTGATTTATGACTTCAGAGAACATTAACTTAAGAGTAAATCTTTTTTCCCCCCTCCCTTCTCTCCTGCAGACTAACACTGCAAGTGCCTTCTGAAACAGATCTGGGGACCACGCTACACAGCCACGATTTTGAGTTCTTATAGTGAATTGTGAACAAGGTATTTCTTCGTTGCTTTTTTTTCTGGGTGAAATGTCTATCTACCAAATCTGAATTTATAAATTTGCTTCAGTTCAGAGTGATTGGTGCTGGAGGTGTACAGCCCATGGAAAGGCTTCTTTACCAGACCAACGATTCCAAGAGGGGATGTTTTCTCTCTAGGGCAAAACTGCATAGAAATTCAGGCATTACTTGGGGATTCACAGCCATGGTCACTGGATATTTAAAATGYTTTTGATTTTTTTACATCAACAATAACAAACAATAATAGAGGTCTATTGTGATGCATGTGCATCTGAAGACCGTCATCATGCTATATGTAGTTGTATATTTTTTTTTTAAGAGTACTCATCTGACTTAGTAAAATCAGCATCAAACAGGATTTCTAGAAATGCAAAAGGCTTCTGCTTTTGTCTTCCTTTTTGATCCCAGTTTGCACACTATGCACACTAGACAATATATAAACACATTCTTCCTTATTMTGGAAGGAATTTTACTTGGCTGATGTAATCTGCTACCCTTTTTAACAAAACAGATTTCAAGATATTTAAAATAGCTGACAGTCTTCTGAATGATACCAACATGTCAAAGGATGTTTTTTGTTGCAAACCAGCCTCTTCCTGGTTTTAATAGAATGGAACTATGACTATTCTGCAATAATGCACAGAAAGTGGATAAACAAGGATTTCAAGCAGACTCTTCTCTACTCTTAGCATAAAATAGTATAGTTAACCAGGAGATTTTAATCACAAGATAAAAAAAAAAAAAAAAAAGAAGTTTTGTACTTGTTTTATGATCAAAACCAAAATCCAGAGTGAAGTAATAGAAGCAGGAGATAATCTTCAATAGGATGCTGCAACTGTAAGCTCTACTATGCGTCCCTTTCCCCTCGATCCCCACCCAAAAGCACATCTCAGTATGTGTGATACCTAAAATTATACTCCTTATGTAAGCGGATATTATTTCATAGACAGTGAACCAAAGTACTAGAAAGAGAATTATTTTTGCAGCTTTGGACTTGTAGCTGAGTTGAAAACAAACAAA
The DNA here is from genome assembly GCA_003342815.1 of Eudromia elegans. Taxonomy (NCBI): domain Eukaryota; kingdom Metazoa; phylum Chordata; class Aves; order Tinamiformes; family Tinamidae; genus Eudromia; species Eudromia elegans. The sequence continues at coordinate 419,439 of PTEX01000299.1, read as the reverse complement.
AAAAATTACATCTTCTGCATTTCAGACTACAACCTTGAGCTTTCTGTCTATCCTTTCTACTTCACCGATTTCAACTTGTGCAGAAATTCATTAAGAATTACCACAAGAGCAACAATTATGAACAAGAATAAGCTGGCAATCATGAACTATCTTAGGAAAGCTTAAGACAACTGTGCCTGAATTCATTTAGACAAAGCTAATTTCACTTATTAACACTGARATTCCTATTAAATCACTATTTATAAACATATATAACATAGATATTAATTTAACATCTTGATTAAACCAATTATTCCGGTAAACCAATGTTCCAGTAAAACAGTAGTTTATCTGTCTGGGAAAGCTTTTCCAATGTCTTTTTTGTTAAGTGAAAGACAATTAACACATTAAGCTTAGCTAGAAAGTCTCCTTGAACAGCCACCTGGTCAGAAAGTGACAGAAGTGATTCTTCTCAGGGACACCTGTCTACCCAGCACCAAACAGGAAAGGACAACCAGAACATCATCTTCAGGAGACAGAAAGCTACAGAGCAAGCACTGATTTTATTTTGCTGCTGTATCGTCATCCAACATGCCAAATAACTGTTTCCAAAAGAAACTCAGTGAATTTGCTCAAGTAACACACCTGAGAGAATTATATGTTATGATAAAAACCCATTAACATCATTTCAGCATCTGAAGCCCTAGAGAGGGTAATGGTAATTTACAGTTTTGTCAGCACTGAAATACCTACAGACCACATCCATGATTTTAAAACCCTTATACTAATTGCAGGTATGAAAATAGCTCAGCAGACACCATGCCAGATCCTATCTCTATTAAAGCCAGAGAACAAGTGTTTCTGTGGGTCTCTTTGGAAAACCAGCATCTGCTCTGTGATGTTAAACCCTGGGGAGTTTTGCATTCAGCTTTAAAAGGAGATTCACTAATCACAACTATTATGATGTCATTTAAAGTCAAATGTAGCTCAACATAATTTCAGTAGACAAGATTAAAAGACTGGGACATACCACATGGAGCACTGACTTCACAAGTCAAGTTGTGAAAYCTGAAATTTCTCCCACTTAACAGATGCTGAGTACCAACAAACCTAAGAACCAGTACAAGAAAATCCGAGTGGTGCATGTACCGAGTTCACCATGAGCTTAAAGATCCCAGGTAACAAATACTGCCTGAAAGGGACTCTCCAAGTGGGAGATAAATAATAAAAGATCAAAGAAAAAAAAAAAAAGGAAGGAAAGAGCTGGACTTGATGGCATCTCTTCAGAGCTTTTGAATTATTTGGATTTGAAAATATTTCTGACTATCAGAATTTGTTTACTGATAATCTTCACACATATTTGAAGGACACAAGGCCAGAGAATTTAATTTGAAGTTTCTAAAGATTAAAATGACAACTGGACCCAGTTGTGAGGAACATTTATACTTAACACTTGTCACAGTTTGTTATAGTAGCTTCACTTGGAATTGACTTGGGCCCAGGAAGGGTTAAATCATTTCTCACTGTTATGGTCAAATTCTAACATTGACAGAGGGTTGTCTGCTAGACGTGACAAAGACCTGTATTGTTGACCTTCCAGACACACCCAGTACTATCTGACAGGGAGACTGTTACTCAATCTGTCAATTACAAATTTGCCACCCTGCTCTCACTGTGATCACCTAAATCATTTGTGATACCTAAAAAATATCACAGAATCAGAGAGTACTTAAGGTTGGAAGGGACCTGTAGAGGTCATCTAGTCCAACCCCCCTGCACACGCAGGGTCTCCTAGAGCATGTGGCACAGGGTGGTGTCCAGGCAGGTKTTGAAGATCTCCAGAGAAGGAGACTCCACCACCTCTGGGCAGCCTGTTCCAGGGCTCTGTCACCCTCACTGTTAAGTTCTTTTGCAAGTTCCTGTGGTTTGGTACTTCAGTTTTTGGAAGTATCCTCCTCAAACACCTCTATACCTACCATGGCAATAGGTCTCATGAAACCCTCAGTATTGGATAAGGTTCTGAGCYTGCACCAATACCTTTCCTGACTGTGATAAATTACTGTGGTTTGTGCAACTACAAATTTACCTTAAATCATGTTGGTGCTGCATTTGTAGCTCTGGCTTGTGCCCTCAAATAAAATGGTTACTCCTGCAACCTTTTCAGACCATTTTTAAAGATAATTTAAGAAGYGTCAGTGTCAGCTGCTAAGACTGGAGCCTGAAATCAGATGCTTTCAAAGCTATAGCACCCATTCTGCTTCAAGATCCAAAAATGGTGAAACAAGTGAGAGCAGAATTAACGCATGTCGTGTCTGTCAGGAGGCCAGTGCAGCTGCGCCATGGGGAAAGGCTGCCAGGGCACCGTGTTCCTAGGCCCAACCACCTGTAAGGCTGAGCAGCCATTCCCAGGAGCAACCACACCAAACAGCTGCTCTAGACAGCTGCACTACCTGACCAAGCAACACCAGGCACTTCTGAGATTTCATCACAGACCCCAGTTCAGTGCATGGCAGACCACTGGTTTCAAAATGCCCGATTCAGAGCTTTCTTTTTTTTTTTTTTCCTTTTCTTCTTTCTTTTTTAAGTTCTTTATATATTACATATTTCTTCAAGACAGTGATATTAATAAATAGGAAGCAATATAATTTGTGACACACACATAATACTTTCCTGTGAACACAGAGGAAAAATAATAGAGATACTCTGTATATAATACTTTACTACTTCTCATTCTGTTTAGGACATTCTTTTTTCTTAGTTATTATTTGCCAGTTTTCTACCTTTAAATACTTAACAGAATCATCTTAAGATGTTTGAAAGCAACCACAAAAATGACTCGATACCTGAGCCTGCTGCTTTCACTCATGCTGAATTACAGTGATTTAGTGCTCTAGCCCACCACATTTTGAGTAACACCAACTAGCTATGCAAGTCTTGCTGAAGAGCTGGAAGGTCAGTTTGAGGAGCACCAAGACAAACTTCTGAAATCAGTATCAGAAAAAGTTCTTCCTTCCTCAGCTCAGCAATAGAGGAAGCTTCATGTCATCTCAAGCACAGCGTGGAAGATAGTTCCTGGTCTCCAGAGGAAAGAAAAGGGACATACACACCTCAGAAGCAGGCTACAACATCCTAATGTAATACATAGGCTAGTAGAGCAATTATCAGATTGAGTCATCTATTAGGCATTTCAGAAAAGAACAATAAATGTGCAAAGAAAAATAAAAAATGAATTCACATACATAACTTCAGTGAATCCCCATACAGTATTCACCATATTCAAATAAGGAACATATCTAACAAGAGGAATCCCTCTAACTATTTGATCACCCTTCTTCAAAGTATCTGGAGCTGTAATGTTATATAAATGACATACTGGGACTATAAAAAGCTCCTTGGACTACAATCTGGATCATCTCGCTCCCATCTGTAAATCATCAACTAACCACAGGCTACTCAGCAGTTACACATTTTAGGTAGCAATTTATTACATTTTAAAAATATATATATACAAAATTATTGTGGTCTTTGAGAGCTATGTTCTTATTTAGCTTGAATGCAGGTTTAAATGAGATTGGGTCTGTATCAACAAGCTTGCACAGTACGTGTACTATTGTTTCTGTTTTATTTCCTTAAGCCTTTGGCAAGATTTTATTAGCTATATTAGCCAGAGGTATATAACATTCATGAAATGAGTACAATTACTAGTTGCAAAGTTTATACTGCATGATTTTGTAGCCGCATAGGTTTAGAAAGAGTAAGCAGTAAAAAAAAAAAAAAAAATCAACTACAAACCACCACCACCACTCTCATTCATTCCCAAATGAATTATCACCTAAAGAAGTGAAAATTCCTATATCTATTTCCTAATATGAAGMACAACTTAAAAAAAAATACACCAAGTTTGACTTCCTACTCGACTTAGTACTTTACAATATTCACTCCATTCCCCAGGGAAGGGTATCAAGAGTTCCTAATAGTTCCACATAAGCTCAAAATAAAAGGGGAGCTCTGGGCCATGCTGCTCGGGAATGTTAAGTCTGTAAACTAGGCAAAGTATTTTATACGCTTAGGGGTGTTTCTGCTCCTATAATAAAAGGAATTTAAACTCCTAAATCCTATGATGTTATTATGAACATTTGAGACAGTTTTCTAAACTTTAACAATGTGCCTTTATCTTTAAATTCCTCCAGCTTTCTTACTATGTTTAAACAGAAGGAACTTTTATAAGACTGATTAAAATTTCCCTAAGCTATATGGTTTCCTAAATATGTTTTCATGAAGAAAGAAGAGCTCTTGAACTTGAAACAGGCAGCTTTTGAATCTAGAAATTCAATTTCCTTAGAGAATATCCGAAAACCACATTACAGGAAACTATGGTTCCTGACTTAAGGGAAGTGAGTGGAAGGAAAAAGTAAAATAACAAAATGTGCAGCTGACGTGAAATTGCCAAAAAATAAAAATAAATATTACCCTGCATATGTTGTCCTGAGCAAAGGTTATATTAAAACAGCAATTGATATGAGCCAATAAGTGAAAAAAGTATGAGCTTTGTTTAATATGTCAACACAGCAAATTATCAAAACAAAAAGCAGCAGTATAAACGATCTACTTTTATATGGTAGTATTCATGATGGTTTTCTTGTCTTTTGCTAGTAGCTAAAATACATTTCTTACTACTTTTTGTTATAGACAACACAAAAAAGAATTAATAAACTTGTACTTTACTCTGTATCTACAACCCTGAATCAGATCCTGGGAGGTACCGCACATTTCAGAGGAATGACAAAAAAGAAATTGAAGTCTATCCTCAATAAGCTCATTGCTCCATAATATCAGTTAACGTAAGCTTTTTAATCTACTCCACTGTAAACAGATTCTCATTGAATGCATTTCTTTTCCAAATTTTGTTTTAAGCCTATGACTTGTTGTGATAGTTTCTGTCCTTGCATTTAGATATATTTTATAAATGTATTTAGTAGGGATTTAATTAATTTCAAATATCTTTCAGATTAACTTCRCCACTTTAAAAATTTCTATTTCCATCCTGAAGATTTTCTGGTCTCAGACTTACAAGCTTTCTGCTCTCTCTCCCCACAACACAGTAGTAGTTCTTCTAAAACAACTATTTGTTATTTTAAGTATTTGAACCATACTTGAAAATTTTACTTCCTTAAACTCACCTCTTCAATCTGAAGAAAACCTCCCTCTTCATGCTAGCCTGCTTTGTATCCTGTCCACTTACTTCTCTGCTTTCTGTGCTGATTTAACTTTTCTCCCCCATACACACTCTGCTAACGGAGGACCTTTTCTCATCTTTCTCTCAAGTTCACAGTACTGAGTTTTTCAGTTTTATCTGCATCAGAGAGCAATGAAAGGCTAAGGCTGTTAGTAAACTTTACACAGTCTAATTATAAATATTCATCAGACRAGCTTTTTGTCTGAACAAGGACTTTTTTGGGGGTTCAACACAAAAGCATTTAATAAACCTATCAAAAATAATGTGTCATATGGTCAATGTGTGGTAAGAAATTACCCTGCTGAAATACTTTAAAATATACCTTCAATTTGCAATCCAAAGTAATTCTGTTGTTTTAATATACATCAGCATTTTCTTTCCCAACATGCATCCATAAGTTTTAGAGTCTTATACTCAAAATAAACCTCTAAAGGTGAATAGATTGAAATTACTGGGTTCTTTATATCCCTTTTATATCCCTTTATATCCCTTTTATTCTGGGCTCCGGATTTTTAAAATATCATGACCAAAATTAACACATTTGAGAACTTGATATTCCTGCATTATCTTAAAGTCTACTGAACACCTCATGCCATGTAMCTGACTAATGTGGTAAAATTACTGAAGCAACTTCAACACCGCGCTGTGTCCAAAAAACAGGATAGCAGCTCCTACATATCAACCCACCTGAGAGAAGCTGTGATTTTGTTCAGAACTGAACTAGCTCATAATAAATCCTCATTCATTTTGGCAAAACTGCTTTACTTTCTACTGCTCAGATTATTTATGAAATCCCATGCATCTTTCACAATCACTCTTCATACATGGTCTGCAATATATTTGCGAAGCCCTAGTTCACATGGAAATCACCAGTGATAACACCACAGTCTAACGTGCAGGTACTGAAATTTCCTCTTACCGACAGTTTTATTACGGTCATGCTTTCTGGAAGTTACTAGGCCAGACACAACCACTGGCTGGACCAGCTCTGCACCTCAAAGTCTGCCTGGCTGTGCCTAGGTGAGTTGCACTGGAAATCATTCCAGCAGAAGGGATAGAAGGGGCTGGGGAAGGAAGTACTGTCCTACCTTCGCCCATGAATTAAAGAGTATTTTACAAACAGAACAGATATCAGATCCAGTTGACAAAATTTCACAACAAAAGCAGTTTGAAATGGCCCAAGAGTGAGTGCACTTATCTAAAGATCATCCATTTAGGACATGCAAACCTAAAAGTAAAGGAGTTGCTCCAAAATGGCCTGACAGGGCTGACCAAGAGCCAACCGCAGTTTTGAAACTCAGGTTTGAGGCCCAATTAACAATTTAAATATAAACTAGAGCAATCTCATACCCCTTAGGTAGGACCTGGAGTTATGTGCAGTTTGAACTCTCTGATGACATAGTGCTGGTTACAGTACTTCCAACAGAAAGTAATTTAACATATTTGTGTCAGCTCAAATATCTTACATCGTACATCAAATATAAAATCATTTTATAATTAAGTTTATTGTATCAAATAAAACTATAACAAATTAGTCTGACTTAAAAAAATTAAGACTTTGATATTTAAACAAGAGCTGTGCTTACCCTGCCTCTAGGCTTGTTTATCCTGACATTGCCCATTTCATCTACTCTTTTAACATACTAAATGTCCCTGGAAGTAATAGGGATTTATAATATGAAAGACAGTTCCTTTTCATACAACTTGGTCATTTCAAAATGCAACATCCATAATATTAGCAAACCAAAATACATTAGCAGATTTTTAACACACTTCTRCACAGTCTTCAGTGCTAATTCTCATGTTATGTACCCAAAGACTTTTAGTGAGCATTTCAGGACTGAGCTTGGTAACGTCACATAGATCACCTTGGCACAAAGCGCATGATGATCTCTGCACATCCCCGAGTTCACTTATGTCACAAGAGAGACGCACAAAAAAAAATACACAGTATATCAAAAGCACTGATGAAGTTGGTGTGCAGAAATAGGATTCCTATGAATTTCTGGGCTAATATGAAAACTATGTCTTCAATGATAAATTTTAAGTATGTATGACAGAGCTGAAAGGGGGCCAGAGCTTTGAAGAGCTGCCTAGATCTTCTCCTTGAGGTTTGTTCGCCAAAGAAAGCTCAAAGGCCTTTTGACTGTGGAAGACAGAAGAGAAGCAAAAAGGATTTTTATCTATAGCTCCACCTGGTCATTGCTTCTACACAGTTAGTACCGGTTTCAGAACTGGATTTTGTTCATCCACCAAGTTTAACTTGTGTCAAAACCTGCCCCATCACCTCTTGTCTTTCAATAGTCCTCTCTCACCACGCGGCAGGGAAGCCCCATGGCCATYGTAGCTCAGCAGGGGAGCACACTGGAGCAAACCTGTGAACACCCAGCAAGCGCTCGTTTCCTCTCTCCAAGTTTCCAGACAAATTAGGAGATTTTGTTTTCTGGCCCTCAGTCAGAAAGTCAGAAAATGAAATTACAGGCAGAAGCCCAGCAGAAGTTGGATTAACCATTACTGAGCTTCCGTGTTTGGCACAAATTTCTTGGGAAATCCATGACAATTGACCAGCCTTAAATTCTTCCTTTGGACAACTCTGCTGCRCTCCCTACAGATCACACAAAGGCCTAGGAAACAAAAGCAGTATTGCTTTTACTTATTGAACACATCAGGGACTCTATTTTATCAGGTCATCCATGACTTGGATGGAAATAAATGGTTTGACCATTTCTGTTATCATTTATGGTGCACATGGAGCATAACAGCTCTCTTTTGTGCTACCAAAATAACAGTAAATGGTAATGCTGTGGTAGGMGACAGGGAAAATATAATAGAACTGAGAGAAAGTGCAGATAAACCCTTAAGAGCTCCCTCTGCAACTAAAGACTTATCTATTATTACTTGAAGGACAGTATTCACTACATTGCCAATATTCATCCAAAACTGAATGATGTTCAGCATTTTTACAGCTTTCCTACAAGTTATGTAGCATGATGCACTTTGAATCTCTTCATATAAAAGTAGAAAATAGTCAGCACTGCTGCCTCTCATCTTTTTCTTTACCCTCTGAAAAGTATTAATACTGCAACCTACATTTACACTTTGCAAATAACAAYATAGAGACAAAGTATTTGTCTGCAAAAGCATTTGTCTGACCCACCAAGATTTTTTATTATGTCTAAATATTGGAAAACTTAAGCATGTGCCTTATCAGCACAAAACCAATAAATCAAATTATCAGAATACAACATAGATGTCAGTTCCAAGAGTCATTTGCATTGCTATAAATATTCAAAAATAGAAATGACCAATATACAAAACACTGGGTCTTGACTTTTAAATACTGGACAAGCTACAGAAAGGGGGAATTTTACTCTCTCACACTCACATTATTAAAATTAATCAAGTACCAGGCCACCATCTTGTACTAATCTATTTACTATACCCGTATCATATATTGAATATACTCTTAGACCAATATAGAAGTTTCCCTTTCCTGTATTCAGGAATACAATACAATAAGATTTTATTTGCTTTAAAAGAGCACAGAACACATTCTGTACTCTGTTCTTAAAACATCAGTCCCTACAACTGTAGTTATCAGTCATCAGGCTCATAATTTAAACATTTATATAGAATACTGCACAACTGATGTGTCCCAAGAAGAAGGTTAGAAAAAAAAACTTGTAAATCATTCAATATCTTTTTATGTTTTCAGAAATCCCAACAGTACACATTTTGCTACTATTGCAGCTATTGTCAGTTTGTMTTTTCCTGGTTTCAGTGCTGCCAAGATGTATTGACAATGATATTTGGATATCTACACAATCAAATTCTATATAAATATATAGTGCACAAAATAAGACTAATGATCTTTGATCATATGTGCTGTACCATAAAACTATCCCATAATGCATCACTTAAGCCTTATTGACCGTGCCACTAGAAAGGTGATGCAACTTAGAAATACAACTTAAACTCTTCTAGAAAGTTACCAAAGATCCTCGCTTGCAGATTGAAATAAATATCATTTTCACCAAAACAAAATCCTATCCTGATACAACAGACAAGCTTCAAAAGAGCTGAACAGAGAAAAGCAGCTTCTCTTAATGCCTGCAGCATGGATGCCATAAAAACATTTCAAGATCCTGCTACTGAATCCTGGCAAAGGAGGCTGCTCTTGAATACTTTTATAATAGTTTGCACATTGTCTAAGAAGAGTCAGTCATGCAGTTTTAAATTACAGAAGGGAAAAAAATGCTGATTTTAAGTGCTATTTTTTTTTTAAAGCACAGAAGTTCACTCACCCCATAATCACTATAATTTAATTCCAAAGGATTAGTGGAGACATATTGCATTGGAGAAAGTTAAAAAGTTTCCCCTTCAAGTATCCTGAATTTGCAAATTGAAAAAGCAGCAACTTAACAGAAAACAGTTATAATTAACTCATATGTTTAACTCATTGTCAGCATTAAGGTTCTGTCTGTCTCTGATACCTAGGATTATACCTTTAGGCTTATAGTTGTCCTATAATAGAATGTACATACGAACATGTATTACACAAGATATTATTAATAAATAACACAAAATTAATCATAGACTAAGAATTTACCATTTAGCTTTCAGTGTTATTAGTATAGTCCTGCAGTAGTTATTATTTCAGTCTGTAATAAAAATATATTAACTTCATGTGGACAAGGTGTAGTTGGAGAATTTCCATTAGCTGTGAACTTCATTGATTGGAAGTGATGTGAAAAGAATGGATTCCTGATTTGTAACTTGTTTAGCCTGTCTTTATAAACTATAACATGCTCCTTTCTTTGTTATAGACATTCTAAAAAATMTTCAGAGACACCAAGAGGAAATCTTTTTAATATGGCTAAAAGGTCTCACTTCCTAGTACAGGAAATAAACAGTGCCAAATTACAGAAGTCACTACTACTTTCTTTTTTATATATCATTTAACATGCAGGGGATAGGGGAGGACTTTAAAAACAGTAGCTACTGAGGGATTAAACTTAATGAGTAACTTAAAGATCAAAGAATGGCCACATTCAAATCACAAAACTCTTCATGACTTTCATCTCCGCAGTAAAGCTGCTATGCACTGACTTAGAGCTATACTGGTTTTTAGTAGCATCCCTTTTACCAACACCCACCACCCAATAAAATCCCTCTGCCAGCAGACACAGAGAGCAGAAATACTGTTCATTAGAGAGGCAAGGAGACTGATTATTTTTAAACCATAGTTTGCTTCTGAGTACATTTATTGACCTTTTGTTGTCAGTGTTTCACAGATGAAGATGAAATATGAAAGAGAAAGTGAATGAGTCGGGTGATATCAGATAAGCGCTATTAAAAACCACTGGATTTGACACCTCTGAAGAGTTAAGTCAAAGTTTTTGGCAGAAAACTCCTCAGAACCACCAGCCAGAGATGAAGCACACCTGGTGAACACGTTTGCCACTGGCTAGCCAAAGAACACCTGGAAACTTTCCAGCTGAAAATTCCCAAATACACACTGCATACTGATGGACAGTCCATCAAGTATTTTGATCCTATTCTGATTCTACTTCTGTAGAAAAAAAGTGCCATTTTCACAAGTATAATGCTAGATGGGCAGCCAGGAATTTTGTTCAAGTTTTCTTAATATTTACATGGCCTTACCAAACAGTTAAATCACCTTTTTTTTTATATCATTTACGTGATAAGTTGCTAGTGCTAAACACAGCTTTTCAGTTCAACTCCCGAAAGCAGATTGGTGGGATCACGACACATCCTGGCTCAACCTCTCCCTGTAAAAACCACGTCAAGGCATCGACTTGTTGTTTACTTTCACACTATCTAGTCTTAACTTTACCACTTCAAGGAATAAAGCTTCACCCATGCTATGGCTTCCAAAGGTCAATTACTTTTAGATTTCTACAGGCATTTTTATTTTGAATGCATTAGGTTTGGGCTGCCAGAGACTAGATTTCCTTATTTAACTTCCAAATTAAATTATTTAATATCAGACATCCTTTTTCCTTTTATTCTTATATTTCCTGATATGATTGACATAACCTCTGGACCATGTATTTTCTAGACCTCGGGTTGTGTTTCAAATTTTGAAATGCATTTCAAACACCTTTTCTTAGTAATCCTTTTTTAGTAGCGGCACAGAAAAGTAATACTGACTCCTTCCTTAATTCTTCTTTTTATTCCTTACTTTTGCATCCAAGATTTTTAGTGCCCTTCTTGCATAATATCACACCAAGAATAGATGTTTAAGTGATTGCACACCATTATAATTAACCACTTTTCAGTGACATAAATTTGGAACAGTCTGTTTGAACATACAAATGTGAACTACTTTCTTTGTCCTGGATATATGACATTGTTCTTGGCCACATTTAGATGAACGTTCATCTGCCGAGTGCAGCTTGCCAAATGATCCCGGCTACTCCACAGATCTGCCTGAGGCCGCAATCCTTCCCCCTGAATCTCTCTTCTGAGAACATTAATATTTTCCATCTGGATGATTAATGGCATCAAGTCAAAAGAACAGATCAGACCAGAGGTCCATAGAGATCATTCTCCTGTCTTTCAAAGGAGACCAAGAGAAGATATATTGAAAGGTGTATATATATTTATAAAAAAAGATATGGCCAATAGCTGCACAGTTTATGTGGTGTGAACTACTGCTTACTTCTTATGAAACCTACATAATGTGGTGCCTCGTCAATCATTTGCTAGGGAAGACTGTTACAAGTCTTCCCCATTCACTTTCACCATGAAATGATACTTTGTTAGCTGCAAACTCCCTCAGCTATTCATCACTCCTCATACACAATCCACAGCTCTGCACATTTATTGACTTTCCCTGTACCTTTCCATGTCCCACTACATTCTTTTTGACATGGAAGAACTGGAGCCATGCACAGAATCCAAGACACAGATGCACCATGCACTTACACAGTGGAAACATGATGCTCTGCTTTGTTCCTCATGTTGCCTGCTGCTAAGCTGTCACTTTGATATCCTACTTCCCGAATATCACTCCTCACATTGAGCAGTATGCAGCTCAGAGCTGACCAATGTACAAGCAGCMTTTCTACCACTTTCTAAACCCACCCTTTCTGACTTAGTTTTTGTGAGTGCTGAATTTAATCTTCATTTTCTAGGAATCTTCCTCTAGATCACTACATATGGAGGAGGAAAAAGACTAGTGTAGCCAAGAGCACAGTTTCACATTCTCACCCATCCCTAAACCCCAAATGGTTACTCTTTTGAGCACTGATCAAGCAACTTCCTAAAATGTTATTTGTTTAGAGGGCATACATTTTTCTACAAAATGATTTCTATTGCAATACCATGTAAGCTGAAGAAAACCCTATTTGAAGTTAATTCTTACAAGCTCAAAGCAGATAGCTGTTCCCTTATAACTATATGCTAGGGAACCTCTTGGCCAGGGCAAGCTCCGTATGGTCACCCAGCCAGGGCAGCCGCAGGAAGCCCTTCAACCTCTAGCCTGYAGTCAGCGATGGTTATTTGTCTGGATATGGGGAGACCGCATTTATCACGCGGGTCTGTCTCTGAACTGGACAGCATCTCATCTGCGAGGTCTGTAAATCTTCACACCACTCACACAGATCAATCAAAGGAAGCAGTGGTGTGCATTTCAAGCATTTTGTCCTTCTGTAAGAGTGCAGATCCAGTTGATGGCGGAGGGTCACATATGCTACAGCCCCTTACTGAATGATGTCCTCTCCCAGGGAGAATCTAGCAGACTTTAGGCACCCTAACGGCTCAAAAAGACTAAGACCTTACTATCTAAGGCCAAAAGGAGGACCTCCCAGCTGGTCCCGTATCTAAAGGCTAAAGAAGCCCTGAAAAGAAGGTGTCCACAGCGGGGTGACAAATCAGGAAAAGAGTACAGAGCAAAGGAACAACAAAAAAAGGAATCAGCAGCCTCCCCTGTGACCAGGTAGACTGGAAGTTAAGGTGTTGTAGAAAGCCTACCCAAAATAGCAAATGTTTAGAGAACAAGTATATGTCTCAGGCAGGTGCCCCAGATACAAACACGGCGTGGAGAGACTAACTAAAAGAACAAGGCATTCCAGAATAAACTTCTTCTAGATTACGGCAGAGGGAAGAAATTCAGATGAAAACATTTTTATCCTAGTCCAAATATTTGGGCTCAAAAAGTGTTCCTCCCCCTCCCCCCTTCTAATTTATTTTACCCAATTTCCTTCCAGTTTCAGACATATAGAAAAGCAACCCATGCTCAAAGTAACCAAGTAATATTAGCATGTTATGCAACTTAGAGCTGTCAACTAAGGCACATAAGCAGAAAAACAAACCTAACTAGCAACCTGGATATCAGCAGAGCCAGTGCTCTGCAGTCTTTCTGCACAAATAAATTACTAGCATCAATACCAACAAAAATGATTTTCAATAGTGTATT